>VZTH01025360.1:345957-503927 GCA_013397815.1 Aleadryas rufinucha
GGATGGATGGATGGATGGATGGATGGATGGATGGATGGATGGATGGATGGATGGATGGATGGATGGATGGATGGATGGATGGATGGATGGATGGATGGATGGATGGATGGATGGATGGATGGATGGATGGATGGATGGATGGATGGATGGATGGATGGATGGATGGATGGATGGATGGATGGATGGATGGATGGATGGATGGATGGATGGATGGATGGATGGATGGATGGATGGATGGATGGATGGATGGATGGATGGATGGATGGATGGATGGATGGATGGATGGATGGATGGATGGATGGATGGATGGATGGATGGATGGATGGATGGATGGATGGATGGATGGATGGATGGATGGATGGATGGATGGATGGATGGATGGATGGATGGATGGATGGATGGATGGATGGATGGATGGATGGATGGATGGATGGATGGATGGATGGATGGATGGATGGATGGATGGATGGATGGATGGATGGATGGATGGATGGATGGATGGATGGATGGATGGATGGATGGATGGATGGATGGATGGATGGATGGATGGATGGATGGATGGATGGATGGATGGATGGATGGATGGATGGATGGATGGATGGATCCTTGGAGTGCGGCCGGTGGGCACTCTGTGTCCGCTCGGAGGCGGGCAGCCCGCTGCCCATCGGGGTTTCCCGCCCGCAGCCAGGTACGGTGTGCCTAGCGTGGCTCAGCCGAAGGAGCGCCTGCGCTCGGCCCAGACCCTAAACCTGCACTAACTTGCGATCCCATAACATACTGCATCACTTCCAAGTTGCTCAGGAAGAAAAGCCTAACTTGAAAACCAACAAAGCTTAGGCTGTGAGATAAAAATGTGTTCTATGTCTCGGCAAGACGAGGTCTACACTGGCGGTAAACCAGACTGTTACTGATCCCTGCACAGATCTGTCCCCTAATCCTCATCAGAGTGAAATGTGTGAAACCTTCACAAGACCTTCACAAAGTGTCAAATGCAACAACTTTACACCGAAGAAGAGAATATAGAGGCACAAACATATGCTTATGTTGTAAAGAGCAGGGGTTTTGTGAAGTGAATTGTGAAGGTGGAGATGAAATGGGTAAACAGAAATGCATCTCCAAAGAAAGTGGTAGAAATTTTAGAAAATACGACAAAATGATTGGCACTGGGAGCAGGAAAAGGCAGTTTTTTGTTTTGTTTATGTCTTTAAGGCAGATTTCTGTATTTCACTGTGAAATTGCTACAACAGACAGGGCAGAATTTAATATTTTCCTGTGCACTGCTGAGCACCCTATCCCAAACAGTAATGCACATGAAACCTACTCTAGTGGTTTTCATAGCCCTCATGGCTTGGAAATTAGCTTAAATTGTCAAATCTTCTGACATCGCCACTCACTTTCTTAGGCTAGACATATTGAAGCAGTAGACCACTGATGCTCCTGTCACAAGGCTTGTTTTGCTCAGCTGCTTGTCCAAAGTCCTCTATTGAAGCGTTCCCAAACACTAAAAGAGTAGGCAGGACTTGGATGATTGTAAAGGTCTTCTCCAACCTAAATGATTTTATGATAGTGTGGGAATTCAGTTGTCTGAAATTTAGGGATGAGGTGTATGAATTTACTCATACTGGCTCTTCCTTTTTATCTGTAAATCTAGGGAAATGTAGCAATAAACTCGTCTCTGCATGGCATTTAACTCCAGATCCAAACCCTAATTCCATCTCTAACCCTAGGGTTGTCCAGAGCTAAGGTATCCATGGCTCCCTAATAATTCAGCATAATATATTTAAACATTCTGACTGCTACCCTTAACTTTTCTTCAAGGACTGGACAAATAAGCACCAAAACCTCCCATTGTGAATCCTGCCACAAAGCCAAGCCCTAACCTTACTGATCCTTGTAGCACAAGGACAAAGTGCTGCTGAGAAATTAAACATGTGTGCAGCTATCAACCTGTTATCTTACCAGTGAGGACCTGGGAGAGTTCTGCAATGGGGGTATGAGGCTGCAGAGCCTCCTGTCCCAAGCCCTAAATGTGAACTACTTGCAGTATCACTTATGGCTAAAGAACCTGTTGATCTGTGAACATTAACTACGAAGAATTCAAATCCGCTGAGGCAGGCTGCAATCCTGTTGCAGCCTGGACAGCATTCATCAGTAAATCTGACTGCACAGAACTGTATGTTAAATCTTAGTTTTAGTCCTCACTTTATTCCTGGCACCAGTGATGGCCTAGAAATCCAGCTACGTCCAAAAGTTAATCAGAAGATGTTTAAATATGCTGATACTGATTTTACCACTTATCTTACCTCAAGCAATGATGCCATTCCAGCTCCAGCGTTGATCATGGCTCAGTAACCCCATTCTGTCTGACAATTAAAAATGATACATTTTAATCTACTTATCGCTGAGCAGGTTTGGCAGAATTGAGCAACAAAAATTATTTAGCAGAGCCTTGTTTCTGGAATGCTAAGCTAGAGCCTAATTGTAATCCTAACCCTGATTTGACCTCTGCCCAGATTCTTGCCATCAGTGAAAAATAAAGAATAAATATTTGACTATAGCAACATTAACTTTCATCCAGTTTTGTGAGTCTTAAAGATTTAGTCAATTAATTTGCCCCTCTAATCTCTCTTGTTCCAGACTCTGTCCCCAGCTCTAATCCTATTTTTGATGACAGCTTAGAAACCCAGAATTTGGCATTCTCATCTAGTGGTATCAGACTTTGGCTTTTCTCTACAGGTCTGACAGTGGTCAGCAGTAAATTTGGTGTTTTTTTTCAGATCCTGCTGTCCCTAATCATAACTCAAATCCCAGCTTACCAGCATTATACACTATACTCGCGTTGTCACCAGACTTCAATCTACTTGTTCTAGCCTTATTTGATTTTGCAGAATTTAGCAAATATTCAGCTCTCTGTCCATATCTCTTTAATTTTGTTCCTAACAGAAAATACCAGTCTTTACCACAGACCAAACATTTTTTCTTTCTTCAAAATTAGGAATAAGACATTTGAGTCTACTGACACCAGAGTGCTCTGGTCCATATGGATAATCTGTGTGTTCAGTGATTTGGTTACAGAGAATTGAAAATTTTGTTTTCCAAAAATGGGTGATTTCACACCTTGAGTGGTGAATAAATAATTTAATTTCTATATATTCAAGGGAGCTGAGGCTGATTTATGCTAGCTGATAGTTCTAGTCTGGTACATACAGCTCTTTGCAATAGAAAGTACCTAATGCTGCTTTGAGACTAAAAGGATCCTTGTGCTTTTATAACAAAGTGTGTGTAGAGCATTGCTGAGTAAAAATCAAGAATGGTCTATAACCAGTATGTGCCGTTGGCTGGCACGTATCTCGTGCCTCTCTAAGCTTGTGTATGTTTTACTCTGGCCGGAAGGTGTGAGCTAGCACATGGGAATAGCAGCTGGAGAACATGGTGGGAGTCATGGTCCTTCAGCTTGGAGGAGCTGAAGGAACAACTGCAAGTCTCCCTATTTTTAATTCAGTATTGAATATAGTGATATTGGCTTTTCAGATCATGACCTGTTCCAGTGCTGCTAATTACATTTGTGACATGAATGGCCATAGCAAGGAACTTGGGACACTGGAGTTAGATTTTGCAGAGGATGCCTACTGTGAATTTATGTGATTAAATTTCATCTTTCTTGAAAAGTGCCACCTGATGTACATGAATTTTGGATCAAAATGATGAATTAAGAAACTGAACTGGACATTATTTTGCTTGTTCACTTTTGGGGAGTGAAGTGACTTCCACTTTGTTTTCAAGTAGGCAGTCAGGATTGAGTGGGAGAGGCTGTTGGTCACCAGCATATTCTGGATAGGGCAGCCCTGTGAGCAGCTGGTGTTACTTGAAAGTAAAATAAAAGAAAATGCATTTTAAGTTGGAGGGCAAGTGGAAACCACAGGTAATTCTTTTTCTACCTGATACTACGAATAAGCATCTTCCAACAGTGATGCCTTAGTGTAACAAAGCAGTCTTAAAAACTTGTGCTTATGCAGTGCTTAGAGAACGTGGTAAAGACCTCTCACTTGGTATAGCCAACTTACCACCATGGCTGCTTTGAGCCAGCATTTTGTAGACTTAGCATCATGTTCATTTCACGTTAATGGTGAGTAAAGCTGATTAGCTGCTGTTTTAACTGCAGGTAACTCATTGTTACTGGCAGGAAACATGTTTCATCTGCATAACAGTTTCATGTGAGCAGTGGGGAACATTTTCTATTAGCGTTTGTTGATGTGAAACGTGTTTCTTAGTGGAATTATGTTTGGAACTGGAAGAGAACTTGATTTTCATCTTTAACTCCAACTAGAAAACCTGAATCATGAAAAGGAACTTTTTGATTCTTTCCCAGTGATTTTTGATATTACTTTTAATGTGTCCAAGATTGGTCTCTATCCTATTTACTAAGCACATAATTAATGAAGCTAGAATCAACCTTCTTAATGTTGCCCAAATTATATAAGTCAGCTGCTTACAGAGGCTGCAGTGAGCTGAGGATGAGTTCCAGAGAAGCTGTGTTATATGGCTGTCCCTGACTGCCCTGTTCAAGTGAGAGTGTGAGCTCTGTAGGGCCCCAGTGAGGAGCTGAGGTAGGTACAGGTAAGCAGTGCATGTTCTTTTCTACTCTTGGCAGTGTAATAGTCCTTCTTTTCTCTTAGATACAAAGCAATCCTATTCATACTTTTTTTCCCCCTAAATTTTTTATTTACTATAATGACACCTACCAAAGGTCTACACAGCCAGGAGCTGGAGTTTTAAAAGTGGTAGAATAGTAACACTTGCTTTTTAAAAAATGTTTTACTTGCTGTCTTTGCTCATGCTTTCCAGATAGTGAAGCAAAAACAAGCAATGTTTGAGTCAGTATCTTTCCAAAAATGCTTTCATATAATAACTGTGTTACCAATCGTGCCTGCCATTCTGAAGGATCTCAAAGCACACAGCCATCCTGAATTATGAGAGCAGATGCAAATATATGACTGTGTTATCAGTAAATACTGAGAGACTCTTCTTAAGAAATGTAGCTTCTGTTGGCCTAGAAGGTGGAAGTTGCTTAAGAGTTTGCAATACCACTACACAAATGTTTTTGTGAGCAAGGACGGAAGAATTCTCCATTTGTTATAAATCAGAAAAGGAATTTAGGAAGACAGTTGCCTTGTGACTTAGTCATTCTAAAGAAAAGGTTTTTGCTTGCCCCAAGCTATAAAAATTATGTAAGGATATGGCTTCTTTATTTATTTGATAGAGGTAGCCTCTTGACAATCCAGAAGTTGAATTGTTTCCAAGTATTCATCTATACTGGGGGATATGCGTGTGCTTAAGGGCCTGGCAGTCACAAAATACAGTCCCAGAGAGCTTTAGGTCCAAGCGTGACTTGTAGACAAATAACTTAGGTCTGATTTGGCTGACTTACATCAGGGAAACCACGCATTTACTGCTGCAAGCCTCACTTGCTAGTATGCATTTGTATTCCTGGAATGCCAAGGATCCATATTACCTATGAAGGTGTTGCTATGCTATACAACGTATGAATGCAGAACAAACAAAAGATGATTCCATGCTTTAGAACTCTAGCAATCTAAGACAGAAGATTTTGACATGGTCAAATCATTATAATTGATAGCAGAGAAGTCAGTGCTTCTGCTTGAACTTGGCTAAAAAACCCCAAAGCAAACAAATAAAAAAACTCTCGATAAAAAAATATCAGCAAAACCCCCCAACAACAACAACAACAAACCCAGGCCAAATCACTGATCCACTTGACCTATTTGTAGGGAGGGAAGAGTTAAAGAACATGGGAAAATCTAAAATCGTCTTCTCTTCAAATAGTCTCGAGTGTATGGGGAGGAAAAAGAGGAGAGGCAAAACAAAGCACAGAGAATCTGAAGCTTGGACTGCCTTGTTTTTCCATAAATTTTCCAAGATATGTTGGAGACTCTTTTATGCATTAGCACAGTGTTTAGGAATGAATATTTGTTCAGTGAGATATGACTCTCCCGTGGCAGAGCAGTGAAATATAGGATATTTTGCTTGTTGGCAGCAGATTTCTGGCTGTCTATGTTTTTATTAGTGCAGGTTTTTCTATATGAGCATAGCTATTTATCTAGCAAGCAGGGCCAGTAGATAGGAAGTTGAAGAGAGAGCCAGCACAGTTCTAAGCCATGTCAGTAGATAAAAACCCTTAAGGCAAAATATCTACAGGATTGGGCCATGTGCCTGAATTAGGGGAAATGCTGTTACATTTTCCCAGTCACTTCAATATCCTGCAGTTCTTGCACTTCCACAAACACAATTTAATGCAGCTGATATAATGCCATACTGAGGCTGTGTTGTCAGCTGCCAGTGTTCAGTCTTGGAAATTTTAATTCCTGAGCTAGAAGATGGAGGGAGCTTTTTAGCAGAGGTTGTAATGGGCTGATGACCTTTAGTGTTTTGCTCATTTACCCCCAGAGATGGTCAGATAGTTACCCCAAGGGGTTTTGAGATACACCAGCATCTGTAGTCTGCTGGTCTGGTTTGACTGCATGGTGATAGCAGAGGTATAAGAATCCTAATAAGCAACTTGATTCTCTTGAGTAATAATCTGAGTGTAATTGTTGGGGTTAAATTGCACTCTGGGGTGTTCTCTGATGGTAATGGGAATTTTACTTGAGTGTAAACTGGATCAGACCTGTGGGACCTGGTCTTTAATTCATTATGCTTTGCATGTGTGACACATGCTTGTGGAGGTAAGCAGAACCATTGCTAGAGAGGGAGGCAAAGGTTACCAAGTGAAAGAGCAGAGTCAGAAACCAATGGTAAGATCCTTATTTCTAAGGTGATTCCCTAAGCTCTTGGTGTTTTTCTTGAATAGCTGCTGAAAACAGAAGGAAAGGCAGTCTTTGCTCTACAGATTCAGAGAGGAACTGTAAGGTGAAAGACAACAGGTGATGAGAATGAGAGATGGCTTAGGGAATGTATGGAGATTGTCTGAAGTAGCAGTAGCAGCATAAACAAATGGGATGAAATTTTTTTTGAAAATGTCATTATAAAGGATCTTGCAGATGGACTTGTGATGAAGACCAATGAAACAAGCAAGGGGCATCTATAAGGAGCTCCATTCCTTCATAAAACCCGTGAGGAGCACAAGGATGCAGATCTGGAGACCCAGCAATTAACAGTGGGTGTGGGAATAGAGGTTAAGAGGTGGGGCTCTCTTTTCTTGCCTACAATAAAAGATTTTGGGTATGGGTAGCAGTGAAGGTCCTTGAGAGGGAATACGAGCAGCTTCTGATCGCTGTGTTAAAGAAAGAAAAAGCAGTGGAGAGGTAGGAAGGAGGGCAGCTCTACTAACAGGTAGGCTGGGAAGGCCAGCTGTGCAATAGCATAGAAGAAAGGTGCAGCAAGTTTCCAGGTCAGAGACGTGATGGTTATAAAACCTAGTGGTTATGTGGACTGCATAGTTATAGCTGTCTTGGATCATCTAGAGACTCTGCCTTCATACTCTGTTTTTAGCTTCTCTTTTAATCTGGTATTACCTGAATAAAATCTGCATAGTCAAGAGCTTGAAATTGCAACCAAACTACTATGAAAGTCAACTATGTAGGGTCAAAGTGATCTTAAAAGGCCCTTCCAAAGAAGCATGTAATCAAATTATTTAACTAGGGATAAAAACATGCCAGTAAGGGAGTAAACATGCAGCATCTCAGGATCTACTATGTTTAAATATACTACAGTTTTTAAAGCAGCTTCCAGCATGATCAGGTTTTAGCCTCTGGGATATAGAGTGTAGGGGAAGCATCGTTGTTATGCCCATCTTGGTGAGAGACTGATCAAGTTCACTGGGGCTACCATCACATGCAATAAATGCAGAACAATAATACTTTGTAAAGCAGATTGAGACCTTCTAATAGAAAAAGTACAATTGTACATCTGTATTACTTTAGTTGATATTTTGCACTTATTGCCAGCCTTGATTTCCTGTTACAAACATTTTTCATTTACAAGCATTTTCCTTAATGCTGTCACAAATACGGAGCCATTCCTATTAGTCCAGACTCACTCCCATGCAGCTTTTCCTGTGACAAGTAGGGCTGTTCTGAAGTATGCAGAATTACAGAAAGAAATAGAAATACCAGCCTTTGTATTGTCAGAATGAAATCAAATAAGTACACATACGACTCAAATATATAGATGCATTTCTTTATTTAGATGATTTAAAGTATCCTTGTGTTTTATAATAATGTAATATGTGGTTCACTCCACATGATATTAAATAGCAAAAATAGGCTTGTAGCACCCAAAACTTGTTCATCTTGTATTTTGGTACAGTTCTGTTTCCTCTGTATTTCCTATTTCAGGGTTTATTTCTGCAACAAGATTTGTATTGTTTAGAAACTCAGACTTGGATTCTTTAAGAAGCAGATCTTTTCTGAAAAATCAGGTTCCTGGTATATATTTATTGCCTCCAATCATGAAAAGATTTTTTTTTAATGTGTTTAGTTTGATTTCAAAATAATTTCCTGGACATACAAAATAAATTGCAGGAATAAATCTGTGTGGATCCAGAGCCCTTACTAATCAATATATGTGTTCTTCTGGACTTGTTTTCTTCATATCTATTTCCAGAGTTGTAAATACAGGGTATTTTGGTTTGAAATACCCTATGTGACTTCTGCAGTAAAAGGATTTCTTTTATGAGATTAAAGTTGAAACAATGACAATTGCAGTATTAATGGGCAAATTTTAAGTATCCTTCTGGACAAAGTGTTCAGCATACAACTGAAAAATCATTTTATGTGATAGGTTGGGCACAGAATTATAGTTAATGGGGTGACTTTAGGCTGGTGACCTGTCACTAGTGGGGTTCCACAGGGCTCCATCTCAGGCCCTGTGCTCTTCATCATCTTTATCTACAACTTGGACACAGGACTTGAAGGAATACTAAGTAAGTTTGCTAACAACACTAAAATGGGAGGAACTGTTGACTCTCTCAAGGGCAGAGAGGCGCTTCAGAGAGACCTTGACAATCACTAATTGGGGCAATCACCAATCTTATGAAGTGTAACAAGAGCAAGTGCCAGATTCTGCACCTAGGGCAGGGCAACCCTGGCTGTGTGTACAGACTGGGAAAGGAGAGGCTGGAGAACAGCACTCTGCAAAGGGACCTGGGGGTCCTGGTTGATGGCAAGCTGTATATGAGTCAGCAGTGCCCTGACAGCCACAAGGACCAACCATGTCCTGGGTGGCATCAAGGACAGCGTGGCCAGCCGGGCAATGAGGGATTGTCCCTCTCTGCTCTACACTGGGTCGGCCTCACCTCAAGTGCTGGAGGCAGTTTTGGGAACCACAATATAAAAAAAATTTAAGCTACTAGAGAGTGTCCAAAGGAAGGGCCATGAGAATGGTGAAGGGTCTGTAAGAGACGATGTATGAGGAGCAGCTGAGGCCACTTGGTTTGATCGGCCTGTAGAAGAGGAGATTGAGAGGAGACTTCATTGTAGTCTCCAACATCCTCATGAGGGGAAGCGGACGGGCAGGTATTGATGTCTTCACTCTCGTGACCAGTGGCAAGACTCAAGGAAACAGCATGAAGCTGAATCAGGGGAGAGTTAGGCTAGATATCAGGAGAAGGTTTTTTACTCAGAGAGTGATCAGGCACTGGAACAAGCTCCCCAGGGAAAGTGGTCACAGCACCAGCCAGCCAGAGTTCAAGAAGTGTTTGGACAATGCTTTCAGGCACATGGTGTGGCTCTTGGGGATGTCCTGTGCAGGGCTAGTAGTTGAACTTGATGATCCTTGTGGGTCCCTTCCAACTCAGCAAGTTCTGTGATTCTGTGGTTCATGTCTAAGGCATTTCTGACATCACCTGATCATTCAGATTCACCTCTTTTTAGAACAGCTATATATATCAGCACACACCACTACACAAACAATACAGAATTTTAACAGCAGGCAATAAAAAGTACCAAAGCTAGTGAATCATTCAGAACTGCTTAAGTGGCTGGCTAACGTGGTTTGTGCTGGAGTGTGAAGAATCCAATGCTCCAACATCACGATCTTTGTGTGGTGTCCAAGATCCATAAAGCCCACAGATGGTCAGGTTTGCCACTGCAGATCAGAGCCCACGAGTTTTGTCATGGTTATGTGAAATTGAGGCTTGTGTAGAATGGAGGCTGGTTTTATACCTAAGTCACTCAAAGAGGACTCAGTAGGACTGTTCTGTGACCTGGAGAAGAGTGTGTTTATCTCACGGGCATTTTATAATATAGGGGCTTATGCAGGGAGTCATGGAATTGATTCTCATTGAAGTTAATTGCTCTTAATGCTGTGTATAGGTGTAAGCTCTTTTTGAACAGAAATGAGAATAAGCTTGGGATTATATTACTTTTCTGACTTGGAGTGCATATCATGTGTATCTGTGATGATTATTTTGTTGCTGTTGAAGTGACTCTTGAACAGAAACAGTGAGACACCATGTCCAGTTGAGAAGTCTCTGCAAGGAGACTGACACCACAGGATGTTCAAGCCAGTCCCCCTTTGTTATCACAGTATTTGCATTCTCATTCTCAAACTTGTGTGGTTTTGGTTTTGAATTTCTGGTTTGTTGTGTTTTTCTCTTTATGAAAGATCTTTTCTTGGCTGCTTATGTCCTTATTTTAGTCCATTCTTACTCCAACAGTTTTTAGTAATCTTGATAGCCTGTTTCATGATTTCTTCTGTAGTTGGCTGATTCAGGGGGGACAGACTTTGTGCACTGCAGCAGGGCTGATATCCTGCAAGGCAAGTATCCTGCATTCTAGTTTAAGGTTAGAAAGAGAATCCTTCAGTGGTGAGGAACAACCATGACATTGAAGGATAACTTTGTGTCAGAAGGAAGTGAGAATTCTATTCTCAGCAACACTAGTGTACAGTAAAGTCAGAGAAATTGCTCTTCATTTATATAGAGGTCAGAGCCTGAGCCTTTACAGGAATACTTGCCTAGGAAATAAGCCTTTAACTTCAGCTGATTTTCTGAAATTGGAATTTTGTTCTACTCAAAGTGAAGGGATGTGAATACCTTTGTGGAAATTCTCATCTGCGTGGAGCAGTGACGGTGCAGCCACACTGGTGCATGCTGAGTCTGTGAGAATGTATACGTAAGGGTGAGACTACGATCTGTGGGTTGTGTGTAGCTGAGTGTGAAAATGCAGTGGTGAGAGTAAGTGTATCTGCCTATGTGACACTGAGGCTGAGAGTACCTGTGGGGAGACTTGTTGATGTGACTGTGTGGTGTGTATTGTGCAAAGGTTCAGCCCGTCTGCGTATTGATATTGGTGCACAAGTGTGATTGCACAAACAAACGTGAGTGAAGCACGGATGTGAATGTGTATGTGAACATAGGGAGAGCATAGCCATGAATGCATACATGAGCATGCATGCAAGTATTAGTATATTTCTAAGTGCAGAACATATAAATAAATGTATGTAAGTGAAATGTGCATATTACCAGATGATCTTAGATGGAGAGATCCTGTGCCAGGCACGGCCTCTTCTCTGTCCTGTCCGTTTCTGCACATGTGTTAGCTTTAAAGATGGGAAGCTCCCCAGCTTGGCTTCAGCCTGGGCATCAGCCCTGAGTACGCAGTTGCTCTGCCAGCTCAGTGTGTTTGTGTGCTCTTGTGAGAGAGTTGGTAATTGTGAGTGCTCCCTAAGAGAATCTCTGGGGCCAGAGGATACAATAGGCAAGGGTCTAGGGTCTGAAACTGTAGACTTTAATAAAGCCACTGACAGCAAATAAGAGCCTGACATGTGAGTCACATTACTGACAACAAGGGCTGCTTTGTAGTCCCATCTGCACCCTGATCGGGTCCCGTACAGTAACTGAAAGGACAGAACAAACTGCTGCTGCCTTCAATAAATACAACAGTGCCACAAAGGCGGCCGAACAGACCAACTTTGTGTGGCTTTGCTGCAGCTGAGCTACTCTCCTGGTTCTCTTCCTCACCTCCCCCACCAGTGAAAATGACTGACGTTACCTTTTAAGGGTTGCTTGCGAGCCCTGTGTGCTTGTCCCCATGGCAGTCATTACATGTATCCCTGTGACATCTCTCTTCCCTGCTGCACCTATGCTCCTTCACGGCCTTTCCCTTTCTCTGCTCCCAGCGACTGGGAGAGGCCCAGAGCCTCTGCTCATGAGCCACATCCCTTGGACCTCTTGCCCCTGCTTAGGCTAGCCAGCACTGGGAGTTTAGCAAAACCTTACATCAGGCTATGAGCATAGTTACTTGAGATGTCATAGTACCTTGAATAGACTCCCACTGGAGTGGTCATGGTGAAAATGTTGGACTTGCCAGTACAGTAACTTGAAGGCCTTTCAGACCCTTAGTGACCCTCACCTTCCTAACCCAGCTAGCATCAAGGGACAACAGTGTTTTCTATTTATCCAGGTGTCATCTAGCAGAGTCAGAAACCTTTTTTTGCTGGCTGCCCTCAGGGCCTCTTAGTCTTCCCTCCCTCTGGGACTCTCCCCTTTGGCTTGGAGACTTTCCCAGTGAAGAGCTTCCACATGGAGCAAAAAAGCATTGCAGACTGACCCCTCTTCAATGGGAATTTGTCCCACTGTTGTGTCTTTCTCAGTGCTTCTCTGGCCACTCTTTTTTAGTTTGTCCCAATAGCCCTAGAGAAAGGGCCCTAGCTGGACAGCATGTGTTGTCATGTACTGAAAGAGTTATAAACCCTGGAAAAGATCACTAGGTTATAAATCAAAATATAAGCCTGTGGTTGCCAAAGGGGTGATAAGTATCAGGATAATGTCTGTGATAGTGTAGGTATGCCTGTGTTGTCTGTGCTAGCCCATTGTGTGTCAGTCTGCCTAGCAGAAAATCTAAATTCTTCTCTGCTTGAAACAATGGAAAATCAGACTCAACAGTTTCTGCCTAGCAGACACTCTGTGTCCTCCTGTACCATGTAGTGCACGCAGAACTGAATTCCCTGGAGGGTAGGGTGGGAACCCTACCATTCGCCCTGTGTTTCTACAGTGTGCAGTAGAGTCTGTAGCCTGCCCTGTCAGTATCTAATTGACACTGTCTTCAGACAAGAGGATGTCAGTCATAGTGATTTGTTCCTAAGGTATAAGACTTACCCACTTTAAAGGTCAGATTTTTCAGCTGGCAAGAGTATATTGCAGCTTATAGGAATATAACATGGTAGAGGTGGGATGCAGCAGATCTTTCCTTGGAAAGGAGAACAGACTTCAGGAAGCAAACAAATTCAATTTCGGAGCATTTTTAGGAAATGCTACGTTACAGTTTTCTGTGAAAAGTACTTCCCTGTGATTCTGCATCTCCTTCTGTTCAAGCAACCACTTCAGATTACATTAAACACAGGGAAGTACAGACCAGCATAATACAAATCAGCAAGCAATAAGAAGCAATATCTCCTATAGAGATGTATGCAGAAGAGAGAGAGAAGGATTTCACTGGTGCCACATAGAAAATGCCCAGATCCTACAGTGCTAGGTGTTGATAGTTGATGTTTTTAGGAACAACTTGTGATATGTTTTGCATAACATGGTGATATTCTGTATGGTTAATCTCTGGACCTTCTGCAAGAGATTTCTATTCTCTCTGTATCAATAATATATAAGGAATTAAACACCACTCTTTTGAAATAACCTACATAGCTGAGAAGCAGCACCAGAAGCTTCAAGTCCTGTAGAAAATGTGATCTGTACTTTTCAGGGAAATATCTGGAATTTTTGAAAAGAAAGTTAGAGCATCTTAATGCACTGTTAAAAGAGAATGCAGATTCCCCACATCTGGCTCAGTGCTTTGATCACATGACAAGCTTCCCTTTTGCTTTGGTGTTTTGGCTAAGAACTGGATAGGGTGAGGCTAATAAACCTGCAGTCATGGTACCTGATGGTGGGTGTCAGTCCCCTCGTTCCTCATCTGTGCTCACTACTTGTTAGAGGCTTCAGCTGAGGTGGCACAGGTGGCAAAAGTGGGAAAGGACTCTTAAGCAAGGAGTCTACTGCAACAGCACCTGCACCTTCCTCTGGAGCCCCTCCATCTCTTGAACAGGCAGGGCCTGAGAGATCCCATTTCTAGTGGTTTGATACCTGAAGAGAAGAAGTGTTTCCTAGAAGGAGATGGAAGGATGGAACCCTGAAGAACAGGAATGGACTTGGCACAGACATGCTAGACTGTATGTTACTGCAGGGAGTAGGAAGCTGCTCACTGTCCCAGCTGTTCTGCACCAGGAAATCTGAGAGGAGAGCTTTAAATTCTTCTTGGTGTACTTTGAGAAAGGTGCAGTTGATAATTATTTGAACTCATGTTTTTTTCTTTCACTTTCTCTTTCTTTTCTCCTTTCATTGAATAACTGGTTGGTTAGGTCGTTGAAGTAATCATTTCTGGAGAACCACAGCTCATTGAGTGCCAAAGTAGTTTAATTTTCCCAGGTTTCTGAGTAGGTTCTCAAAGTGATCTTTACTAATGACCCCTAAAGATTGAACCTGATTCTATCTGTTGTTAAGCAAAGCTTGTCAGAAGTGCTATAATAAAATGCAAAGCTGAGTGCAAATATATAAAAAAATAGAAATAATTAAAAAAAAATCTCAAGGCCAACAGAACTTTGGAAAAGAAAAAGCTATGGAAGGCATCAGAGATTACTTTTACACTTTCCTTTGATAAAGCTGAAGCCTAATTCAGTTCTCCTTGAATGCAGGAAAGAACTAGGACTGCATCTGGCAGCCCATGAAGTATGGGCTTAGTCTGTACACCCTCATCTAGCGTACCAGAGAGTGGAGGACAGGATAGCCAGGTTCAGGCTAACAACTTAAACGAGAGCATACCAGTCTCATCACTCTCCTTTTAAAATTTATTTCCCCACCCTTCTCCCCCACCCTCCCAAGAAATGCTCATTTGCACACTAGTGAATTTTTGTAAATAATTGATGTCACAGATACCCAAGGCTGAAAATAGTCTGCATGGAACTTGATGTCTATCCTTTACTAACTCCTGCAGTCCTTCTTGAAAGTGGCAGCCTAGACTCTCAGAAGGTCTAGAGCGTGCACTGAAGTCAAGAACTTCCTCTTAGTATTTGTTAGCTCTTCTGATCTTGCTTTGTGATCTTAATTTTTTCAGGCCATAGCCAAATCTTGGAGATTTGAGAGATAAAAGAAACTAGGCTCCAGAAAAATCTCAGGGCCTTAGCAGTTCTGACCAAATAAGGTTGCACCTTATGGCTGAGGTCCAGTCCTGTTTGAGATCACTTATTTTGGCCTATGGGGAAAAGAAGTAACCTTCTGGGAAAGAGAGTTTGGTCTTAAACTGTCAGCCATTAAATACAGGAGTATTTTGCCGGCAGAATAGGAGAAGCTACTTCCAATAAAGCCAATCAAAAGCAATTTCCCTGCTGAAAGGTGGCCTACCTGAGACAGAGCAGCCTGTACCAGCTGCACGCCACTGCTGTCAGACTTGGCCGGGTCTGTCAATTAAGGGAACACAGAGCAATCTGTGAGCGCTGAAAGGGATCCCTTCAGAGCCCTCTGTGGCTGAGAGACAGGCCCATTGTCTGCATGCATGTCTCACATAGTTTCAGAGTCCTGATAAGCAGGCATGCCATGAAAAACTGCATTATATGGTGAGCTCGGGAATACTTTGTCTGGGGGTAGATGAGATGGGGGGTGGGAGAAGAGGTAACACTGCACCTTTGCATTGTGGGAGGTGGGGCAATGAAAGACATCGCGTTTGGTGGTCCCCCAGCATAACCTGCTTTCTCACAAACTCTTGCTGAATGATGAAGTCGTAGTTTCCTCTAATTCCCCTCCTCCCCTCCATCCTTGTCATTTCTTCTGGAGTTCAGAAATCGTTGGGAAATTACTGCAGCACTGAGAAGACAAACAGCTTAACCACCTTCAGATGCTGCCTTGCCACATATTGAGAGTCCTTTTTCCTGTGAGTCTGGTTCCCCCAGGCTCTATAAGTCTGGGGCAGGGAAGAGTGAAGACTTCTGAGTTCCGTATGTGTGTTGTCGAGACCATAGAATAGGAAGGCAGACAAAGCTCCTAGGGGAAGGAATGAGTGGGGTTCCCTCACCACCTGCTAACAAATGTTTGCCTTCATCTTCCTCAGCTTATAGCCTGGTGCCTGGATCCCTTGGTGCAAATGGGCCCTTTATGTTTCCTAGATACAGACCCAGAAGAGCTGGTGCTCTTGGATGAGCACATCTTAGTCTACAACAGGATGTTCTCTTAGACTCCATTGCTTGAGCTTGGGAGTACATAAAGACGTTAGTACATGCAAAAATGCCTGCATTACAAAGCAGATAAAACCAGTCTCTAGGTTGCTTTTATGCTACCTTTTTTGGCCACTTTGCATGGAAAGAGAAGATTCAAGCAGAACTCTCTTTAAAGTAAAATATCCACTATATAAAGTTAGCTTTCCATATGCTTGGAGAATGTAGAGACTGTACTCTGTGTGATAGGATGCAAAGAAATATATACATGGGAGCCAGCAACTTTGTTGCTAATGCTGTAACATAGAATTGGAAAGAACCAATTCTGTGGTTAAAACAATGCCGCCATCCAGAAGATGAAGGATGGCTCACAAGTTACTTTTCCTAACACTTTTCCTTTCTCCTTCTGGCTGAGGTCTTTTTTTTTTGCACTCAGTGAAGCTGATAGTCTTCATGTTTAATTTTAGTTGCAGGCACTCTAGATGATCTTCATTCAGTGTTTAAGCCAAAGTTTATTGTAGACCATGCCTACTTTTGACTGTCACAGACATGTTGGACAAAAGCCATTTCTGATAAGGCTGTTAAATTCTGTGGACCTACCAAGGGATGAGCCTGGCCCATACACTTCAGCTTTCATATCAGTTTTTTTGGCAGTACAGAGGGCTGCCAAAAAGAGGATTGGATTTCTGATCATTCAGTCATTAGTCTTCAGCAGATATACCCTTGTCAAGCTTTAGTGGTTTGTCTGCAGCTCACCCAGTGTACAGTGATACTCCAGGAGATGGCAGGTCCTAGTTTTTCCCATTTGGGGAATATGTCTTGGCTCAGCATATTTGATAAGAAAAATTAATGAATTTGTTATTGGATGGAAGCTCCTCTTTCATCTCTGACTTGGTGAGGCTCATGGAAACCCATCTTTCTTTTCATGTTAAATAAAGCTCCCACCATGAATGCCAAATCCTACTGTCTATTCTCACATTCTTCACTGCACACTATTGCCGGTCCTGGATAAAGTTGTTGTACTGACATATTTGACTTATTTTCAAAGATTTTTAAGTTCTTGTGTTTATCCTTTATTTTAATTCTTTCTCTTTAGATATATATATATACACACACACTTAATTTGACAAGAGAGAATGGCCTTGCTTTAATCTCTCTTCCTCAATTCTTCAAACCAGAGACCTTGCTAATGTTCCTCTTAGTCTCCTAAAACTGTGTGTTTCCCCCACATCCTCAGATAAGTGCAATTCATGACCTTTCTCCCACCCAAGTGCTGGCAGACCCTTTTCTGAAACACACCCGAAGCCCACAGCATCCACTGAGTGACACTGTCGGCTCTGGACGGCACCTTGAAGAACCTTGTAATTTCCTTTGGTTTGTCTGTCTTGGTGTTTTGTTCGGCCTGTCGAATCTGAGTCTTTCTTGATGAGGGAAAGATAAGTTGAGGCATCCCACAAAACTGCCAGCTCTTTTCAATAAAATGAACTGTCTCTTCTGAGTAGCTTATATAAAGATAGTCCTAGCACAATAGTCACATTGCATTTTTACTTGCTTCAAAGAACAGCGGACTAATTAACTGAAGATATTTAGCAGATTGTCATCAGGAGGCAAGTGAGCCACTCAGGGAGATGAATGGGGTAGTTTGTGCTTCTTGGAATTGTTGTTTCAATATCTTGTCAGGCTTGAGCAGATACCAATGGCTTCAGGAAGGGTACACATTCAATCTTTCATGTATGTTCAAGGTAGAGGTGAGGTGCTTCGTTGTAACATGGAAGCTGAAGAGCAGAAGGGTAGGTGTCAAATTGATTCCTGGTGTATCCTGCTGTAATTTCAAGGTACAGAAGCCCATTTCTCCTCCTTGCTGTGCTGTTTGTACCCAATTTATAAGCCAATGCTCCACACTGGAGCTGTCTATCACTAGCTCTGTGTAACAGTCTCCACCTGCTCTCAGTTTTTGCTGTGCCTCGTACAGGCAGGTATGAGTGACTGGGTGTTTTTGTATCTTTTGGATATGTATGTAAGGTATCTAAAGAGAAATGTTTTCCCATCTACCACATATTGCAGAGACTGCACAGTCTTGGTGTCTAGCAGAAAGTATACTGCTAGACATCTGCTTCTTTGAGCCCCTGGGAGCCCCTGTGGTTTGGAAAGTGGAGACCTTTGATCTGTGGTTTGTGTGTGAGAGTTAGATGATGCTGTGGTTTCCAAAAAGCCGATGGTTCTCTCTTTCCTTCAAGGAAGAAAATAGTGTTGGTCTGTGACGATGCAGGACATCGCGTGACCGATTGGGAGCGCCCAGGATGATGCGGTTTGCTCTGCAAGCTGGAGTTCACCTGTGTCATGGTATATTTTTAAGAAAAGGTGACAGTGTTGGTTGTGTCTTTAAGCCACAAACCTCCTTTAAGGGCAGCAGGGAATGGCCCAAAAGCAGCAATAAAACCCCATGAGCTGAAAATTTCCTTCTGCATCTCTCCAGGGCATATAGCAGTTGTTCACCCCAGGCAAAAGTGCTCCCCCTTCTTACACTGACTTGTCTGTAGAAGGGATATTTGTCCATGGGCACCTACCCCATCGGGGTCCTGTGGCACTGCCTGCTGCAATTTTAGAATTCAAAGGAGTGTGACTGCCATTATCTGTCATGACCCTGCAGGTTATGTTCAGCAGTTTGGGTAAGGACTGCTGAGAAAATGTTGAGTTTGAGCAGGGACTGCTGTGTGAATGTTTGTGTCCATTTGGGGAGGGTGGCACTCAGAGTACACAGCTCTAAAGGAAGAGTAGAGCTGTGCTTGTGCCTCTGCAATTTTGTGAAAAATTATGTGCAACAGTCCAGTGCTTAGAATATAAAATCTGGTGCACTGGACTAACCAAATACCCATCTTCCATGGGATCTTGTCTCCCTACAAAGTGAATATTTAAAGAAGGGAATAAGAACAGGATGGGTATATAGTGAGCTCTCTGATATATAGTGCCTAGAAATCAGAGCTGAGAGATTTCTTGAAATGGAGAATATATTGGACTCATTATGACTGGTATTCACCACTGGATTAATATCAGTCCGATGGGCTCCCCAACACAATTGCCTTGGGCAGCAAGTCTGGCAGCATTTGAAAGCTAAGAAGGAGAAGCTGTGTGTTGGTAGGAGAGGAACCAGTGCTGAGACCTGTAACAGTGTGAGCACTGCCAGACATGGCAAACTGGGAGACTCCAGCTGGGAAGGAGTAAGAAGTGGAAACATGTAAATCAACTAGATCCAAGACACTACAAATACATCAGAACAAAGCCACACAATTGTGAGACTGAAGGTGGGTGATTTGTTGGCTGTGGAGCAGGTTTTCTTTACGGATGCCATTTTTGTTTTGCCTAAATGCTTAAGAACCTGATTAGTTTCCCTCTGACCTCCTGTATCCTGTGGTCTCATGAGGTGGCCTCACTCCCAGCAGCTTGGAATGACTGGGCAGTGTTCTGCCACTCTTCAGTAGTGGGCCCTTGAACAGTACTGCTGTAGCCCTTTCAGCAGTAGCCTGTTCCCAACATGCTTCAGCACTGAGGATATACCTGGTATGGTTGTCTGATATCCACTGCAGATACAGGGCACATGCTTCTGTGTGTGGCCCAGGAACCAGGCACTGCAGCAGCTTGCTGGAGCCTATTGCCACAGCTCACCTGTAGCTTGTGTGGGAAAGGCCTGTCTTAGGCACTAAAACCTGAATTTGATGCCTTCTAGAAGCACTGCCATAGTTAGAGGAATGGGATTCTTACAAGAACTTAGTACAACTTTTTTTTTTTTTAATCAATGGTGTGCTGTAAAATCCCACCCTTAGGGCTTACGCATATTAGCAGGAGTGGAGCCCTAAAATTTTTGAATGTGTTTTTTGTTAAATCTTTAATAGCTAGGTGACTCCTACTTACTGTTGCTTCTTCAGAGCTGCTGACATTTCCAAGGAACACTAGCAGGTCAGAAAGTCAGTTTGGAGAAGCTGAGCTGCTTCTTTACCACATTACATTCACCTAGCCTGGTGCTTTATAACTCTGTCTTTAATGATTTTCTCAGCTATTTTTCCTGGTACTGGTATAAGGCTCACTGAGGTCTATAATTCCCATGATTGCCCTTAGCACCTCTTTTAAAAGAAGTGCAGAGTTTTGGCTCCACTCCAGCCTGATGGGAGAGTGGCTGTTTTTAATGATGAATTGAATGATTTTGTTAGTAGCTTATATGGACTTTGATTTCTTTAGAGTGTTTGCATAAATTCCATCTGGTCCTGGAGGTTTATTATTCTTTCAGTTTTTAGGTTATGTTATTATGTCTTTTTTCTTCCTTTTGAGTTTCTATCTGTCTATTTTCAATATGTCTGGCTTTGTGTGTCCCCTACTACTATTGTTGCTATTTGTGGTTACAGTGTTAATGTAATGTGGTCAAGGTACTCAGATCTCAGACTGGAGACCCTTTATGTTAAATAGTTTACATATATCCAAACCGAGAGTTATTACCTAGGGGATTTTGTGGACAGGGTTAAGATAAATTCAGCCTTTATCCAATTTTCTACCATGGGGCAAATGGGAAAAGTTTTCTCAGATCAGCTAGTCCAAAAATAACCTTGTGCAAATGTATCTGAGTTCAAGAACATGGCCTGCTGGTGGCAGTCCAGAGCGGAGGGGTCACAAGCCTAGGATTCCATAGCTTTGATGTTCTCATATCCTAGTCCTGTATTTTAACTGCAACACCACATTTCTCAGACTCATTCTATTTTTCTGGATAGTTTGAAAATCCCGATTCTTGTGACTCATGGTAGACCTGCCCTGTAAAGGCATCTCCCCTTCACAATCTCATATTTCTGACTGTGTCAGAGGAATAAGGTATCCAAAATGTCACCAGCCAATTGACATTGTTTAACAACTCACTGTCATTACTTGGGAGAAAATCTACTCCTCCCCCTTACATAGTTTCTGACTCCTCACCTCACTCCTGCTGTCAGCATCTTTCTGAATAGAGTTTGCTGAAAGAGAATGAGCCCTACCCATTTCCCTTCTCTTCCCTACTCCCAGCAGGCAGGCAGTATGGCAGAGTGCGGTCTCCAGTGTCCCTTTAGTCACTTCTCTGCTGTCAGTGTCATCGGGCTAGTGTTTAAGCATTTTCACGCTGGATTTGAAATGAGATTATAGACTGGTCCACTCAATTGACTTAATGGATTTTAAGAAACTAGATCCTATTAATGCAGTCAGTGCCCCAGGGTGCCTCTCCTACTGCAGACAAGATAATCTGCCATGCAAATTAAATCCTGCCTCAAGATGCAGGGCCTGCTTAATGTGATCCATTACACAGTTTACTTGTTTATATCTAATATTGTAACAGGAATAGGCTTACGAGCAGCAGGACTCAACTGAATAGAAGAGTAAATTACCAGGAAAATGAGGTTTTAGAGCCTCTCTCTCTTCCTTTCTCTCAATCTCTCCTATTTCTTCACTCCCTTTCTCTTTCACATGTGAAAACACATTCCTCTTTTGCTTTTTGCATGTAGGGAACAATCAAGGAATATAATACGCATGTGAGTGATAGATTCTGCTTTTGTTTACAGAGGTGTAAATTGGGAACTTAGCCACGAGAAGGAGCTCAAAAGGATCAACAAA
Organism: Aleadryas rufinucha; assembly: GCA_013397815.1. Lineage (NCBI taxonomy): Eukaryota > Metazoa > Chordata > Aves > Passeriformes > Aleadryas > Aleadryas rufinucha. The sequence continues at coordinate 367,798 of VZTH01025360.1, forward strand.
ACCTTTATGGAGAGGTTAACCTTTCTTTAGCTCTGTTTTCCAGTCTGCATGGGGTTTTGGAATGGGGTATTCTGAGTACTCCCTTTTACTGCAGAAACTTATGGGTGAGATTTTATCTTTCAACAGTGAAGTCACAGACATAGGTGGCAATGGTGGATAGAAATACAGAGACTAGTAGGACTGGGTTTGAATTCAGGAAAGAAAAGACAGGGATATCAAGTTTGGGCATTCTGAGGGAAAGAAGTTAGAGTCCAAGGAGAAGTGGTTCAGCAAGGTCATAGGCTTCTAACAGAAGTGACTCCGGTCCATATAGGGATATATGCCAAGGAAGATTCTTGTATAAGTGATCCTTTCAAGGGCAGGAGGATGGATTATCTGCTCTCTCACTTTTATGATAAGCTTATGTTAAGGATCTTGAGATGGGGATCCATAACTTTAGGAACACTGACATTGCATTGGAAGAGATACCTTTTTGTATATGACAAAGTCACCGGCTTATCCTGGAGTTCCTGGGATGAGGATGTGGAGAATCAAAGTAATGTGGCAGGATCCACAGCATGAATAAAAGAGAAGAAATTGATGGAAGGGTCTGCTTGAATATTTCAAATTGTAGGTGACTGCTGTTAAGAACAGATGAAGGTCTGATTCCCCTTTGGTTTTGTCCAGTTGTGAGTGAAGTCTCAACTCATTTCCATAACCAAATCAGTTTCCTGATAGGAGAATATCAGCAGACTGCTTTGAGCACATACAGACTTGCATATGTTGTACCATACAACCACTGTCCCAACACAGTACAAGTGCCATGCACAGACAGTGTGGCTATGTTGCTCTAGCTGCATTAGGCGCTGTAGGTGCAGTGATGAATTGGCCTCTCTTCATATTCCTAAAGGAAGTGGATGGTTGTGATATAGGAATGTAGTCCTGCTGTGATTTTGTGCAATGCCTGTAATGGATCCTAAGATCTATGGGGATTTCTGAGTGAAACAAAAGTCAGAGTCCAAGGCAGGGGCATACTTGGAGTGCTTCCTTAGGACTTGACACAATCTGTAGCTATAGAGCGGTGGCTGTCTGCAAAGACACACTGTGGACAGACCCAGAACCTGTCCCTTGCAAAGGAAGAAGGAAGGTGCATCAGGCTACTTCACTTTCACAATAGCTTATTTGATCTATTTCTGCAGTGATGGGAGTCATCTCCGACAGGATTCAAACAGTAATTTGCAATTCCTGTCATTCACATAGACTTTCTCATTTATCTCATGTAAACCAGTTATTTCACCAAGCCTCAGTTCACAGTCTGTAGCAGTGTGATCTCTTCAGTCTTGTCTGTGCACGTGCAGCCCCAGCATTGGGACTGTGCCTTTGGTAGTAACCAGAGCTATGTGTGTTACAGCTAGGGCCCTGCACACCCAAATGGTCTTGGCAGAGGGTTTATTCCCACTGACAGCAGAGGAGAGGAAGGTGAGTCCCAGCAGCCTACATGGTGTTGGATGGTCCAGGCCTTGTAGGCTGGTGCTGCCTTCAGAAAAGGTCTCCATGCCAGGGAACAACACTGCCTTGAAGCAACTTTTTTGCCGTCTCTACTGATAGTACCTCATACAGGAAGAGAAGTAAGGGAAGGAGGGAAGGGAACTGTTTTTTTAACTTAAAGCTTTTTATGAGATTTTCACAGCTGTGATCTTATCAGGGTTTGGCTATAGAAATTAAACTGGCAATTATATTTTCCCCTTCCTGGAATGTAAAATAAAGTCTTGTGTAAAATGCATTAAAAACTGGAATGTAAAAGTGTAATTAATGTGGAGCAAAAAGCACATTGCGTCATTAACTTTTTTATTAATATTCTCACGCAGTGCAATTTCAAAGCTCAGTGCCACTCCATTTCCCCCAGTGAAATATCTCCCACTCTTTCATTGCAGCTACCTTTAACCTCATCTTTAATGGGATGACAGCAGCTTTCCTCTGGAATTACATCTCTGCTCATCCATCTGTCCCACTAGACCCTTTCTCCTTCCACTTAGGGTTCCTGTCTGACTGGGGTGCAATTCTTTTACTACTAGAGGGACAGAAGCATGAGATTCATTTGACATCTGTAAAGCAACAATGGAGATGCTTGCTTATCTGGAGGAAGGCTAAGGGGTAGGATTCTTTCTTCTGCTGATCTGGAGGAGCAAGGCTTCATTTTTGAAAGGCACTGCAAGATGGCTTGCTTGCAGCTCACATACCTAGAGATCATTCTAGATCTATTTACTCTTGCTGTGTTAAGGCCTAATCCTGTAAGTAGTAGTTGCTAGGCACCATCTGGGTACTGACTTAATTTCCCTTATTTTGTTGTCTCTACATGCAGCAAGTATTTTTCAGTTGCTGCTGTGTGAACAGAGGACCCCTACTTTCTGTGAGATGTCAATCCAAGCTCTTTGTTCTACTCCCATAGTATTGATGAGAAGGTTAATGTATAGTCCTTTTCAGCATCATTTTCCCAGTGTCAGCCAGTGCCACAGAAGGAAGAATAGGGCTGTAAGCAACTTTTGCTGAAATCAGGAGTGGTTTGAGTGCCAGAACTGTAGTCCAATATGCAGGAAGCAGACTGAAAGGTCTATTTGCAGTGAAATAAAATGCTCATCAATTGTAGTGTGTCATGTGCCCTGTATTGTTTTACAAGAGAGGCCAAGGGATAAAAAGATTTAGATTCACCACTCAATTCTTTCTCATTTTTCTGGGCTCCATTCAGCTCCGGAATGGGCAGACATCTCTCAAACTTATTTTTTGAAGACTTCTAACAGTTTGCCTGTCACAGAGTGGCAGATGATTTGTTCCCTGGTTTCTAAGCTTAGCTCCTGGCTTCCTCTCATTTCATTCTAATTTGATGCACACTTACAATTGAGGATCTGAGTTTTAGTCCCTGCAATTATTACTAGGCTTGAAGTAGAAGCAAGACTTTTAGAGCTACCAGCGATTTGCTTGGTTTTGAAATGCTTGTACGAGTTTAGCCCAGGGTATCCATGTACATATTCACAAATGGTTCCAAAAGATTCTGCTTGTATTTCCTGGTAGAAGTGGGATGTACACAACACCTAGACTGTATTGAGTAAGATAGGACATTTGCTGCATCTGATGATTTTATCAGATCCCTGATGGATATTGTAGAATGGGATTATCTCCTCATCCATCCTTCTCTGTAGAATTCCAGAGCTCACGAATTGTTTAGATCTTGCCCTGGTCCTGGGAAATGGTTGACAGTTTGCTTGCATCTCACTTGAAATTTTTTTGATGTGACCTGTAGCATTTTGATAGTTAGGCCATGACCAGTAAAGTGGAGGCGTATGAGTCACCTCATGTCAGAAAGGAGAGGAGAAATTTGGAGAAAGGAATTTTGGCCTCTGCAAGTGAACAGGATTAATTTGGATGCTGTGTATAGAAGAGAAGCCTTTGGTGAGTTGTCAGAAAATGCTTTCCCAATTCTCACCTACACTGCCATGAAAGGGTAATTGATTTGTAGGGCCATGGCCATGAGTTTCCTAGCACAGTAATGTATAGAAGAAAAGTAAAAGATAGCCTAGTCCCAGAGATTTTATAAAATGCTCTGTCTGGGGAAAGTTCCCTTTAAGTATGTGATCAGTGCTATACTGTTAACTGGGCTTTCTCCAAAGACCTGAAATAGCAAATAACGAAGAGAAGTTGTCCTTATTTGTTGGCCTGGGGTAGAATCCTAAAATCCACTGAGTATGAGCTGGTATTCCTTGTGATCTGCTGTTTGTTTGAAGAAGACATCTGATAGTGTCAATCAGACTTCCCATTTATTGATTTTTCAACTGCTTGCTGAACAAACCCAATGCATTTCACAATGCATTGCCAATACTATCAGCATCTTAGCGGGAGCTGTTGTTCACATTTTGACTGAAATTATTATCGCAATTGCTTTGAAATTATAAAAATTTTAATTTAATGAAAACCATCTCCATGGAAATTATACTGGGTTTCAGATTAATTATGTATGTATTTCACACATCTGTGGTTCTGAGGTCCTGTACTATCAATTTCATCATTCCTTTTCTTCAGGCTTTTTTTCTGAAAAAAATGTTAGGAGGTAAAATGAGTGTTTACCAGTCATCTGTCACTTCGCTCTTTTTCAGCTTGTTGATTAGGTTGATGTTTACCAGCATCCTTGGACTGGACCTGAGGAGAACTATGCACTGTGTACTTGCCCGGTACTTTACTTCATAGCGCTTGAATTCTTGTAATCCCTAGTCAGTGAGTGCCAGCTACCTGTCAGATGTTACTACGTCAGGTACACCAGGATTAGAAAAATTACTTACAACATGAGTGTTTAGCTTTAGTACGTTCTCATAAAACTAAGTGGGGGAAGAGGAAATGTTTGGCTTCAAACATATGATGCTTTTTACAAGATGGTTATGTTTTTCGGTATCATCCACATTACTGCTTGTCATAGCACTTTCTTTTTTTCCCCCACTGGAATTCTGCTCACCTGTGGCCTATATAAAATAATTTAGAGATGCCTTTAAGATTTCTCAGCTCCCAAATGAACAATACAATTCTGATAGTATAAAGACAGCACAGTATCTTGGGCACCAATTTTAGAGAATCCCCTCTAGTGACAGAAATGCTTTACTTTAAACTGTGCTTGTGGTAGGAAGCATGCATTCCCAAACTCTGTGTTAATAATCTCAGTCAAAATGTGGTCTTTTCTCTAGGACATCATTTTCTAGAATTTGAGACAAAGTTATTAATTTTAAAATGAGGCTGATATACACACAATTAAGCTCTGGACTTCTGTTAAACGCCCTGGAGATTGGCTCAGTGGCCAGCAGAGCCAATATTGCTATACTGCTTCATTTGAAAGCATGTCTTTATTTTAAAGCGTTTGTAGGGGCAATGGCAAAATGGAATTATTGGTTACTTCAGAGAACACATATTAAAAAAAAAAAAAAGGTTAAAAAAGAAAAAGTGCACCTTGTCCCATCATCATCTTGTTGTGTCCATCTAATTTTTGTTGTGCCAAAGAGGCATATGCTGCTCTTTTCAATATTAATTGTTATGCTGTAAAATGTCAATGTCACTGCCCTCTTTGAAATTGCCACTGACAGATTAATTCTGTGCTTACTGTCTTAATACCTACAGGGGTGTTGCCTTTAGCTCTTTTATTTTCATGCTATTTTATTGAGATTTTCATCTTATGTTCTTTGGACAGTTCTGCAAAGTGGTGCTGTAGGGTGCTGGTTCACACAGCTCATTCGGGCATGTATTCCTTGCAGTTTACCCTTTGTTGGCACCCCTTTGTATGCTGAAGGATGGATACTGATGGTGATTTCAACTTCATCATGATCTACCTGCATGCTTTTCTGCTTTTGCTGGAGGGTATGTAGTCTCTCTTAAATGGGATTTACATATTTCATGCTCATTCAGCCCGGCAGCTTTTGCTCTCTTCACAGTCGCCTTGAGCCTTTGATCATTTTCTTCTGCTGTTTTACCCCAGCTTAAAATGCCATCTGTATCCATACCATCAACAGTTTGTTGTTCTAGTAACAGCCCAAATGGCAGTGTGCAGAAGCAGCATTTCTGTAAAGGACTGTGCAGTCTGCACAAGTGAGAGCACTGTTTTTTGAATACTGCTGATGTATCTACTGTGGATTTTCAAATCTTTTTCTTTCTCCAATACTTTTCTTCTTGTAGACAATAAAATATGTTCCTTTTTACATTGTTAGTTACCTTTTAGGTCTCTACAGTAGTAAAAGATTCTTTATCCTTGTCCCACGAAACTCAAGGAGTTTCCTCATTTTGATGATTCTTCTGTTTACATTATGATTCATAGTCTATTTTAGTTTTTGATTTAGCAGTCACAGAATCTGAGACATCACAGCTTTTCCATTTGTATTACTTACTGTGTTCATTCTGACTCCTTGTAATACATCTTTGACTCTTCTTTGGTAGTTTGGCTTCCTGGCTCTCCAGTTAATATATTTGCTGGGTAATATCCAAGACTGTATTTTTCTGTACATTATCATGTGCTGTTTTCCTTGTTGTTGTTGCAATGAATATTGGAAGTTGTATTCTTCCCAATTTGTGATTTTTCTATACCATCCTGCCTTCACTTTTCCCCCTTCTCTTATTTTTGCTTCTAAAACGAGTTATTTATGGTGGTTTTGATAATATATTGGCTTAAGCTTATATATCCAGCTGAAGACTATCAAATATCTCAGTTGTTCTGAAGCTGGTAAAGCATTTGTCCCTACCACCTTGGAGGAATTTGGAGGGCTCCGGTGGTACCCTCCTGTCCCTGCCTGTTGCTTGTGACTGCTTTATCTGCTGCAAGGGCTGATCCAGAGTCACACAGTGGTTCTGTGCTGCAAGAGGTAGCCTGAAACCCGGCTTTGGGTGGAAGGCTGGGCATCACTTGCAGAAAAGCAGGGGTGATAGAGCTCATTGCAGCAGAAGAATGGCTGTGCCTAATACAGCATAGCAAAACTCTTGCTTCTTGTACTGGGAAGCAGTGGTGAGCAGCTGCTTTGCCATTCACTCTTCTCTCTCCTTGTAACCCTTTAACCCTGCCTACTACAACTCTGATGACAGCCATACCCAGCAGACACAGAACCTGTAAGAAGGGGCCTATGTGATGAAGGCAGTAGTTGGGGATGTGCTGGCAGAGAGGAGGCCTTTTAGAATAGGAGTAATCAAATGCTTATTAGATTAAAATGGCCACCTTCAGATGCACTTGGGAGCAGATGGGAAGCTGGTACAGTACCCAGAGGACAGGTGGGCTGTGCTTATGCCAGGTTGCTCTTCTAGGCAGGTGACTTGCCATCTCTGGACAAGCTGAGGCTCTCCAGGGGTCTTTGAGGTGTTTCACTGTTTCTGTCCTAGCAGGAAGGAAATAGAAGCGATGCACTCACAGTGCAAAGCTGCATTAACAGCTAGGCAGACAGCTGCCTGCTTTCAGACTAGAGCTGGCCTGAACTGAGCAGTACACTGTGCTTCCAGCAGGGCAGCTTGGCACAGGGCACTTGCTGCTGCCAAGTGCTGAGAACCTCCTTGGTAGTGCTGTGTATTTGTACTTCCTCATCTGAAGATCAGCAATGGCCTTGGAAAGGAAGGAGCTCCTGTTTATTAGTATGGCCTTGCTGTGTAATCATTCGTGAACTGCCAGCATTTAGGGCCTTATCCAAAATCCACTGGAACTGTAGGAATCTCTTGAATTTTTTAAAGTAGGTGTTCAGCTTTCCCCGTGCCTGCAAAGTGTCCCTGGGGAGAAGCAGCAGTGCTTTCCAGGTTCCAGTGTGCAGCTGCAGATCTGAGCTGTGCTATGTGCCAGGGTGGCTCCAGTATACAGTGGTCAGATGGCCTGGGGGTGTTAAATGTAGAACTGTCAGTGGTGAACAAAACCAAGATAAAGGGATGCTTCATGGCCAAATAATTTTGCAGCTAAACCTACCCGCTGCCTGGGAAATACATGCACTTTTGAGGCCAAGTGCTGGCTTCTGAGCAAAACCTGTGCTCCAGACACTTGAGAAATGTCTGGTCACTGTTTTTCATTAGTAACAGAGTCATAATACCTTCCCATTTGCACCATGCTGAGATGCATATGCTCAGTTCAGTAGCCCCATGAATAAGGGTGGGAGACTTAAATGGTGAGAGATTTCCATTTTCCTCTTCAACACTCTCCCCCAAAGAGCCCTCAAACTGATTGAAGTTATGTGAAAGAGAAAGAGGGATTCACAGAGAGGAGCTGGCTCTTTTTACAGGGTATACAATGAGTTGAGTTTTGTTCAGGTAGGAAGAAAGCTAAATGTTCCCACCCACCTTGTCACATTCAGAACTACAGGGACAATTACTGATACGCTACTTCTCTCAAAGACTAAGGACATCTGGAAAGGAAGGACACCCTGTCAGAACTATTAGTAATAAAAAGGTAGCACTAAATTCTTTAAAATCATTAACCAGACACACTGGTAATTGGTTGAAGATATTTTCCTTGCTTGGTTGCCAACTCTCTTAAACTCATGAGGTAGCCCTCGAGAACAGACTTGATATGTTGACATGTACTTGGCTCAGACAGTTATGCCTTATCTTCTCGGTGGTCATAAGGAAGGCCCACTTCATCATCTGCATGACCAGTAATGTGGATGATGGAAGTTTGGGTTCAAAAAGTGGTGCAAATAGGTGAATTCTGTTTCTAAGCACTTGAGATAAATTATCATGTTGGATCTTCTGTCTGTTCTGGCTGTTCTTGGTGTAACAAGTAGCTTCTCTCTTTTTGAAAGAAACAGTAAATCTTTATGTACATTGAGTCTATCTGATACCTATCTCTAGTTTCCTCAGAACAGTCTTAAAACTGAGGAATAAATTCAGCCCATAGGATGGGGGAGCTGCTTATGGTTTCATCCTCTGCTATACTTGTTAAGCATTTTCTAGAGTACTAAGTGGCTTCACATTCTTACAGAGAGCAGGATGGCTATGGGTTCACCAGGTCACTATGCAGTCTGTCACAACCACCACCTAACCTTGAAATAGACTCTGATCTACTTTGAGACACAGGAAAATGTAAAGTGAAGCAGAGAAAAAGCTTGGCTGAACAAGGAAGGCTGGTAGAACCTCTTCTTATCTTTTCCTTTCTCTGCCCCAGATGAGGATCAACAAATAAGACCCATTTGCTGACCACCACTTGTTCCCTTATCTCTTTCTTTCCTTCCCCCTTTCTGGATACTTTCTTCATTTTCTTGTATAGAAATGAACTTGGCAAGAGTCTTCAGGAAAGAGAGCACACCTTATTCTCTAAGGCAAACTCCTTGATTATTGTGAGGTGGTTTCCTTTAAATCTGTGCTGAAGTGCAGTGGAAGATTTGTCTGTGGCCAGACTCCAAGTCCACAGTGAATGCAGACAGAGGGAATGGAAGGACAGAATAAGAGGAAAGGAGGAAAAGGAAGGCACTGTGACCCCTGCACTGAAGTCTTGTGAGCGTGGCAGAGACTTCTGTGTGTTTGTGTGGAATGGGGGCTGTTTAGATAAACAGATGGCAACAAATGGCATAAAATTATATACCCATAATGTCAGTTCATAACATTTTGTTCGACATACTTGATTTAATCGCTTAGCTGACGATTTTGCTTTTGGGCCCATATGGTGGCAAATGGCAAATGAACCCTCTTTACACAGCAACTCCAATCTGGCACTTTTATCACCGAGACTTAGAGAAGAATCCAGGAGGAGAGAGATGCAGATGGAAAATGAATGAGCAAGCAGGGTGGGGTACATGTGTGGGAAGAGGAGTTTTTGAAGGTGCGGCTAGGGGAGGGTTCTTGGGAGATGGAATTGGGGGGTGGTGGTGAAATGGGGAACGGAGGGCTGGGACAAAAGAAATCAGGATGTGCTATTTTTAAGAGCATCTAAGAGATGAAACAGGGAATATGGCAGGGAGAATTTGGGAGGAAACCTGTGGAGAGAAAATATATGAAAATATAAGGAGAATGGTGCCAAGAGGAAAGGAGAGAACTCGACAAGGTGGGGATAGTAGCAGATTTTTAGGAAGTGTATTCAGAACTAATCTACAAACATATGTGAAATGAGTGCGAAACCAAGAGCACAGATTGTTTGACTGGATTCTTCAAAGGGCCCAGGAACAAAGTCATAGGAGATGTACCAGATGAAACTTGGTTCTCCTGTGCTGTTATCAATGTGGTACTCCTGAGAAGGGCAACGTGACAGTGATGACTGAGTTCCCATGGCAGATGACTGTCACCAAGACTGTGGTAGTATCTGGCATGATCACTGTATACTACAGTATTCTGACTGAGAAATTGCTTTCTTCAACCTAGCTTTTCCTAAAGTTGTGAGAAGGCTGGACCTTCACCGTGAATGTTTTTTCAGCCAGGGTGTGATCTTGCAAAATGTTGAGGACTGTAAGTTTGCCTGGCAGTGAGTGAACAGGGCAGTTTCCCTCAGGCACATCCAGAGTGCCTTCATGTATTCAGTCTGTGATGGGGATTTTCTTTTGCATGTGCCAAAGAGAACAGAGAAGAGGCAAGTTAGAAGTTAAATGGAGCTGAATATGTACTTTTTGATAAAACATTTTTTCTAGCACAACATCAGCATCCTCATTGCTTGTAGTGCAGAATGAAAAAAAAAAAGCACTCACCAGAATCCTCACTGAATCCAAAGAATTGGTCAATAAGGCTTGGGGAAATGTATTTCCTGTGAAGTATGCTGCCAGTGAAATTTCATCATGGCAAATACATGTCTCAGCATAATGATACAAATAAAAAGTCTGAAGACCACAAGAAATCTATCATAATTTAGGCAAGCTTTTTCTAATACCTCTTCCCCTTTTTTTGTATTCTTTTCTGAGCCCTGTTCAGTAGAGAAATGCCAGGCTGGTTCTGCTCATTGCACTGTGTTGATTGGTCCAGCAGTTGATCTGAATCTGATTTGCACCATACTTGGGATGGTGAAGAGGGCTAGCTGCTGGGGAGTTTATAGCTCTTTTATGGGAAAGTTGGATCCTTCTAACCTACTGTTGTATATCTCTTAACTACTGGAGGATTCAGCTATAGAAATTGAACTAAGTCCAAACTTCCTCTGAGATATCCTGTGCACATCTGGGTGTACTGAGCCCTCGGTTTCATTCTATTTCTCCTGAACATTATTTCATGCAGCTGTGGCTGGGACTTCCACACTGTTCAACTAGTTAGTTTGTGACTAATTAGTACCAATTAGTTAAAGACTTCTTGTTTGATTGAGACTTACTGTAGTTAAGTGAAGATGTGGCTCATGTTTATCAAAAGGTTGGGGAGATCTAATATTTGTGGTACCTACAGATCATCCCTTTCTGACGAAAATTAGTGCTGCACCTTCTGCCCAGCTTTCCTTTTTTCTTCTCCTGAACAGCTGAAACTGCCTCCCAAACAATGCAGCCCAGCAGGCAGCCATGTAGCAGCAGTTGACTGTGGACTGTGTTGTTCCCAGCCTTACTGGATCCTACTGACTGGTGGTGAGGGGTGCTACGTGAGTCCCAAGTTTGCTGTCAGAATCCACATTGGAGGCTTATGGGCTTCCAGGGTAAGCCTTGGAGGGTTGGTTTCCCCCGACTCCCTCCCTGTCTTATGAATTCAATTTCAAAGTCTCTGCAAACTAGTTTGACACAGCTCCCTCCTTCTCCCTTCCCCCCTCCCCGTTCACACCCCCCAGGCTCTTTACAACTAAACAGTTTGTCCTTTTCCCAACGTTTTGGAGAATCTGGGAACGTAAGTGCTCCAATAACTCATGTCTGAGCTCTCATTTACCCCCTGCCGGCATGGGGATGCTGCGCACCAGCCTCTCAGAATGCCAAATGAATCGTGGCTGCCGCCTTGTCCCCGGCGCTCCCTGAGGCCAGTGAACGGGACCCTCAGCCTTGCTGGGGCTGCTCAGAGACAGCCAGCTGGGCATCCTTGCCTGCTCCCAAATGTGCCAGTTCTGGAACTGGGAGGTGCTATGTCCAGGACAGGTGGCTCCACTGTTTTAACTTTTTGGATATAGGGAGAGAAGCGGGAAGGTTAGGTCCCAGAGCTAAAGAAAGAAGAGTTTTGTAGCTTGGATCGTAAGGGGTGGTTTCATGCAGGGAAATACTCCTTATAATTTTGGCTCTGCCATTGATCTGTCACGTTGTCTTGGCTCAGTCACTTAGCTTCTGCCCATCTCAGTTTCTCACATTATCTGAAGGACAGAAGAGCATTTCTTCCCACCATCCCCATGCAGCTGTGGGGTTCACACTGAGAACTAGTGCAAATGTTTTGATCCTTGATTTGAGCGGAGCAGACTGTGGTGAAAAGTGGGATGGGAAAAGACATCAACATCTTTTGGAAAAATGGGGATGCTTCTCATGAGCTGGGCTTTGCAGCTGATGGATTGGATGGCTCCCAAACATCCTTTGAAAACAACTGAGGATGATTTAGGGTTCAAATCCAGTCATGGTAGGGCTTGTTTTGAAGCTGCAGGAAGAGTTTGGAATAGTGGGATTTTCCTAACACCATCTCTTCCCTCTGGCTCTGACGACATCAGCTACTTTTTGTTGGCATTCATCCTGCAGTGTATGTCTCCCCTTCACTGTTCTCCGAGTACTCTGGTGTTCTCCCCAAGGGTTTGTTTGTTTGGGTTTTATTGTGTAACTGGCACAGGTTTCACTGCCCACCCAGTTCATGAGGCTGTGTCTGTTCACATAAGGAGTACTATTCCCATTTTACAGAAGGAAGCATGGCACAAAGTGGTCTGGGTCCGTCACTCTGCTCTGATCTCTGCCCAAAAGTAGTGATTCGATACACAATTCTCACTCATGTGAACCTGTAAGCTCATTGTGGTGTCACCAGCACCGGCAGGTGGGTTATCAGCTGTATGGTACCTGAATGCCAGGCCCATTTCCTCTGTCATCCTGTGCTCGGGCTGGCTACTCGACTGGATTGGACCCAACCCCCGACCTGCGTTCCTGAGGGATCGTGCCGGCAGTGAACGCGGATCCTGTAGCTGACGGGTTTTGTTGCCATGAGGAGGTGGCTCCCAATCCGTCCCTGCACGTCTTGCAGCCCCCTCCCCGCAGGGGTGCAGGTGCTGACGGGGTTGTTCGGCGGACAGCCTACTCGCAACTCTCCCAGAGACGGGGAGAAGCTGGCACTCCCTGGAGCCTCGGGAGAGAGCGGATCAAATATATCTCCTTCCAGAGCCCTCGTCACGCTCCTCCCTGATCTTTTTCCAGAATTCCCTCGGGAGCGGGGAGGTGCCCAGCAGTCAGGGCATAATCCCGTCTTCGGAGCGCCGCAGACCGCGGTGCTGGAGCCTCACCACGGCTGTGCCGCGGCATCACTCACCATCCTTCCCCCTTTCGCGCTCCCTGCCTGTGGCCCTGGCAGGCGACGGGAAGTGCCGAGGATGAGAGCAGGTCCCTGGTGTCTCCTTTAGCTGCCATTGCAGTTAAATTAGAACAGAGACCTGCAAATAAAGCACCCCCTCCCCTCCCCCCCCCTCCCCGCTGCCAGAAGCTCTGCATTTCACTCAAGTGCCCACCGGGGAATTTGCCCATTTACTCTTGTTATTTGCATGATAAAGGCTGTTCTGATGCCTTTTCTGCAGCCTGCCTTAAAAAGGCAAGGAAGTTGGAGCAGACGGGTAGGAGAGCCGGAGAGGTCAGCGCACCCAGTCCCGAGCCCTCCTCCCCGGGCAGAGCCGCCGAGGGTGCCGCGGCGCTGCGGAGGAGGGCGGAAGGAAGGCTCTCAGCAGCCCGAGGTTTTGCTTTCCAGTTTTGTTCTCATTAGCGGCTCTGTGCATTCCCTTCGCTCCTCACAAAGACGCTTATTCTGGCACGGAAATGTGCCCTCTGGGATTTACTGAGAGAGAAAGAGAAAGGGAGGGGAAAGAGGGAGATAGACGGAGAGAGAATAGACGTTAATCCTGGGCTGCATCCAAGCTGCCTTAGCTGAAACTCAGGATGGAAGTGTAAAGGTAGCTGTAAACCTTTCTGGTTGCAGCCACCACTTCAGTCCTGGATTAATCACCTGGAGCAGCCTCCGTGTTTCGTTAGCTTTGGCCTGGCTTCTTCTGCCAGGCGTTTTTGATTCAATGTAATTTTCTTGAAATAAGATGAAGTGGAAATACTCTGCAGTGTTATGCCACTTTCAGTCCAGTCTTCACCCTGGTTCTGATTTAGATGAAGAGCCCCATGTCCCTTCTGACTAAGGAAAATTTACCAAAATGGAAACATGATTTTGCAGAAGAAGCACAGATTTTGAGTCCTAATCAGCAGTCAGGAAATTATTGTTTGGCTAGCTTTATGGGGCAAGGGTGGCTGGGGCTCAGCACTGCCCTATTCCCATGCTTTCTGGCCTGAAGAGGCTTCTTTTGCCTGTGATGAGGCCGGTGGCCACACAGGAGCTGTAGTCATGATATGCTTTACCTCTTGCCAAGGGAATCTTCTGTTGTCTGCTGAGCTGGCATTGCATGTTCTTTGTAGCTGTGGAGATCTCTCTAGCCAGGCCACTGTCATGTACCATAGTGTAGCTGCATCCTTAATAGTCTGTCTCCCTCAAATACCTCTCAGCTAAGGTGTAGCTCCCTGTCAGCAAGTACAACCAACCCCAACACTGAGTTTCTGAAGCACTCTAGCTGTGTTGGCTATAGCTGCCCTCAGCCTTCTCCCAAAGGCTACAACAGCAGGAAACCTTAAAGGCTGTGGAGATGGCTTGGGGAAAAATGTCCTCTCTCCTGCCAAGGGTGTTGAACTGTGTCATGTCGTCCTTTTTTTCATCTTTTCCTTCCCCCTTTTTTTTTCCCTCCTAATTTATTTTTAAGTGGCTTTGCTGCATACCGTGTGTACAATAGTGTGCAAGGTTAAAGAACTGGTGGAAATTTAAGTCAAGCATTCTGACTGCATCCACAGTGGGCTTGAGAACCAGGATGCTGCTGGTGTATGGTCATGCTAAAATACTGAGTGAGGCAGTACTATTGCAGAGCCTGGGACCAGTCCCATTGCACTTTCTCAGTGCTGCTCAGGATGGGTTCCAGAAACAAAACTCTACAAGCTTGCATTAAATTAGGGAAGCAGGTTTCTGCAAGCATGTGGCAGGTTGTGCAGCCAGAATTCTGGCATCCTAAGTGGGTTCTGGAGCCAGCTGTCTGGGAGCTTGTGGCTGCTCAGGGCTAGTGCTTGGGAAAGGTTCCAGGATGAGGTCTCAGTGGCATTCTTTTTTTTCACTGTTGATCAGCAAGTTCAGAGCGTCTGTTCTCGTATCTGAACTCGTCTGTATCTGGGATCTTTTTGCATTTTCAGCATGGGTAATGATACCAACTCCATCTTCTCTTCTTGTCTGAGGAATCAGATCTACAGCCCTACCTGTTTTCTGAGTGCTCCTTCCCAGCTGAAGAGCTCTGAATCTTCTGGAACAGGATCAATCTGGAAATTTTTCATTGTCTTAGTAGTATCTTTGCTCCCCAAGTCTGACTTTCCCCAGTACATTGATGCCAGTGTTACATCCAAGAATAGACATTCCTTCAGAGATTTGTAACCTACCTTTTGGTGGTATTTGTTGCACAGTTGACCTAATGGAGACATTCAGTTTAACAAGGAGCTCTTAACTAGCAGGTTTCTGGGAGGCCTCTCAGTCTCTTCTGGTGGCTTTCATCTTGTACTATTTGTAGACTAAAATTCATTTGAGATGGCTAAGTAGGGGTTTTAATCACTCTGAAATTGTATGATTTTACTTATTCACCTTCCTTGGCATCAAGAATACTGGACATAGAGAGCTTGGCTGTGTCTGCTTCTTGCACCTGGAAGGTAGTGTGGGAAAGATGGCAGAGGGATGTTGCAGGCATGTCCAGTAATAGTCTGGACAGGTTCAAGTAGTCTGGCTGGGGAAAGCACCGCTGAGGGTATTGGGCAGGTCTTTCTGGTTAGTGACATCCAGAAAGATGGAATCAGAATGCAGGGACTTAAACTGCATAACTCCTGGCACCTTCCACTGCGTGCTGGGCAACCACAGCGTATTTTATGTGGTGAGGGTAAGGTATTCAGGTAAGGGGAAGCAATTCTTAACTTGAGCACAGACTTCCTATGTAATTCTGAGAAAACCACTTAAGATAGGGTTTGTCTCACCTTGCTTTAAATATCTGGGAGTCATCTCATTCTAAGATACTCACCCACACAGTAGTTACCATTTGTAATTACACAGTCAGTTACTTCTTGGACATATGAATGCTCTCTCCATCATCTAGAGAGGGCCTACATAGATGAAACTATAACTGGTTTTTATGTGGCAGAAACCTGCTGAGATGAGTCCTTCTGAGCCTCAGTTCTTCATATGTAAAATGGAAATGGCAGCATTGCATAGTGAAATGACTGCAGGGTTAGACAGTGAATGGCTTAATGGACTAAGATTCTGCATTGGTGGAAGAGGCAGGAGAAGAGTGTGTCTCTGGAGTAGTTTACCTGCTGGTGTGCTGTGACATTTTGGCATTTGGCCCTACAGAAGTGGAAAGGTGTTTAGATTATTCTGAAAAGCCTCATGAAACCTCATTTATGTTATTTTCTTCCAAAGCCATGTTTAAGTTGCTTAAGCTACATTATCTCCAGCTATCTCTTTGCTTTTCCTGGACAATGGTCAGACAATGAAGAATACAGTATTTCCATCATCCTCTTGGGAAACAGCATCATAGATAGCTCAACTGCTGGTTTGATTAGAGGCCTCTGGACTATTTCTTCACTTTTTCAGATTTCCTCAAGAAGTTTTCACTGCCCAGATGTAGCCATTATGGGTTTCTGCTCTCTGTTTTTAGCAGTTCAGATGGGAAATATTCAGGAAGTAGAACGAAACAAGAATGAAAGCACTTCTTAGAGTCTCTTCCTCACTGCATTAGGAGGCCAAAGGTTATGAAAGGAGAGTTTACGCTGAAGAGATTCTTTGCAAGCTCTCTGAAGCAAGTGTTCTGCTTTTTATTACTGGTTTGAATTAAGATTGATTTTCCTCAGATTCCTGGTCTCCCTCTTGGGACCAGCTCCAAAAACCCTGAGGCTCAAATGAAAATGGAAGGTGCTAATTAAAAGCACCATTTATCTCTCTTTGAAAATAGACCCCAAGAGTATGTGGGGATTGGCGGGGGTTGCTCCTGGAAATAAGCTGCTCTCCCGCCTGATGTTGCAGGTGTTCAATGCTAACAGGACTGTTAAGAGTCATATGTTAGTGTCAGAGATATGTAGAATATTGTCTGAGCCCTAGTTCTGTCTCAGCACAGCCACAACTTTGGGGTCTGAAGTACATATGACCTTTGGCCAGTATGGGGCAGGAATTATAGGTACTGTTGTGTATCCAGGAGATGAGTGCATGTTATATCCCCACTGTACCCAATGTATAGAGTGTCAGAGTTGAACTGGATGCTGTTAGCCTGAACATCTTGAATTCATTTTCTGGGGTATTGGCCAAAGAGGGCTGTCACACTCTAACACCTTAGGACTGAGACCATCTCCTGGCTGTCTGCCTTGTTCTCCCTTTCTATCCCCTACCCCAACAAGCCTTGGAATGAATTATGTTGGCACATTGAGAAGAGGAGGTGGAGCAGCCAGGGACTGATAATGAGGAAATGATCCAAAACCTTCCCCTCCTTTGAACTCAACTGAGTGCAACCAAATGATCAGTTCACTTATTCTTCCATCAAGTAGACCTGGTCTGAACTGCTGATCAGGATGATGCTACTATCACTGCACAAAGAATATAAAGCTAGGGTTCTATTAACTCCTCATTGGAACAGAACTGGGAAGTCTGCTATGTAGAATCATGGAATTGTTTAGTTTGGAGATTTTCAAGATCATTGAGTCCAACCGTTAACCTGGCACTGCCAAGTTCACTTAGTAGTGAACTGTTCCTAAGTGCCACATCTGCATGTATTCGTACTGCAGAAGATGCATGGGAAATTAATACAAATAGGAGTAAGAAACCTTTCTTGCATTTGTTTTGCTTGCTTTTAATTCACATTTTAGATGCTAGGGAGTTAGTTAAAAGAGTAAAAGTAAGAAAGCCTAATTGTTGCTATTTAATGAGGTATTAAAAGCAGACTCTGAAAGTTTGGTATGAGACTCCTACAGGAACCAAAAAGGCATGCCTACCTACCTTTGGCTTCATGGATATTCCTAGTCTGACCACAGCTGTCTAGAGTTGTTTGGATGCGGTGCTTCCATCTCATGGTGATTCTCCAGGTGCTATCCCTACTACACTACTTCCAACAGACAGGTTATCCTCATAGTGCTGAATTTAAAGCAGTCTCTTTGCTCTCATTATATACACCTAGAAAATATTTGGATCATTTTGTGCAGGCAGAACTTAAAATCTCTGCCCTTGAGAGGCTCCCAACCCATTTAAAAGAGTTCAGAGAAAATATATGTTAAAGGGGAAATATGATCCCTGATCTCCTGTTGTCTGCTTCTTACTGTGGGTGGCTAAATGCCTCTTGGAACTGGTGATGGGATAGGTAATCTTTTGCTTTTTATCATTGGCCGCTAATGTCAGTGAACAGAAGTTCCCAATTTCTGCAGCCTAACTGGGGAAGTGCAAGAAATAAAGAGCTGGAAGCTGAGTGTAGTTTTTGACCTGTACACGTGACAAAAGAGTAAACACTTTTCTAACAGTGACAGAGGATGGACTAGGCTCTGGATCAATGAGACTGCAGTGCACTGTTTCTTTCCAGATCTGGAAGAACATATTCTCTGTTCTTAACCAGCAAACTGTTGCTTTGGTACCAAAAAACCAAAACAAACCATGATGGCTGGATTCCCTGTCTTTCCCTGTATCTGTTGTTGGTGACTAGGAGAAAGTGGCCACAGTTTGGTTGTCACAGTTTTGGCCCCAGCAGCCAAAAGAAAATGGCATCCTTTTGCCATTGTAAGGAGAAGTTTTGCTATAGAAACTTGGCAAGCTGGTCAGAGGGGAAGTGATAAAACATCCCTGGTACCTATTAAGGGGTTAATGTTGATAGTTTCAATATGAATGGCATCCTGAAAGTAAAACTGCAATCCCTATGCCTACTGTTGATTTCTGGGCTACAGCAATTGCTCTGGAATGCTTGTACCTGTTTTCCAGGTCTCTGTTGGCAGTTTCTGTGGTGTACCCTGTACCAGCCCCATTGCTGCCAGGTTGATGTATTTCCAGAGCAAGGAGTATGTGTTGTCTAATATTTTAGTAAGAGACACCTGACTTTCTGGCTCATTTTCAGATTTCAAACTAGCCACCTTGCTTTATGCAGTTTATTTTCTCTACTAGAGAAACAGGGATAAAGTTACTGTTGCTCTTTCCAAAGCTTTTTCTTGGCCTGAAGTGGAAGGGACCTTCTGACACCTTCATGGAGACGGACAATGGATGCAGGAAACACACCACAGGATCACCAGCAGCCCAGATGACACAGACAGCATCCAGGAGATTTCCCTGTCTCATTCCGGCAGGGAGACACAGGTGACACCTTGGTAAACATTTCATAGCAACTCGGCCTGGAGCAACACAGGAGAGCACTTGAGTGCGCTCCCCACTGCGTGACCCAGTGCCCCATGCAGCATCTTCGGCTGGTGGAAACCAGATTTGGGCAGCGTGGAGCAGCCAGGCAGGAGGTGGTGGTGAGGGCAGGAGGAGATGGGCATGTGCGGAGTGCCCTTGGGGCTGCCAGGCACCTCTCATTAGAATACATTTGTTCTACAGTATTACAGCCGGCTGGTTCATCTCTTAGTCTCTTTGCAAGGCTGTTGCTTACAGAAGGTAGAGGCAGGGACTTGGTCTGGGTCCAAACTCTGGTGCAGCTCTGCCTCTCCTCTCCTCGGTCTCTCGCTGTGCGCAGAGCCGGGCCCCCTGCTGTGCCCTCGCCAGCTTTTACAGCCGCCCTGCCTGTCAGAACAAATGGTACGGCTCAGAAAATAAACTCATCTCATTTGTATGACAACACGGCCCCTCCGGTTAAAATGCTGCACCATTGCTTTTAACAAGGCTTTAAGCTGTTCAGTTCAGAGATTGTTACACACCCTGGTTTATTGAAATACAAGCCTTCTCCTGCTCACTCATCCCAGGCGTGTTCCCTAATGCCTAACCTATCCTATGATACCCTCAGTGCTCCGTGTCCTGGCTAAGGATGCCCAAGCTGAATGATTTCACTCTTCTTCCTCCGGTCCTACATCCCGTGTACTGCTCCTTACAGGGGTGAAAGGAAGGATGAAAAAGACCTTTATTGCTAAATAGTGCAAGTGGCTGTGTATTTCCTCCTGTGCTATGTTGTGACTTCTTTAGTCTGTATGTGGGGCACTATCTGGATATGGCTCTGGTTGCGTATGTGTGTGTGAATGCAGGCACTTTTCATTTCTGTGTCTCCCATGCTGTGGGAGTTTGTGTTCATGAGGGTTGAGTTTGTGTGTTCCTGTTTACCTGTGTGTATCTGTCTGTATGTTCATGTCTTGTTTCTGTGTTTGATGTATTGGGTTTAAGGATGCTTCTGCCCGTGCCTGTCTTTATGCAGCCAATGTTTGTGTGTATTTATGCCTCTCAGCTGTGTATGTGTATTCCAGGGAGCATGCTTTCATAAGCCTTCTGCTTACCAGTACTGAAGGGTGTGCAAAGGTCTCATTATGTTGTGCATTTCCCCTTGGTGTGACACATTCCTGCAGTTCACAGGCAGACGATTGACAGTGTCTGTTTCTTATGTGCTGCTTAGAGCAGAGTAGCCCAAAAAGGAACACTGGAGCTTTAGATGAACCTAAAGGGTGTCTTGTTAATAAGGAAGGGAAAAATTACAAGGAGATGGAAATAAACATTCAGTATACATTTGGTGACATGCAGCTTTTTCTAAAGCATACCCTATGTTTTCTCCTATGATAAACAGAAGATCTGGTCCTCTACAGTCCAAGTCAGTGGTAGATTTTCTAGGGAAAATGGTTGCAAAATCACATATATAGAACAAGTGAAACTGTGTATCAGATAGAGATGCATACGTGTGCTTGTAGATGGGTCTATTATTCTCCCCTTTTAGCAGCCTCACTACAGAACAACTACTTAAGGTTCCTCTGTCTTCCATATCTATTCAACTTGTGGTGGACCAAATGCATAACTATTTTATCTTCTCATTAGCACAAATGCTTAGAATCAAGACACCTGAATCCTTACTTTGGCACTAGTTTCCTATGTGACCCTGACAAATTACTGTGTGTTTATGCCTCCTTCATTTGCAGGAAGGGCAACTCATGGTGACCTTACAGGGATGCCAGAGGGCTTACATATTTTGAGAACCCTGGAGTAAAGTGGTACTGGCAATCACAAAGTATTCACTCCTTAGCAATATTAGCATTGTTGATAACCAAACATGCAATACATCCTTAAGCACATAATGGATTTCCCTTAGGTAAAAGAGAATCTCTGGGAAGTTAAAAGGAAAATCCTGACTGTCAGTAAAACATGGGGTCTAACATGCATCCAGCTGAAAAGGTTTGCTCCCTTGACTGGACGATAGGTAGTGGATGCTGCACTCCTTGATGGATTGGGCTTTGTGAACCCAAGTTTCTGCCTCCAGTTGTTGGGCATAAGGTCTAGGGCTCCCTTTGCATATCTTCTACTTCCATGGTGGAGCACAATTGGAGTGCACAGCCATTTGTTAGCCAGGGGCTTGGGGTTTGCAGAGCTGTGCACATTCCTGCTGACAAGTGCATAGACAGAGGAGTAAACAATGGCTGTCAGATTTACTGCTGCAGCAAAAATAAACCATTTGTCAAAGAGAGGATAACACAGGAATGCCAACAGCTTGAGGCCACACCTCCTTGGGATGTGATCTGGTTATACCTCACAAATGAAGTAGGATGGGATGGAAGTTCTACTGGGATTCAGCTTGAGTACATTCTGAAATGCTTCCTCCAGAGAGTAGAGTGCTGGGGAGTTAGCAGGGGTGGACAAAATATTTCTTTATACAATGTTGTGAGGTCCTGGCAAATAGCACACTGGGTAAAAACTGTATTAGTCTAAACTTTATGCTTTAAAACATTTCTGTCCCATACATCAGATGCTCCCAATTACAATGCCAAAAGGAGATTTTCAGTATAGACAAAAGATGGTCTTGAGGCTTTGCTGGTCATTCTACACTATTTTAATATAACTACTCTCTGCATGTGGTACATCAGCATTGATCAGAACATTTGTGGTAATTAAAAACCCCGTGGCAAGTTTCATCAGGGACAGGTGACAGGTCAGTTAATTATTTTTAGGAAGCAAAATTCCCTGTTCAGTTCTGAACAAAAGAGAAAAGTAGCAGCAAAATTAACTTTTCCCAGGAGTGATATGATATTGCCATTAATATTAGTAGAATATACTTCCTTTCATATTTGGCAAAATTTTGGTGAATGGTAATATACGGAATACATTAATTATGTGTTTGGCAAAAATTGGCAAGAGTTAGCGAAGAGTTATTTAACCTGGAAAACTGAGCTGATTTTATAACAGAAGGGAATGTAAATCTAACCTGAAGCTCAGATTTCTCATAGCAGGAATAATGCTGGAAAGTAGAAACATTGATACAGGTTTGCCTGCTGGAAAGTTAGATGCCAGTGTGTACAGAGATATGTCATGAACACCAGTTGTCTTCCCCTTGTATATTTGTATTATAATACATTTGTAATATTTTCTATATAGTTAAAATGACACCATACTGAATAAGATTTGTCCACAACTTTTCATTGAAGTTACTGAATCCCACATTGACAAATTAAAGGGACTAAGGTTTGGTGAAGGACCAGGCTTTGCCTAGAGAATGAGCATGCCAGAATACTGCTGCAACAGTGTTCCTTTGTATAGGTCCTGGGAGATGCAAATTGAAATACATCACTCATTTAAGCTTCACGACTAGGGTGTATTGTCCTGGAGCATGAGGAGTTTGATCCCACTCGCACTCTGGATTGTGACTGGAAGTAGAGTAATGTGGGGTACTTTGGTACCAGGAGGAGCGTGCTCAGAGAAAAACAGAGCACAGCATAGCGTGGGCTGACAATTCTCTTACTTGTAAGAGATTTGAAAGATACCTGTTAAAATCTGAGAGAGCCTTCCAGCTCCCAACAAAATGAAAGTAGGAAGGAGCAAACACCCAAATGCTAAGTAGAAGTGGAGTAAGGAAGACAGAGTGCAGAGCTCTAAAGATCTGTGCCTACCTATCTTTTATGACTGTAACAATTAAGATTAATTGTCTAATGTGAAGCTGCTGTTTGTCATATGAGAAATTTAATGACTCCCAGAGATGAAACTTGCAATTGCTGTAGGTGAAGCTGTTACAAATGGATTAGGCTTTGATAGTTTTCATGGGCTGGGCACAGGGTAAACCTGAAAGCTAGTGACAAACAGGTTATCCTGAGAACTTTTGTACAACTGCAGAGCAAACTCCACAGCACATTCTGGTCCTACATAGCAAAACTGGCTCACATTAGGCCCTCAGAAAGATGCTGATGTGATGCGTGCACCCAGTTGTCTTCCATGTTCAAGAAAGCCATGCTTATCGCTATAACATCCCTCTTCTATAGGCAACCTACCACCTCTACCAAAAACAAGAATGAAAGAAAGTCTAAAAAGGTGAAGAAGGATTTTCATTATGAAGTTAATTAGCTTCTGAGCCAAGCTGCACCTTTTCAAGGGGAGGAATTAGAGGGATTTAATTGCTTTATCAGCCTTCTCTTTGATTTTCGGCAATCAGGCCGATTCCATTTAATTTAACTGCCACAGATGAGAAGAAAATTGATGCACTCACCTGCCTCGGAGCAGAAAGAGAGAGTGAGAAAGAAAAGTTGGAGAAATTGGCAAATATAGTGTCTGCAGATTAATGAAAACCAACAGCATTTGCTCACAATTGGAAATGATGTGCCTGCCCTGAGGTGTTTGGAGCTGTGCGTGTGCCGCTCTGCATGGTGATGTGAGACCCATGTTAATGGCAGAGAACAGGGAAAAGCGGGTGGACCTTCCCTGGGGAAAGAGGAAATATGTTTGTGAGATGATCAGGGATCAGTTAATGACTGGATGTGCAGGGGGGTAGAGAAGGATGGGGGAGTGAAGTGGCCACAGCCTCCTGCTAGCAGGTGAGGAAGCAGAGGTGCTGAGTGGGCTTGCTGTGGTATCTGTTGTCATCCTCTACCAGGGGGTTGTATCCTGCACTTTCTAGGCCAGAGGGTTAGTTCATGTTATAGGTAACCGATGTTTGTTTGTTTTACTGAGGTACGGGGGAGAGGTTAGAAACTCCAGTGCAGGCTTTTGGTAAATATCATGCCTTTGCTGAAGTGCCTTTCCTTTAGTCAGAATGATATTTCCTGTTGCTTCCTTCCATATTTCTAGAGATATTTAATGCAGGGGTGAATAAGACACAAAACTAATGTGTTGAAGAGAAAGAAGGTAAATAGAGGTGGTGGGAGTAGCAGAGGATGGTCCCTCGAGAAGTGATGAGGAGAAAGTGGTGTGGGAGGAGCTGAGACCTGTAGAACTGTGATCCACAGGATGAGAGTTGACTTCCTCCAGCTAAGGTGGGCCTTTGCAGAGATTCTGCTGGGCTTTACACACCTGTTAAACACAACAATTGCCTGCAGCTGTCTGTAGCCACAATAACAGTCTGGGAAAGATGGTGGTTCTTGGACCCTTGCTTTTCAAAAGTGAGGACTCCTGGAGGTGTCTAGAGACAATCCTTCAAAAAGGGGCCCAAGTAATTTTTTTTTTCAAAGTCATGACCCAAAATTGTAATGTGACTGTACTGGAAAGTCTGATTTTCAGTGGCAGAGTACTTGGATTCCACAATGCATTGCTTTGGGAGTATGTGAGCTAATTTCTTCACCCTTGCTGGCCCAGTTTAAGGAGGGCTCTTCCCTCACTTAAAGAATGTTGGGCCAAAGTCTTGGTTGGAAAATTTTGTGTCCTTTTGGTCTGTGCAGCAGAGGTGAGACTTCTTCCTGGTTCTCTGGCCAAGTCTTCGTTTGAGGGAAGATGGTAAGAGTGGGTGAATAAAAAGCATTCAGGAAGATGGCGCTTCTTTTTTCTATGTCCTTTCAAAAAAAGATAATTAAGAACATGAATTGGTTTCAAAAGAGTGTTTCCCACCAGAGAAGACTGTTTAACTGAAAAGAGAAACTTATCTCTGAAATGTCAGTTTCACTGATATTTTGTTTCACAAAAATTTTTGACAGAAGCCTGTTGGTAGCATTGTCACCTTCCATTTCACTCTTTTGAAAGCAAAAGGTGTTTTTCATTTTGAGATGACTTTTTTTTTTTTTCAAAAGTATGTTTGATTATGTAATATTCATAAGGGTTTTAAGTGAGAAAATAATTTTTTAAAAATTTTATTTTATTGAAATAAAACATTTTGATTGACCCAGATTTGTTTTTGCCAGGAAATATATTCTATTACAGATTTCTTTTTATGTGGATTATTTCCAGTCCCAGGCTAAACAAATTTCAAAATTGGAAGTTTTTTTAGAAAATGAGAATTTCCAATTTCACTACAGTTACTATTACTAGGACTTTCTTCTCCCCTGGGATTCTGCTTTCTGTTTCAGGACTGCTTATTGAATTTAACACACTTCTTATCAAATCGTACTTCTCCCATTGTTTAAGACTTCATATTATCTTTGGTGCAACCTGATTATGAGAATGATCTCTAATAATTTGTTGAAATGCACAGTAAGTTTTGATCTGATTAGCTATATTGTTAGATCCTATTGGAACTCCATGTTAAGAAATGGCATTTTCTCAGGCAAAGGAGCAGAAGCAAGAGAAAGGGAGGGTTGAGTGACTTGGCCAAGGCTTTGCAGCAGTGGGGAATGGACTTGCAAACACTGTCCATGTGTGTGGACCTGTAGGGAGTTTCTAAAAGCTGATAGCCTGGGCTGCATCTATGTCAGCCCATTGCTGGGCTTAATATCAATGGTCACTCTAGAGAAGAAGCAGGAGCATTTAGAAGCTGTCATCACCCTTACAAGTCAGTCTATAGGTCGTGTGAGATGGAGGTGGTTCTTTTCTGGAATTTAACACCTTTAGGTGTAGTTTTAAGAAGCAGCAGCTTTGTGGGCTGTAATTAAGGCTCTGGAAGAGAGTTTTTTCTGGTGATTCTCTCTGCTCACCCACAGCAGGTTAAATGAAGGGGTTAATAAGGTATTATTTCCCCACAAAAGCCCTGACGTTGCATTTCCTCACAGCTTGCCTGCCAGGCTTGGCCTAGCTCTGTGGATCAAAGGCTGGTTATCGCTAATATTGAGCTGTTGTAACCTCTGTCCCCTTTGATTAAAGTGGCGCTGCTGTGAATTTCTCAGTTAATCACACCTTGGCTCACAGGGTCAGCTTGCAACTTGGCAAGTTCAGAAAACTACAGCGGAGGAGAGAAAGGTAAAATGTATTATGCAAATGCAATTATGATTGAGTCCAACTCCATCCGGCCAAGGTCTTGTACTGCTGGAGAGGCTGGAGGGAGAAGAATCAATATCCTATCCTTCAACAAGAGCCTCTGGGCAAGGAAAAGGGAATGGAACAGGAGACTCTCCTTTCTTCTCCCTAGAACTTCCCACACCACTGAGGAGAGCAGGGTTTTGGAGACTCTGAAGCCTTCAGCAGTTGCAGTTGTGTTCAGAGGAAAATGTGACTTCCCAGACATTCTCCATCCCTGGGAGCTATGATTTACAGTTTTTCCTTGGACTACGTTGAAATGGGAGCTCTGCCAATGGGTTTGGGACCACTAATTCTGCTTTCCACTCCATATCACTTCCCAGAGCCTCAGGATGAGAGGAATCAGCAGGCATCACAGCAATGTGGATCCAATTTCAAAGCACACAGTAAGATAGGTGTGTAAGTCACTAGGTGTATGTGCAGGGCAAAAGATGAAGGTTTGAGCCCCAGGAAGGCCATAGTGTGGAATGTGAAATACAACACAGTTGGCAGTGGATTAGGTTAGTGAACACAGCAGCCTAACCTTGTTTTGAGGATCCTGAGGGATAGGACTGCTGAACAGAAGAGATCACAAGAGCTGAGCCTTTTTTTGAAAATCACTCTTTCCTGCTCTATGTTTTCATTTCCTTACTTGCACTTTAGAGTGTGATGGATTGCCCTGCAAGATGGAGGTGGATATGAGAGTTCCTCAGCACTCAGGATATGGGTTATTTTTTATTTAGGAAGGTGCCCTGTTCTTAGCAGCATTTCAGTAGTGTATGGAATCAGTCTGTCAAGAACTGGGCTATCTGCAGGCATGCGTTAAAGCCATATGTACATGCAGAGATTTTAATGATGTAGAAACACCAGGATGATGTACCAGTTTTGCAATCACAACATAAAAGCTTCACTGAGCTCTGTACTTTCCTAGCAAATCCAAGTGAAAAAAATCATGGCTATAACTCCACTTTTTGCTATTATTATTGCATCTTCAGGTGTGGCTTTGCCAACCATCTATTTATCAGGGTTTGAATCTTTCTTTGCAGAGTTGCTCCATGAGAGGTGTGCAGCCTAGGAAAGGTCATAGGTGTGGCAGAGTGACTGAACTGTGGTTATGAGCAGTTCAGTAGTGCACTCAGGAGCAGAACCATGTGCCCAGAGCTACAGCTCTCCTGTGACAAAATTCATGCTTCTGGTGGCCCTGGCTGACTTTAGCATTGATTCTCAGATTCAGGAGGTTGCCTCCAGACAAAGGGCATTTGCTGTTTTCACTGACCTGGCATCATCTTTCCTTATCAGTACACAATCTGTTGGGATCCCAAACTAATCTGCTAAATCATCGCATTCCTACCTTTCTTCCTACTCCTAAGGGAAAGAGGTGTTTTCCTGTCACTGCTGAAACCTGTTGTGCTTTCTGGCTGTGATGGTGAGAAGAGGGAGGGAAAAGAATGAGATGTTTCTAGGGAGACTGGTGTTCAGGAGTGGTGGTTAGGGTGGCACAGCGGGATGTTTCAGCTCCAGCTGTGCTGCAGAGCTGAACTGGTGAGGTGAAGGGAGCAGGCAGCACAGGGACCTCTGCTGCTACAGTGTGGGTTTGAGCGGAGCGCCAAGTACAGAGCGGGAGTGGGGAATGCTGGAGGAAGAATGAGCACGGCAGGGCATTCTTGATCAGACCCACTAATTAATTGCTTGCTCTTATTTTATTTACTCCAGTCTTTCTGGTTTTGCATCATTGTTTCCCTATTCAAGTGAAACAGCAAGTAACTTTTTAAAATTTAAGTTCAGAAGTGCTGGAACTGAGCTCCTGCTGGGGAGAAAGTCCTGGAGCTCTGCTCCTGATGGCTTTTGGGAACAGATGACAATGTTTCATTGTCTCTTGCTTCCTTCCAAAAGCAGGTACCATTCTGCTCAGTTGGGGCATGTGGTTCTTATTATGCTATCAAACCTCACAAGCATGGGAACAGAAACGCAATGCCTGCTGCTGCTTCAAAGACCCCTAAGCTTGAATTTTAGTAGGTAACACATACAGGCATCTTCAAATTGTGAGCTTTCCCTCACTTTACATATATCTTTCCCTTGTGTGCTTCTCAATCCCTTTGCACTGTTTTATTGCTCTGAATTCCTAATGTATGATTATTGTGATTTTTTAGAGATGTTAAAGATACAATTCAGCTGGTTCAAAGGTGTGACATGGTCCTGAGAGGGTTTTAATTAAAAATTGCAGTTAATAATAAAATATAATAACAATAATAATGCTAAATTACAGCTTTTTTGTCAAAGTGCTTTGGAAAGGTAGCAGCAGCGGCACTGCTGCTCCATTGCATGGTTGAATTGTGTCTGGGAGAAATGATTCACCCAAGGTCATGGGAGAAGTTTGTACTAGAGTCAGGAGGTAGATAAGTGTTCCTGGTAGTCCATCTCTTCTATCATATGCTTCCTTCCTACAGCAAGTTTGTTTTCCTCCAGCTTTTGTTTTCATGTGTACTGAATCTCCCTCTGATTTTTGTTCAAGCCTCCCAGAGAAGAAACTGTCACTGTGCTGTGAGCCAAGGATTAACAGAATTTGCTCAGGCCCAAAATGAGTGCCTTCTGTGATTCAGTCTAAGCGCTTGTTGGTTCACTGTCCAGGAGGCAGTCATGAAACACACAGCCAGTGAGACTGTTCCTCAGGACTCAGGCCAGATTCAGTAGGGCTCTGTAGAACAGGAGCTGCACCTTGAACTTTCTCTGTAAACTAATGTGACTGTGAAAGACAGGGTGTGATGGGCCAAAACCAAAACTCTTAAATCTCTGCTTCTTACCCCCCCACACATTGTATTTCACCTGGCAAGAGTGAGGACCTTCAGCCCAGATGAACCTGGCAGCATCCTTTCTGTGGTTTCCTTTGCAAATGTGAATCATCTGTAAATGTGATCAGTAAAGGAGCTAAATGAAATTAGGCTCCCAGGTCCTTTTGAAATCCAGTGGAAGCTGGGCATCTCTAACTATTCACTTAGTTAAAAAAATCTCTAACAGCGACATACAATGGGCTCATCAGAGCAGGCTTCTTTGAAAGACTTAAGGCCGTGTTTCTGTAGTCATTAGTGCCTGGTCTCTGCAATACTGGATCCCCCAGCAGTGCTAATGCAATTGATTCAGCTGAGGGTACAGGTGGAATTTCTGTTCAGTGTGATGGAGCACTTGGTAGGTTTTCTAGGCATGCAATGGTTTTAAGCTTTACAGGGCATGCAGGAGAGTTATGCCTGGGCAAACAGAAGTCATGGTGTGATGGGTCCGTGACTTGGGTCATTACAGACTCTTTTGAAGAGATATTTCTATGGACAGTCCTTGCCATAAAATACAGCATTCCTGAAAGCTGCTCTGATATAGTCCAATTTCCCCCTGCAACAGCCCAGTATGCCAAAGTTACACAGGAAGTAAATGCTAACCCCTTTAAATTAGAGGTCCAACATGAAAGCTTATTTCTTATTTGTTCATTTAATTTTTTCAGTGGTGCCTGTCACTTTAATGCTCTGCTTTCTTTCCTTGCATCTTCTACCCTACTTTGTTTCCTTTCCTCCTCCTTCCTCTTGCCCTTCTTTTCCCTCCTTTCTTCCCCTCAGCCCTCTACTTCTCTGCCTCTTGATTAAAATGTTGACTTTAACTTGGAATTAACCTGATTAATGTAATTGAAAGTAAAAGTTCACTGCTCAGCACTTTGGGTGATGAGTGGAGATGGATTGAGAAAGAAAGCTTTCAGATTGAATACACTTCTCTCCTCTGGCTGTTAATTGCACCGTTTACTGGTACCTGACTCACTGACCGTCAGTGTTTAGTCCAGTTAATGATGATACACAGTCCATACTTTCCAGAGATAATTAAAAAACATTCCAGCAGACACTGCTGCAGAGAGCTTTTCTATCTGTCGCAGTCAGCAGGCCCCAGGGGTTAGGGGTTCTAGTGTGTAAAGACAGAGTCCTCTGGGTGCAGCATTGAGCTGGCCTTGGTTATGCAGGTGTTTTGAGGAGTATCATGGAATGGTTTGGGCTGGAAGGGACCTTAAAGATCACCTAGTTTTGCCCTCTAAGTTGTTGGCAGCAACAGCTTCCACATGTGTAAAAGGTGGATTGTCCAGCTGTCGGGCTCAGACCCACAAGTGCTCAGTAGCTGTCTCTGCGTGCCAGTCTCCCTGGCTGCCGACTTATAGGCTGCTGAGGCTGCAGCCCTGCTCCAGTTGCTCATACAGACCATCACACTGGCCAGGACTTTCCAAGTGCCCAGTAGCTGATCCACCTGATCTGGAGAGCAGTTCCCAGTGGCCCATGGCTGTGGGTTTCACAACTGGAGACTGGAGCTGATGAAACAGGATGGTAACTATTTCACATGTTGGCTTTTGTCTGTCTGTCTCTTGGCTCTACAATGTAGTGTGCAGGTGAGCATGGAGGCTCTCTGGAGCTGGGAGTCTATTTTTGTCCTGCTAAAGCACTTTGCCTAAGACATAAGATTTTTAAGTAGAGTGCTCTCCCCACAGTCATTTGAGATCTTATCCATACGGGATAAGAGTTCAGTGAGAATTAGACATTTAAAGGCTTTGTGCATCTGTATGTAGGTCTCTTGTGGCATAGTTTTACATCTGCAAAATAGGAATTCTCAGACTTCCTTACAGATGGGGAACTCTCAAATTACTCTGGACAGAAATTTACAGAAAATGCCTTGGCTGACATATTCTGGAGACTCACATACACTGAAGTGATAGCAGAAAAAAAATTCTCCAAATGTGAGAATCCATTAGGAAGCAGACTGGCAAGGGGCGTGGTGACAATTCTCATATTGCTGAAAGAAGTGTTTAGGCAAAACAGGCAATCTGTAACAATGCCAGAATTGGTTAATATATTTGTTAATGATCTGAAAAAGGAATAAACATACAAAAGAGGAACTTGTAGGTATGACAAAGATTGGCATGCTGATCAAGATGAGGAAAGCTGACAAGGATCTTGTGAGGGACTGACAGCAATGGACTAGTAGGCAACAGAAAAAAATATATTTACACATAGAAGGAACCGTGAAAGAATCTACTTTGACCTCCCGAGTGAGATACATGTTGTACAGTTTACATTAAGAGAGTAAGAACTCACTATTTCAGTTGACACTTTGTTTCAGTAGTTAATCACAGTAAATTAGAGGGCTGTATTTTTTATCTGAGTTTGTGTTCTAGCTTCTAAGCCACTGGTTTTTGTTAAGCTTTTCTCCACTAGACTAAAAAAAAGCCGTTGTATACATTATGTTTTTTCCCTGTTCAGATACTTCTGTGTTAGACTCAGTGCAAGATTATGCACACCTAAAGCTATGATTTGCATTTCTTGTATGCTTTATGCTGTCAACTCAGGAAAAAAAAGCTAGGTGTCACTGTGACCAGCTCAACAAACATAAGTATTCAGCATGTCCTCATCCACCCTCTCTTGTCCTGCTGCCATTTCCCTTTACACATGGGCTATGTTCAGTGACCTGACTATGAGCAGTGTTTTGAAGCTCTGGGGAAGAAGATGAGATTTTAATGAGAGGAGTGGGGTTAGTGTTTATATTACAATAGCAATGAAAGGCTCTCGTGAGATCAGAGCCCCTGTCATGATAGGACTTGTCTCTTGTTTAAAAAAAAAAGGCAAGCAGATAATAATTTGGCTTTGTAATCCAAATGATCTGGAATTTGGGAAGACTGTATCCTCACACATAGGAAATCACACATTTGGATTTTGAACTACAGAGGGGAGAAAAATGAGAACTGCAACCCTCACCTCTTGCCTGTTAGTCCAGCACTGGTATTGCAAGATCCTTCTGCATCTTGGGCAACTTTTACATTGCTATTGGAATACAGTAAAATAGTAAGATGGTGGTTTGTTTTGTTGGTTTTTTTTCTATACTGTCTTCTATTTCCAAAAGACTGTAAGTCTGTATGTAATCATGGTATATTTTCATATAGTGAAATGAAACTCTAATAGTGGTTATAGTAAATGTTAGGGGCTACAAGTCTCCTTTCCTCTGTTCAGGTAACTCCTCTAGGGGATTTTCAAGCATTTAAGTCTGGCCTGTTCCAGACACAGTGTCAGTCAGGCATCAGTCTGAATACCTAGCCAAAGCATCCAAAAATACAGAGTCCTACTTCTCCATCTAAAGGCATGTGTTGTTTTGGGTTTTGTGGGTGGTTTTTGGTTGTTTTCTTCTTGTTTTGCTTTAAGTAGAAACTTTGAAAAATCTCTGGGAAATCCCAAGTTAAAAGAAAAGAAAAAGGCAAAACTTCAGAGTATGAATGAAGAGCTATATCATGTCTCTGTTCCACAGCCTTTATGTTTTTAACTTTTTACTTTCCATTCCTCTCTCTGCTCTAGCATTTGTTTCACAATCTTTTCTATGGTTATCCCATCTTCTCTGATGCATCTCTCTCTGCTCTGTATCACAGCTGCTTGTACCCTTCCCACCAGCTGCAAGGACATTTATCTTTGTCCATAGCGATAGGTTGCTCTTTATCAGATTTACCCTCAAGGCCATCCCATGGAGTATAAGGAGCGCTTTTGTCTCCATTCAGCAACAGAAAAAACAAGATTCAGAAAAGCAAAGGGACTTGGGTAGGAGCCACTTAGCAAGTGATTGGTACAGCTTGGTTTGACCAGCCACTAAGACTAGGGGTTCTTAGTCACTTAAGAAGAGCTGAGTAAACTTCCTCTAGATTTTCAGTAGGATTTTTCTTCACTGAAAATTTTTCCATCATACTAACAGTGAAAAAAGGGATCATTTTCTTGTAGTGGACTGGTTCCTGCTCCCGACTGACCTGTGCCTCTGGAAGTGGGACACAGATGCACCTGAGGGCATAACTAGGGTCCTTGAGACCTGACCACTGGGTGAGTTTCCAAAGGACATAGACCTGTCACGTTAGAGAGTAGTCCTGCTCTGGGTTGCCTTGGGCTTGACCTTGATGAGGCAGTGAGTTTTTGATGGTGCCTTAATGTGGCTGGTGGGTGAGGTTTGCTGAGACAGAGCGCAGCAGGAGGATGCTGCCATGGGACCAATTGTGCTGGCACCAGTGAGGAGGCCATGCTGGCTGTTGTTTGCTATTCCCTGCACACACACAGGGAGCCTCACGCACTAAGTGACATCAAGGCTCATTATTTTCATCAGATGCCACATTTGTAACCTGTTAACAAGTAAATTGTGATAAAATAGACTGGAGCAGCCCAGAGTCTGACACACTGTGCTGAGATGGCTGCTGTGTGCACAGCAGGCAGGTACAGACCTTTACAGGACTGCTGGCTTCAGCATCCTAAAGGAGCAGGGAGCTCTCGTGGATAGCAGAGAGTTCAGGTCAGAATCAGCTTATGATGCATCTTTTTTGTAGACACTGTGTGCTTGGGATGAGGGTGAGCTATGTCCTTCCATGTGGTTCCAGGAAGTATGTCTTTTACCTCCCTCCTTCTTCTTGCTAATGGGGAAACAGAGACAAGGGAAAAAGAAGTGATTCACCCAATGCCACATAGCAAATATACAGCTTCATATTGTAGTTCTTCCCCCTGTGCTTGGAGCCAAGAATGGGTCCCTCACAAGTTACAATCCAAATGGTAGGGTGAACAGCAATGTATTGTGAAACAGCAGTTTTCACATTCTCTTTCCCTCAAGCTGGAGTCCAGATGATGTGTGTGAGTTGCAATGGCAGCTGAGAGTACAGGAAAAAGCCCAGCTTGTTACTGGGGTTTAGTTTTCTGTCTTTAAAGATTCTTAAAGTCTGTCTAGGATGTTCAGGTTGTTGAAGAGGGACTGTGTTTCTGTACTAGGAGGTACCAATTGTTTCTGTTGCTTTGTCCTCTCAAGCCTCTGCCTGCTCCACAGGCAGAGACAAGCATATTTGCCCTACAACATATTGTGAAGCTGTATTAGGTAATATCTTCAGTTTGTATGTGGAGAAACTGAGACAAATGGGAAGCTAATAAATTTCTGCAATGATTCTTCTGTGCCTTTGGAAGTTAGAAAGCTGGGAGCAGGAGTCTCTCCAGAGCTCCCCCCACCAAGATTTCTAGCCTATTTCTGACATACACAGAAGAACATGCTGTGGTTTTAAGGAACAAATGGGACCTTCAGTGGACATCAAATCTTCCAGTGCTGTGCATGTATGGAATTGAACAAACACACTTTATTTGGCTTCTAAATAAATATGGTTTTACAGGATTAATAGATGCTGAATAGCAAATACTAAAATGCTTCACATGTGAACAGTATGTGTTACTGTGGCGCTGCAGTGGAACAAGCTGGAGGTAGTTATAATGACAGTTGTAAATACAGGGTTTCTTGGGAATCAAAAGTATTCTGTGATCCATAATAGTTTGAGAAATTTGGCTAAATCAGAATGAAGCAATTTTAATAGCAATGTAAATGTTTCACATTGGCAAAATTAAGATGATATTAATTTTAGAGCCTTTCTGTATTCTTGTGTTTTACAAATAGAATAAAATGTTAAAGTGAAAATGTTTTCAATAGAAGTATAAACATTCATCAGAAAATAAGCTGGTAAGATTTGCTTCCTGGTTTTTAATTAAAAATACCTCTGGCATAGCTAAATTATGAAATACTTTATTGATATGAAAGGTGCATTGTGGGGTGGAGGAGCAGTGCATGAACATTTTTTCTAACTTTAGCTTTGTGCATCTGGACTCCAGTTACCAGCTAACTAGCTCTTTACTGCAGCACTTCTTTAATGCTTACTGATCCTTTATAAATATAATAGAAGGTGTGCTCTGCTCTCTGCCCCAAAGGTCTTACAATTTAAATTGGCAGTTCAGAAGAATTATCTCCCTATTTCAGGAACTGGAGCATAGCAAGATCAGTGATTTGCTCAAGGTGACATGAAATGTACAAAAAGCCAGCACCAGCTCATTCCCCTGTCCAGTTGAGATCCATCCTCCAAGCTAGTGCTCATTTTGGGTTACCTGAGCTGCCTGGCTTTATTGCCCTAAGGCTTGAGGTGTGGACATGGCCAGCGGCTGGGCATGGGAGTGGCCAGCCAGCTCTGCTGCAGCTGTCACTGCTCTTTGCTGACAGTTGCTGTAATCCATGGTGCCTGCTTTTATGGTGCTAATTAATCTCTTTTAATTAATGAAATCCTTCTACTTCATGTTCCTCCCCTTCTTTTCCTCTTTGCCTCTCTTCCGCTTCCACAGCTGAAACCTACAGTCCTCCTTGAGCAGGGCTGATAAAATCTCCAGCCTTTAAACATCTCCGTGTACTCATCTGTGGCAGTGCTGGTGGCTCCATCTGCTTTTCT
Source organism: Aleadryas rufinucha (assembly GCA_013397815.1). Lineage (NCBI taxonomy): Eukaryota > Metazoa > Chordata > Aves > Passeriformes > Aleadryas > Aleadryas rufinucha. The sequence goes on from VZTH01025360.1 coordinate 402,995, forward strand.
CCTTTGGTGCGGTAGCAGCTTAATCTTCATGGCCTGTTATCTTTGAAGCACACTTGATTTCTCAAAAGAAAAACGGCTAAGCATTTTAGCACCCGCTGCTTTCCTTCATAGGCTGCTACATGTCATTGCTGTTTAATCACGGCCTGAGTTTGCAAACACTGTGTATGTACAAAGTACTCCTTTGAATAGACTTACTGGCTTGATTGGGACAACACATCCAGATAATATTGCTTGCCTGCATCTTTGCACTCCAGGACTGTTTATCTTCTTTTATTTCATCCCTTAAGTCCTACTCATAACCTTTCCTCTCTTCTTAGGGCACAGAGTCTAATTCTTGCCCTTGTGCTATGAAACTTGTTATTCCATGTCAGGTAAATTCACAAGCAGAAAAGAGGCTTGGGAACTGTAGGACTGGGTGCATCCAGCCTGTCCACCAAGTTATCACTTCTGGTACTCCTGAAAAAGCGTGGACCAGAGCACACTGCACTAGCAATAACACACAACAAAACATAGTCCTCTTCCTGAAGGACATTCAGTTCATCTTGAGACACAGACCCCATTTCTGGACTCACAGATACATATCACTGCTTGGCTGGAAGGTGACAGAAAATTCTAGAAAGCAGAGCCATCAGCATCACAAAAGAAAGTTTCCATACTTCTGCACATTCTACTGCTAATCACAGCATAATCTTCCCCTTTGTAAACCCTGCCAGATAGTTCTGTCTTCATTTTTTTTCATCAGCTTCTTTACCTCTCTCAGTATCTAAGTTTATAGTGCCTTTCCCCCAGCTCAAGTGGCTGATTTATATACAAAAGAGTGATCAGCTGTGGGAAGAACAGTCTAGCACATCAAATAATAAGTGACATTAAGTGGCATCTGAATGACATTACTTTGATTCTCTGCTGAGCTATGAGTTGTAGTGTGACCATGCACACAGTAATTAATTCCTATGCCTCAGGTCCCCAGCTGTAAAATGGGCAAGGTTCTGAGTTCCTGGGAGGTCCTGTGTTAGTCTGGAGCCAAAGTGAGCAGTACCTGAGCAGAACTGAGAAACTGTGGTGGTGGGATCCATTCCAACATGTCCTTAGAAAGCTGCTAGAAAGGCAGTTACTGCGAGTGGGAAGAATTATATTGTGTCTTGTTTATATGACAGACCAATGCTTTTCCATTAAACAAGGACTGCAGAGGGACCCTCTGTTTACATCAGCTTTTGCTTTTTTCTGTTCATCCCCATCCTTTTGTGTCAGAACATACAAACAGTTCAGTGAAAGGTAGGATTGCAGATTGACTCCTTAGCACAGTGAAGGTCTAGGCCCACAAAGCAGTAGAGAGAGATATAGTGAAATCAGAAAAACTTTCATGGCTCATACAGTATTTTATAGTTTAGTGAGAGAAAGAGAGAAAAGACAAAAAGCATGTTTAAAGAGGGATCATAGGAAAGTGACTAAAAAAACCCAAACAAAACCAAATAAAAAATTCTCTGTCTTGCTGAATGCATCAGCTCACACTCTGATTCTCACTTTCCTCATGGGCTTACAGGTGTAAATCCAGAATTGTTCTGTTAAGGTCAACATGAATAAAATATTTTTCAGTGCATGTTTTCCATGTACTTGAAAAAAATCAAGTCACTGCTGTAGCGTCTAGTCACTAAGACACCAGAAACTGTAAATACACTGTGAAAGGCATATGCTTTTTAACCGTAAAGGACTAGATTATTTTCCTGGTTGGACTGATGTATATCACAGATGATCTTTCTCAGGTCAGGGTGAACTCTGAATAAATCCTGACTCAAGATGCAGAATTACCTGGAAAATAAAGGGAGTAACAGGGAGACCACAGAGACTTGGTAAAAGCTCCTGTCATCACCTTCTCTCATGGCTGCACACAAAAGGTCTACCCCCACTCAGACTGTCCCAAAAATAGACCCCGAGCATTGCTTGCAGAGACCTTTGCCTCTGAATCAGGGGTAATTTCAGCCAAGCAGTAAGGTGGACATAATGACCTTTTCTCCCCAAGGACAATCTCATCCATCCTTGAAAGGAGACCTGAGGAGCAGCGTGCAGTCTCATGCCCCACCATGCTTCTCAGGTGGCAAATGAGTAGCACAGAGAGGGACTGTGGGATCTCCGCTGACACCAAACATGTCACTGAGCTGCCAATACAATGGGAGCTAGGAGAGCTGCTGGCCTAGGATTGGATGTCAAGAAGAAGTGGCAGGAGGTGAGAAGTGCCAGGAATACTGCTTCCCAGCTGGCTCTGGAAACAGTTTATGCCTGTGTCCATCTGCACTCAGATCAAAGGCTCCCTGAATTATTCAGATGCTCTTTGAAAATTCTCATCATGCAGAAAGTGAAGGCAGCTTGGCTTTACCTCCTGGAAAACAAGCACTCATTGTAAGCTCCAGGGCCAAACCAAGGTTCCTCTGCTCACACAATGACAGCAGCTCCTCCCACCTTTATGGCAGAGTTCTCTCCTCTTGTTACACCAAGTTCTTACATATATGTCTCTAATGTGTGGGCCCTCAGTCCTTTCAGGCTTCACTAGGTACTTGCATCTTATTCAGCCCAGCCTTGCACTCCTGATGCTGCCTTCTCTCCAGTATGTTGGGCATGTGAAAATACGTGTGCTTAAGAACAGCTACTGGCAAACTCACCTGGATGATGTTGAGTGCTTCCAGTTGTATCAGTAAGAAGAACATTCAGTTCAGCCTAAAAAAGTTATAAGATAGCAAAAACTTGAGATTTCCAGGAGGACAAGGGCAGTGTTTGATCTTTTGTGCTATGTTGCTGCAAACAGTCTGTTGAAGTAATTGGGTCCCAGCCTTGATTCCCACACTCTCAGAGCAGCAGCACACAGCAGCTTAAAAAAAACAAACAAACAAAACAACAAAGGCCTGAGAAGGATGAGATGGGGTTGTACTAGTCTGAAAACAAACCAGTGGGAGATCATAAGTCAGAATTATAATTTAATAGGAAAATTAAAAATAAACACAACAGTTCAAGAACACTGACGGAGTCAGGATACAACCTGACACCCTGTTAGTCAGGGTGGTGATAGCAGTCTATAGGATCATCGCTTCAACAGGACCACTTCATCTGGACTTGGGTATTCTTGAATATTCCCAAAGGTTAGGAAAATCCAGACCAGGAATCCAAAACTTTGAAGTATAGCTCGGTTTTCTTCAGGCATCAGATGACACAGTATTGCAAAATAGTCTGACTTGGAAGGGAGCCAAAATGATCATCGAGTCCAACTCTTGAATGAATGGCCCATATAAAGATTGAAACCACAACCTTGGAGTTATTAGCACCTTGCTCTAACCAGCTGAGCTAATCTCAGGGTCAGCTGGAAGGGTCCAACAGTGCAGTTCTTCACTGGACATCAAGTGTGAAGGAAGAGTTGTTTCTTTTTCAATAGGGTACTTGAATGATCAGAGCTGCTGGCGAGAGGTATAAAACCTGCAATGCTAGTGCAGTATCGCCACTCCCAGGATTTCTTTGTGCTTTTAAGCTGTCTAATGGAGGATGAAAATTTGGTTCTACTGGCCCAATTGGATCTAACATGTTCTGTTAGATTAAATCAGAATGCATCCTGTTGTTTTATAAGCAAACAAGAAAATGTAAAGAGCAGCCCATGCATCATCTGTAAATCTACACCATGTGCTAGAGACATGTTTCTGTCTCTTATTTAAAGGTGGAGATATGTTTTTGGGGCCTGCCTTGATGGCTTTTTGTGAGGGAATTGAGTGGTTTTAAGTCCTAAAGCCACAGCAGGGTGAAGAGCAAAATGGGGTGGTGGACTGTATTGGGAGGTTGTGTAACCTTTGTTGTTGTTCTTAAAAACAGGCCAGACAAAAAGGTTTAGTACTTTAACGGTGGTTGATCCTGCCCTGGCAAAGGCATGGTCTTGTCAATCTCCTAAGGTCAACTTCAGCCTTATTTTCTGTAATTCTGTGAAAGGATAGAATTGTTGTTGTTGTTATTATTTCTGTTACTACCATTTGAGGAACACTTCTAAGAGGTCAGGCATTGCCTGGTGCTGTACTTTATATGAGAGAAAGATGGTCTTGCCCTCAGAGAGCTTACAAATATGAGCCAAGAGGCAACGGCTACTACAGACAGCTGAGGGAATACAGTAAGGAGCAATGAGACGCTATTGATCAGCAGGATAGGCACTACTCATAATACATCAGCAGCCTAACTGCTGTCAGATTTTTGCAGGCATCATGGCAAAGGAGAGTCTGAAGGAGGATAATGAGGAAGCTTTGCAAATGAAATCTCCAGGCTCCCACCATCTCTGCTCCAGAGCTGGGTAGCAGCGGGATAATGGTTTGCCTCCCACTTCTGACTGTTCTTGTGTCCCCACCTGCTGCTGCCCACTCTCACTGAGGGCACAAGTGGTCCTCTTCCAAACTTGCTTCTACCCTGTATTGTAGCAGGATGGCAGGAGACAGAGCCAGAAAAAGGCCTGGCCCTCTGTCTCACATGCTGAGGGATCTCTTCAGTGACAAGAAGTAAAGTTGATGAGTCTGTATCAAGACAGTGAAGTGACCCCCGTGCTGCTCCACATAATTAATAAATAAAGCACTGGGGGAGTTTTTGCCATGCTGGCTGCTATGACAGGGCTGTCTACGGTGCACTTAAGCATTAAATGACCAATTTCTGTCAGACTAACTTCCCAAGCCTCTCTCTCTCTCACACACACACACACACAAAGCTGGCTTCCTCGCTCCCTGCACTTGGAGTTTTTCAGCAACTGATGGCTCCTGGTTCATTTCTGTGGAATTAATTGGTCCCTGAATGAATTCTGTTGACAGGGCAATTTATCATGTGTTTGGGTTGACAGTGTTGGATACTGGTAAAGGGGGGGAGTGGTGTGTGAGTAGGATGAGGGGAGATGGACAGGATGGGGGTGGGTGGGAGGATGAAGAAGAGGAGGAGTAGAAGAAAGGAGAGGTGGAGGAGGAGATTGCTTAAAAAATAAAATGAAAGAAGAAAAATTCTATTCCTCTTTGGCACTCTTCGTTACAACTCAGTGCAATGGGTAATGCACAAGAAGGATTGGGAGAAGAAGGGGAGAAGAAGAGAGTGCCACTTGTCTTGTAATGGGAGTCACAATGCCTCTTTTCCATAATTTGCACCATAGCTTGGGAGGGAAAAAAAGGAAGAAAAACCCCCAACAATAAAAGCTCATAGTTGTTCTGTGGTGTCTCTGGGGCTCAGCCAGAAGCCTCCATCTATAATGCCTATGTCTCTATTTCTCCCTCCTACCAAAGCAAGTGGGAAGCTAGGGACACATCTGGTTAACCCTCAAAACCCTGATAGGTGCCCAAATACTGCTTCAGTAGATACAGAATGTTGTCTAGCACCTCGTGATGCATTGGTATATGTCATTGTCAGGGACATTCAAGAAGGAATCACATCTTGCAAAATAAATTCTGTGATTTGGATTCCCAATTTTCTTTCCATATGGTTCAGAAAGGGGTGCCTGGTCCCATATATGCCACTGATGATCCCAGGTTACATCATTTCACATTGTCCAAGATTGAGACAATGCAGGACTTCCCAATATAATTAAAATTACATCATCATTACATTTTCATTAAAATGTCATGGCTCTGGCATATGGATTCAGTTTCTAGTCAGAGCAATGTGGATGATCATTTTAGTGCTTTTGATTTCACAACTTCTGAATGCAGAACAGTGGGTATGCATGCACATGCATGTGCTACAGCATGGATAACGTTAAAACCAACCAAAGACAGAAAGAAATTCAATTTGGGTGCAACAAAAATATTTGCATAACTATTAAATGGATTTTAAAATTATGTGTCTTCTAGGAATCTTTGAGTGTCCTAAAGAGATGTACTAAAGACTTGGTCAGGGGGAGGTAGGTCTCTGAAATGTTGGTTGTGTGCATGGGTAGAGGACAAGCTTCATTAGCTTCATCTTCACCTCTGTCTCCTCCCGTGGACTTCTCTCCATTGTGAAAGGGATGTATCAAAATACTTAATGCTAAGATCTGTGGAAGAGTTACCAGTAGCTTTTCTGCTCATCTCACTGCAAGCAGCATTAAGTCAGAGCTCAGCATTTCTGAAATGGCTATCCAGAGCCTTTAGCTGCAGGCTAGTGGGGCCTGTCTTGGTTTTGGAGCACTGTGGCTCGGTTTACCAGCATTCAGTCATCATCTTTGTCTTGGGACCCAAGGTTTCATCAGTCCAGCTGTCAAAATGAGTGCCCATATCATAAACAGCCTGGAGACAGAACTGGAATTTGAGTGGCAAGCCCCAAACTGGGGGTGGTAAAACACAACAGTGTGTGGTAGATTATTCTCTCTTATTTTGTTCAGTCATATTAAATGCAAATGCAAATATAATTCTCATCTGGTAAAAATGATGCAACTGAGTTTTGAGGAGACCGATTGCTTGTTTACGGTTGTCTTTACATTGTTGTTTTTACTCCGGGTTGGGTCAAGCCTCCAGCCTGCATCCTGCCAGACAACATATGAGCATCAGAACTTTTAGGGTGCTAAAAAGTAGGTAGGGTTAGGAGATGTAGGAAGCCAGCAGCTGTCATAAGAAAACTGCAAAGGATTTGAGACAGTCTTTTTGTAGAGCCCTCAAGATTTCCGCCAATCAGAAAGCCATTTAAAGTTACTGTGCTAAGAGCAAGCGTACAGGAAAGAACATAGGCATTGTCTCTTTTATTTAGAGTGATTCCACACACAGACATGAAGTCTAAATTCAGGTCATTTATAAAGGGATTTTTTTCCTCATTAAAAGTAAGATTAGTAGTTTCACAGTTTATAAATAACGAACAAAAATGAAGGACATATAGTTTGGTAGCAAAGAACTCTGCAACATTGTTTGATTACGGTTTAGTATCTGAGAGGATCCAGCACCTATAAGTTGAAACCAGGTAAATTCAACCAGAAAAAAAGTGCATATTTCCAACAGTGCAGGTAATCAGCTGTCAAAATATTACAGTTAGGGTTCACTGTATTTTCCAGCACTTGAACCTTTACAGTTGGTAGCAAATGTTCCTCAGAAACAGATTCTTCTACTTCAACTCCAGCTATTGGACCCACAGCAGGAATTAATTCAGAGCAGCCCTATGGGTATCTCAAATCAGAGGCCAGAGAAGATGATCACAGTGCAATAGGAGTCTCCTCTGGGGTAGCTGTGGCAATGAACTTGAAAACAGCTATCTTAAAAGTCAATGCCTGATTCCAGTTTCACTTGCACTCTGTTTACATGAATGTAACTCTTTTGACTTCAAAGGGCTGACTGACAGTGGTGCATACAGAAGGCAAATCAAGCTTCTGAGAAAAATGGTTATGATCAGGCTGTCCTGAGCCAGTGAGGTGAACATGACATAGAACACATTAAAGGAGTAAACAGGCATATTTTCTCCTATAACACTGAATCTTTGAGACAGAAATACAAACATTTTTATTAAAAAACTACCCCTAAAAATTGAAAAGAGAGAGTAAAACCTGAAACAATACAAATCTTTCTGCATTGTGAAATCCAGATGAAAAAACTCTGAAAGAGGCAATGATTCAAAACTGAACTCTGCATAAAATAGTGGAGACAAAATGAACCAAAATAAGCTCCAAGGGGGTTGCATTTAGAACTAACCAGGATATAATAGGTAGCTAAAGCAGCAAGACAAATTACTTAAAATTATTCAATATGCAGCTCCTGCAGCAGGCCCCATGATTAGAAATGTAAGCCAAAGTTACAAGCTGTTTCCTCCCTTTTAATGGTATTCCTGTAGATTTAGGGGTATAGGATTTGTAAGACATGCTCATGTTTTGCCTGGTTGACCATCTCTAGCAGTAGGCTCAACAGATTCTTTACAGGAAGGTAGAACTGTGTAATGGGCAGACACAGGATTCTCCTGCAGTTTGTTGTGAGCTCACATAATCTGTAGAATCTTTGTTGAGTGCTCATAACATTGGATTTTTTTCTGTTTATAAAACTGTCCAGTCTTTTCTGGAATCTTGGTAACTTCCTGTGGTTACAAATTCAGTTGGTAAACATACAAACTATTGGGGAAAAGTTTTAATCAGCTTTTAATTTGCTTCTTTGTGATTTAACCAATTGCCATCTTTTTCTTGTGTTCTTCTGACCTGCAGAGTCTGGTTCTGCTAAGGAAGCCTGTGGCTTATCTTCTGGGGAGAGTTCAGGAACCATTTTGATGAATTCCAATTAAGAGTCTTTCTGACACCAGGGGATGCAGAGGTCAAAGAATGCCCTAGCAGTGCAGCAACAGACCACGTGGAGCACAGATAAAGGTAAGAAAATGTCCCAGTTGTAAAATTGAACAGAAAATTCCTGAAGACATGAAAAGCATTTGACTTTGGAAGGATCTCTGAGTGAATGGTGTAGCTAAGATTTCTGCCTGGGGCCCTGAAGAGCTATGTAAATATTCTTGTATACTTGGTGGAGGAAGCAATAACAATGCTATGCCTCATTTATGTAGTGACTAATCTGGAATGGAGCTTTACAGAAAGTTGTAGATGGTCTAATCAGAAACAAGAGGTTTTTATTCATGTGTGACTTGTAAGGAAGAATTATTGTGGTTGCTTGAAGATAAGAGATCCCTGAGTGCCTTCTGGTGTGCTTGTGATTCAAGCGGGAGATGGCAGTGGTCTGCATAGCAATTTCTCTTTAAGCAACTCTGTTTATGGCTAGGGAAAGGAAATTCAGGGGACTAACTTCATGGCCAAGCAGATACTCAGTCCAGAGCAGAACTGACAGATTCTCACTGACATTTGTAGAGTCAGCCTCTGTCTTTAGCACAGCACAGGTAACTTGTCATAGCAATACTGCAGCATTAAGTGAGCTTGATAGGAACTCTCCAATGAGCCTGAGTGAGTTAACCACAATGTAGATGAACATCCTGCAGGATTGAGAAAAGGTACAGAAAGCACAAAAAGCTAAAATCTCATTGCTCAAGTTGAGAACCATAATTGATTGTATATACAAGTTGGTTGCTATCCATATCATGTATTTTCAAACACTGGAGTCATGCCTGAATTCACAGCAGAAACTTCTGTGAGTAGAAGTATGCTACTTTAGCAGCCCAGAGAGCAGCATGAAGGAGTTCTTTTGCACTGTGTTTATTCAAGGGACATTAAGTCCTCCATGGAGGAGGTATGACTGCTGCTTTTAGTTTTAAACTGTTTCCTCCCCTCCTTCTAGCAACCATTTTCTTCTCTCTTTGGCTTCTTCAGTCTGGGCTGTATCTTAAGTGACTTGTTCAGCATTTGAATAAGAGGTTGACAAAGCTCAGTTTGGGGGAAAAGTATAATATAATGGGAAGAGATGGCAGAAACAATGTTATTATTTTGGCCCTGCTAACCAAAACTAGAATCCTGCCTTTTTTTTTTTCAAGGTTGATCAGTTTAGGAGCAAGCCATATTAGAGAGACTGCTCACTAGTTTTGGGTGCCTAAGCAGTGTCAGGAAAAACATAGATAGAAAGGTACATTTGACAATACTGGAGATATTGATAAAGACTATGACAACTTTCCAGAATCAAAGACTGTTCTGAGTTAACTTTTAGTTTTATTTCCAATCTCTCTCCCCTCTTTTGGTGGGAACTTCACATCTGGCACTATGACCCAGAAGTCAGTAATTTCAGAGAATTTGCCTCCAAGGAGAAGAAATGTTCTACATCACTTGCATGTTTCACAACAATGGTATTTTGTGGCCTTTTCCCCAAAAATATTTTGCTGTTAAGACTTTATTTTGTGGGAGGTCTTTGAGACTTCTAGAGTGCACCAGGAGCCCACTATGTTACCTGCTGTGCAAACACAAAACAACAAGAGAATTTCTGCTGCAGATAGTAATATCTAAATCTAATGAGAGTGATCACCTGATACAGACAGAAGAGAGAGCATAATTAAGTAGTTGGAGCACAGGGTATAATTTAAGTTTGTTCTGGTTTATACCAAAACCTAAGAAGAAGTTGAATGGTGAATATGTAATCAAGGTGATAGAAGAACAGGGTGAGATTTTTCCTAATCAACCTAAACACCAGAATTTTCAAAGAAGAGCAAGTTAAAAATAAATAAATTAATTAAAGCTAAGGTCTGAGTAGATAGAGAAAAAAATGATGGATAGATTTTCAAGGATCTTTAACAAAAAAATTCAAGAAAACTAAAGCTCAGTGTATAATGGGCAACTGAGTGTCTGAACACTTTTCAAAGTCTTCTAGTAAAAATACCGAGCTATACATATTTACATACCTAGCTCACATTTGGACCCTTTAGAAGAGCTGGTCACAGCTGCAGAAAATGAGCCTTTAGAATATTTTGACAAAGGTGAAACCTTTGTCAAAATAACAAAAGATTATACAGTTCAGAATACTGGCCAGTTTCTCATAGTTGTTGGGCAGTGAACCTTCAAAGCAGAGTTCTGGGATGGGAAAAAATCTTGGGAGGAATTCCACTTCTGTGTGCATCTGCAACAAGAAAAGATGCTCATGAATGGGGAAAGTGCTGGGCAGTTGGTGATTCTGGGAAACCTGTGGCATTTGGTTAGATCCTTGAGTATAAGCTACATTTTAGAGATCTGCTTTTGGGAATCTTGGCCAAGTGTCTCCCAAAACACTGAAATTAATTAACAGCTTTATGGTCATTCTTTGGCCTATTGGTGTGCTTCTGTGACCTCTCTGTTAGCACTTTATTTCCACAACGCAGCATTATAAAGTTTCTCTTCTATTTTGTCACAGTGTTTTCCAATTCATTTGCTTAGACATTCTATGCATTGCATGTATGTATTCCCCTGCCAGAAAGTGATGCAGCAGGTAGAGAACCCACGTTGAAGATTCATTATCTTTTCTTTAATTTATTTTCTCAAGAATCTGTAAAAAAAAAACCCCAAACCACAAAAAAACTAGCTAGGCTAATTGGTGATGGCTCCCTTTGCTTTTATCCATACCTGCATAAAGGGCAGGAGGATCCAGTGTGCTGGCAGAGCTGGTGAGATTTATGTGTTGTTCCTTTGCTGTCAATGATCAGGTGAGCAGCACTGAATGAGTCACTTTCCCTTTCAGGTTTGTTGGATGATGAGTAGGTTGGTTGGGACAGGAATGATGTTTTGCTGCGTTCAGTACATAATGCACAGAATCATTGCCTCAGTATCTGTAGCTGATAGCAATATGGGTCGTAGTCGCAGTTTGTAATGTTTCTTTCCAAGACCGCGGTTGGCTGTGCTACTTTGTGTACTCAATCAGTACGCTGTAACCTGCCTGCTAAAAGCAGTCTTTCAGCAGGCTTTTCAAGACTTCAAACACTGATGTACAGATAGTATTTTGACCTTATATGTGTGGCCCAGTAAATGTGTATATGAAAGCTAACTATTATCACCTGGTCAATGTTTTGTCAGATTCATCTCACAGGAAAATCTGTACTTTGTGCGCCTAGTTTGGCAAGTCTCAAACACTTAGTAAATAAAAATAATGACACGAGCTTTAATGTCATAAAGAGCTTTTTTGCAGTCTGTTTTTAAGCTTTTTGTCTTTTATTTTTGAGTCTGTCATTGACACTGGATGGTAGAACCAAAAGAACTCACAACTGTTTTAGGAAGGCTGAGATTTAAATCTTTTATCACATATCCTTCTTGGAGCAAAAGCAGAAAACTTTGATGAGACTTGTAAGGCAACTGTGAGAAATAGTCATGTACCGTATTCTGATTTTGAGAGAACTGTTTGGCTACTGCACTGCCAAGATAATTACAGTGATACCTGCAAATAGTGTGAGTGATATAGGATGGCAGAGCTGTTCTGAGGAAAACAAAGTAGAAAGAGAAAATACAGGTACCTGAGATGAGGTTTGTGATGAGGTGCCTAAGAGGCAACATAAATCCACCATCAAGCAACAGCTCTGTGGAAGAAAAAGTTTCTTGATTGGTTCAATGGCAACCTAAAGCAAGTATGCAAATGAGAACACTTCAAAAAAAACCAATTTTAAATCAGTTTTTGGAAAGCAAAAGAAAAAAATAATAAAAATTTGGCTCCCTGTTTTTGGGCAGACAGCGAAGTTCAGAATTTTCCAACGAACACTGGACAAGTTGAGATGTCCTATGAAGTTCTGCTTTCTCTGGGGATTATTCCCAGAGTATCATCAACTCTTAAGTGCCAGCTCCTCTCAAGTCCCGTGGTGTGAGCTATTGATCTTTGCTGCCATTTTATTTCCTCTTTTATGCCTTTATATGAAATGCTTCCTTTGACATGCAAACAGTTTGCAATACCCTTCTTTCCTAGCAGACAGGTAGAAATACCTTCTATGGCTCTTCTCAGCGGGTGATCAGATAGGCAGTGGCACAGCAGCTTTGGAAAGGGGTTTGGAATGTGTCCTGTCTCTCCTCTGTGGTATTGTGGCTTAGTTCCCAGTGCCCCAGGGATATAACATGTCACATTTACTGCTCCTCCTACATCCTTTTAGCCACCAGAAAACCTGCAGTTTAAGAAATCAAAGAGCTTGCTTAAGATGTGAAAAAAGCATTTCCAGAATAAAAAAGGTGATGCTAGTTCCTTGCCTCCCACCAGAGCTACGAGGAAGGAGCCAAGCTGCAGATTGTACTGAAAGTGAGAAGGGTAAACTCTCCCTTTCTCCTTTCCCATCCCAGCCCCAACCCAGCCCCCAATAAGGCTTTATCTCTCTGGGAGTGGAGTCCCTCTGAGCATGATGCTGAACCAGAGGAGTGACAGGTGCCTCCTCATATGCCTAAATGAGAAGAACCAATCGGAGGAGCCTGCCCAGCTTTTGTTGTCATCTGGCTTTGCTCACGAAAGATGAGTTTGATTGACAGATGCATCAAGGTTCACAGTTTATTGGTTTTTGCAAAAGAGCCAGATCTGCCAATTTAGACAGGGGAGTGACACAAAACTTTCCATCTAAATGGACTAATTTTACCACAGGGAATTCCCAGGCAGAGCGCTCCAAGGCAGGCGCAGTCCTGTTTTATTTTTTAACAAGGACTGAATGACAAATATAAACGACAGTTCTAGGCTGACGGAACATCAGCATTTGACACTTCACAGGGGAGCAGTGAAATAAACAATAGGCAGAGAAATTGAATTAGAATCAGATGAGAGTCAGCTAGAGAGGGAGAGGAGGGCCTGATTCTCTACCAAATCGTTTATAAAAGAGCAAACTGAATACTAAGTAGCTATAACATGTTCACATCCTGGTTTATTAGCAAATTTAACCTACTAGCAAATTATACTTGCTTGATGTTAACGGGTTGCTGGACAAAGGTGGATAGTAGGGAGTGTACAAGGAGTTTCTGTTCATGATGGTGCAAACCTCTTGTGCTAATCTTACCCTGTTACTAATAGACTCTACCAAGTTAGAGAGCAAAAAGAATGTCAAGTTGATTTAATTTTTATCCTGCTCCCTCTGGCACATTGCCTGCAGAGTTCTGTCCAGTCTTCCTGTATTCTGGCACTTACTAAGTTTTGGGGTCCCAGCTTTGCAGCCTTGGCTCAATTCTTTTTTTGCTTTTTTTTTTCTCTGGGACTTTTGAAGTTCAAACAGGCAATTCATGACATTTTAAGGAGAATGATTCTGCGCAGAGTCTGCTTGGAACTTTCTGAGTGTGGACCGTATCTGCTTGAGTTAAAAGGTTGGCTCAGCTGGTAGCATTAGCAAGCTATTATCCTATTTCTACTCAGTTTTGACAGGGGGATAGGATATATAAACTTTCTTGATGGATTAGACAGCTGTTAGCTAGATGTTGCTTGGTTAAAAGTTGGGTTCCTGGATTTTATGTCATGTTTTGAGATTTGAAGCATATCTAGAGAAGTGATTTTCAATCTTTTTCAATTAGCAAACAGTAAGAACAAAAAACAAGCAGTAGAAGAATAGCTGCCTGTACAGTGCATCTATGTCCATAAGCTCACCTTTCCTAGTTACATTAAAAGCATTTTCCTTAAAAATAAACCAGTGGTTTTAGAAGTGTAGGCTAAAAACTACTGGTCTTGATGTTAGAGAAAGCAACATGAAAATAAGGGGCTTTGGATTGATTTGCTTGGTAATGATGATTTGACTTTCATATATGAGTCTGTAAAGTATATATGTGGAAGCTGCCTGATTAGCTAGGTACTGTAACTAACCATTGCTGATGTATTAAGGAGGTTCCAAACGCAGCTCTGTGGTTAAACCAGGATTCTTGTGGATGCTGACATGAAAAAAAAAAAGCTTATTTCTTCTGTATAGAGAGGTTCTCTACCTGTGTGAAGCTTTACCCTGTTCAGTCCATTTGAGTTTTCTGTGTAGGTTTTGTTTGTATTCCTTTTATAAGTGTTCAACAGGATGTGTTTGATATTAATCTCAGGTTAAAAGTTGTTATAGAATCGTAGAATGTGTTGGGTTGGAAGGAACCTTAAATATCATTTAGTTCCTACTCCCCTGCCATGGGTGAGGATGCCTCCCTCTAGACCAGGTTGCTGAGAGCTCCACCCAACCTGGCCTTGAACACTTCCAGGGATGGGGCATCCACAACTTCTCTGGGCAACCTGTTCTAATGTATCAGCACCCTCACAGTCAAGAATTACTTCCTAATATCTAATCTAAATCTATCTTCTTTCAGTTTGAAAAAAAAAACCCAATACCAAACCCCCCTCAAAACAGTCCCTTACAGCTTTTCTCCCAATGGTCGGAAGCCACAAGTGGCTGTAGTTTCAGAGGGTCATCATTTGCTTACGAGCTCTGGCAGCAGAAAGTTAGGAAGTCTGTAGTAAAGATGAATTTTGCCTCCTTCCTGAAACCTGGTGTTCCTGTCAGAGTAGTAAAGGGGACTTTGGAGAAAAATGAAAACAGTAAGGATAGAGAAGGTCATTTGAATGTATGGGGGAAAGGGAGTAGTGTGGAGTAGCCAGCAGTACCTGAGCACAGAATATGGGGTGCTTGATGCTCTCCCCTGTCTGTAGAAGAAACATGTGGGGGTTCATACCTGGGAGGGTAGGAGGCAGAGGAGGAGGAAGGGAGTTTACAGAGAATCCATGTTTTCCTCGTGGTGGGCAGTATCAGGGGTCAACATGCCTGGGGCAGAACTGGCAAGGCACGGAAAGGAATCTTGAAGGAAGGGCATGGCAGGAGACAGGGCTTGCAAGAAGCAGCCGAGGTTGACGAGAGGGGTTCTCTTGCTATAGGGATAAGAACCAGTAGAAAACAGTCCTTTCCAAGCTGCTACTACAGAATGAATTTGCAGGTAGAATTTTGAACCTGCAATTATCAAATATGCTTTGGATGGCATCTTCCACCAAAATGTCACACAGGAGAAAACAGGAAAAAACCCAAGTCTTTGATAAGCTTTGGTATCAGACCAGCTCTGTCAGCCTTGCCAGCAGTTACTGGGCCATTTCCAGGTCATGTAACATTTGAGCTGCTTCCAAAAGCACTAAGCCACAAGGTCCCTGTGATGCAGTGAGATGCTTCCTTTTTACTAGAAGTAAATTTCTGACTCTTACAGAGGAAGAGGCACCATTAGTAACATAGCTGTAGATGTCTTGAGAACACTGAAACTAGAAGTCAAATAAAAGTTCTTTTGTATTTATTTTATATACATGTATATAAATATACATATATACAAAATGGTATTATATACAAATTACATTATTTCTAATCAATTTTGTAATTTTTGTGTACTTGGATCATGATTTTTAAGTATGAGGTGCTGACAATACAACCTTTCTTTACTTCACTGCAGACAGCACCTGAATCTTGTAAGTTAACTGTCCTGAGGATATTCCCAGCTTTTTTCTAAAGCAGATAAGAATTTATATACAGACTGTTTACTAGGCATATCTTCATTAATGGCTACTTTTTAAGTGAGCGGATCCTTTCCTTAATATTTTAAAGTATTTTCCTTTTCATACAGACATCATTGTATAGATTTACCAGATTATAGTTTTCAGGATGAATTTTTTCCTTTAAAACATTGATACTATGTTTGCTGTTCTTCCATTTTTGCCACGCCCCAGGTCCTTACAGCTTTTCAGTACTGATTGTGTGTCCAGTAAATTCATCTGCTACCTAAATGAATACCTTCAGATGTGTATTATCTTTTCTTGCCTACACTCATTAAAGAGTGTATTTATTTTTAAAGAACGTTGTCATCATCTCAGAATGTTCAAACTTTTATTTTTTTTTGTCAGAGTAATCATAAAGAGGATTTCTTTACTTAGTGTTGCATAAACCCTTACAATATAATTTTCCTCATTAGGAGACAGACTGTGGTGCTCTTTTTAGTTTTATCACATAACATTTTCACACTGAGAACTCCCATGGATTATGCAGGATTATTAAAGGAACGTAATACTAGTTTGAATGGTGGAAATAGCTCATTCATGCAAGCATTTATTTTTGCAAGGTATATAACTTCTTGAAAGTTGCAAAGGTTTTGCTGTAGTTCTACTGCCAGTTATGGAGACTTACACAGGAATGTCAGGTGAAGATTTCTGGGCTGTATTTTGTGATACAAATTAGATAATCATGCTAGTTTCTAAATCGTTCTGGTAAGATTATTTTACCAGGATGAATTTTGAAGATCTGTTTTGCGTTCTTCTGACATATATCTGGCGATTCTTAGCCTGTCTTTCACATCTGACAGCAAACGTACATTAATAATTTCCTTTGATTCCAGTAAATTTAACATCTAGGATTCATCTATCAATTTGCTGTTTGATTCTTACCACCTAAACTTTGGTAGAGAAAGAGAATTCTGATGCATAAAAAAGTCAGAATTTGGGAATCCAGTTTTAGTCCAATTTTGAGTGCAAGCCTATCCCTGCATCACATCCCAGGCCTGTCTGTCTTGCAGGCAGCAAACCCTGGGAACCTGAGCCCTCCAACTTCAGGAGAGTTGCCAGGCAGTTTTGCTGCAGTGTTGTGACAATTGAATTGCTTTTACAGTCTGTTTGAATTTCAACAAATTGACTTTCACTTATGGAAAATGTCCTGCTGGGGGATTTTCAGCCTGTGCTATTAATACTGCAAGGGAAAAATAGAAAATTAAACAAAAGGAAATGCTTTAACTCTCTGATGAGCAAAAGTATTTGATTTCATGACAACACTTATGTGCAGGCTTTCCTTAAGATACACATGCACTGTCAGAAAATGGGGCCCACTGGCTTTTACGAGCTGTTGTGAAAATATTTTATAATGACTAAAAATTGTAGGAGCAAAATTGATTTGGTCTAGCCTGACTTCTTGCTACATTTTTAGTCCACCTCTATGACCCTAAACTGCATATGACTTCCTGGAGAACTAATGTTTAACTGAGGGGAAATTCAGTGAATACCTCAGTATTTGGTATGTTTATAGCATACCTGAATATAATGCCCAGCTGTTTGTTGGGTGGACAATGAATAGCTTGGGGAATGGGTTAGTAATGACTTTACATTGGGTTTTGCTCCCCAGTTGACCTAGACAGTGTCTCCCAGGTGGGGCTGTGAGGAAACAAGCATAAAAGAAAAGCAGACTCCGGGCTTTACCCCACATCTTTGTGATGTTGTGGCTACCCAATAACATTTTGATTTTCTGAACTACCTGAGGGTACCTGATGTGTTATGGATCATTGGGAATTGAATGAGTGAGATCAATAGAAGAGGGAGTCCTGCTGGCAATGCACTGGAGCGCTTGGTGGCTGGTGGGGGCTCAGAGGCTGGATTGTACTGTAGGGTGTTGCAAGCATGTGCAGTGGCTTCCATCACTCAGCATGGTGGTTGTTAACAATCATAATGTTTACATGGTGCCCAAAGGGTGCCAGGTGCAACAAATGTAACATCCTAGAGACCTCAAGGGGAACCTATTGGAGAGTGAAGTGTTGGGGGAGTGGGGGAAGAGAGAGAGGAGAGGGAAAGAGAAACAAGCCAGAAGCCACAAAAATGACATAGAAAAAAAAAATTTGCTTTTATTTCTCATGTGCACAAAAAGAGAAAAGAAAAGAGTCAAACAGAACAGAAGTGATGAGGAAAAGCCGGGAGGGGCTGCAGAAGCCTAGAATGGATGTGACCCTGCACCTGGCACTGGCCCACTCCCTCCCCGGTCTCATGTCTAGCTTAGGCTGGAGATCATCAGCAGAGCTGCTCTACGGTTACATTTGTTATCAGTTCTGTAATAGACAGTTTGGTTCCTCCTTCCTGCTTTGCAAGTCTGCCACCATCCTGGGCTCAGCCAAGGAGCACACTGTGGTATTTGTGGGTCCCTCAGAAGCCCTCACTCTGTCAGTGCCGAAGGGGGCAGCTCAGCTATGATTCTTATTTCTTTTTCCAGAGGGGTGCTTTTCCTTAGGGACAAAAAAGAGTGGAGTTTTCCCAACAGTTCAGCAAAACAAAAATTCCTTTGGGAAAATGTTAATAAGCATATATAATTTTATACTCAAGAGGAGAAAGAGGTGCAGGGCTTTTTGTTTTCCTTTTCTTGTTTAACATCCTCACATTTATGTTGTGACTAATTCTGAAGCCTTACTCTGAGTTTGATTCATTGCTACTGATGGGTCAGAAAGCATGCAAACTTCTCTCTTGCCACAGCAGGGCTCATTGCCGCCAACTCTCCCCAACAGATTTACAGGCCACAAGTGTCAGCTTTAATGCATCCACCTCATGCAGTCCTCCCCACATCCCATTGGGCCAAAAGGATGTGAGAGCTTCAGAGAGCAGGACTCAGAGGTACTGCCCAGTTTTGAATGCCATGGTCCCTGTTGTTTCCAGCCAAACACGGCATTTGAGAATTCACGAGATTCTTCCCCCATGATCAAATAGAGACAGAGGAGACCCAGTCTCACAACATTTCTGCTTGGTCCATTAGATAAAGCAACCATAGCAATAGAACTAGGAATGACCTGAGAAGAAAGAAGTGAAGGGAGAGCTAAGGAAGAAGAATAAAGAAACAAAGAATGATTTGTGAGAAAAAGAAAAAGAGAGAAATGTAGTGGAAACATTAATTATTATACACAATAATGTTTAACATTTTGATAGAATTTTCTATCCAGCATCTCAAAGCACTGAGCTGGTGCTAATTAATTCAGCTGTGCAATCCCCCTGTGAACTAGAAACTGTTGTTATTCCCATTTTACAGAGTGTTGGAATTGAGGTGTGTGGGGAAATTGGACTTGACAAAGGTTTTCTAGAGCCACAAGGAGAACTAGGGAGTTGGAGGTCCCAGATACCCGCTCTCATATCAGTAATGCTCTTCCCTCCCTGGATAGAAAAGTACATTGAGAATGAGAAATAATAAAAGAGAGAGATAGAAATTGAATGGAAAGAGGGTGTGAGAAAGATATGTGAGAAAGGTAAGAGACAGCAGAATGGAGGAGAGGTTTGAGTTATAGACTTCACTGGATTTTGCATAATGATTTCTTCCTCCAATCCTTTTTCTTTTTTTCCTGTAACATTTTAAAAAGAAAAATAATTTAAACCTCCCACCTATAACAAAGCAACTGTTGGCCTGTTGGGGAAGGGGTCCTTCCAAGGCTTGGCTGTTCCCTCAGGTTCTGGATTTGTGCTGTGCTTTATTGAACACATTGTTTTGTTTTCAGTGAGCACAACGAGACTTGCACAGTACACACAGCGTGTTCCTTATCTACAGGATGAGACGAGGCTGTTTTAATAACTACCATGATGAAGATGGAGATGAACTTATATACAAGAGGAATTGCCTTCACATTACACACATTATCTTCCTACAAAGCAGCAATTGTTTTTTGCAAATAACATAATATTAAATAATTGGTAGAATTTTTGCGTTTCCTGCATAGTCCAGTCTAATGGAATCTAGATGAATATTGATGGTTTTCTTCTGCATAATATCACCACATAAATCCCCATGTCAGCTACTAGACTTGGGCTATAATACTGCTTTACAATGCATCCACCGACTGTAAATCAAAACAACCAACACAAGAAACTCTTTGGCAAATGTAATTCAGTACATTCGCATGAGGGTCTACAGATGGTGGTGGAAGAGGATTAGACTGCCCAGTCCTTTGCATATTTCTGCTTTCCTTTGAATTTTCCTGTCAAACTATATGCTGTACTTATGAACTTTCCAGACCAATCCAATGCCTGGTGGAAATCCTCTTTTACCAGTGGAGTTAAACCAACAACAGATTTGGTCCTCCAAGGGTCAAATCAAGCCAGCCATGAGTGAGACAACTAAATCCTGCTTTCAGACCCCTAGCTCTTGTCCTCAAGTTTGGTGATACACCATTATAAAATTAAGCATTTCTGAGCTGCTCGCATCTCCTGAGCTGGGCCCTGGGCTGCAGGTGGCCAAGTGTGAGGTGTGACAGTCTCCTTTTCTCTAGCTTCCTCAGGAGCTTCTCTTTGCTGGTCCTGAGATTTATTGCCTCTGCACTGACTACCTGTTGAGTGAATCTGGGTGGTGCACAAGTAGAGCAGAGGTTGTACAGAGAGACTAAAAGAGAGACCATTCTAGTAGGGTTCAATATCTATCTGGTGTCTGTGAAGGAGAACAGAAGGAGTGGTGAAAGCACATTTTTAGAAATTGCACAGAATTTTCTTCTCTCATAGAGTAAGATGAGACAACAGGCCAAATTCTGGTCTTGGTGACAGTGTAACAACTCTGCTATTTGCAGCAGGTTACTCAGAGGTAAGATGTGCAGAATGACACTTTTAATAGATTAGGAGCAATCTCTTGGATTTTATTCTGTACAGGAACAGATTTTAGCTCTATATCTTCTATGTAAATATCCCCACAAACACCCTTATCATTTGGGTACCCCATTAAAGAAGACACGGACCTATAATCAGCTAAAGCCATGCAAAGGCTAAAAGAGTTAGGTGAAAGGGGCCTTTGGGATCAACACAGCTGTTTACTGGTGGTGGATTTTATACATACAAGTTAAACTTGGAGACAGAATACCGAGTCCACTACCACATCTCCTCAGAGGCTTGGAACTTTGGATTTTATACATGATGTTGGCTGTACAGATTGCTCCACTGTTCACTTTTATGCCCTTCAGGGGTTTTATTCTCAATCCTGTCTTTGTCCATGGACAATAGCCCATGAGTTTTATCTGAAACCCCTCTAAAACAACAAGGATCTACTTTGGCAGACTTGATGCCCTGGGGACAGGCTATAGCCGCCTTCATGTTTTCTTTGAGTAATTTTTAGGAAGTGTCAGTGCAAGGAACAGTTTATGAGTTTGCTGACAATACAGGAGTAATAAGCATTTCTATTGACAGTTAGCCTTTTGCAGAACAGTGTTTGTCCATCACTTGGGAACCAAAATGAGCAGAGAATCCCTAGAGAATCATCAGGTGAGCATTTGGGATAAGGGGTAAATATTAGGGTGCACAATACAGGATTGAAGATGAAAAGATGGGGCTATATATTGGGTCTGGCTGGTAGGATGCAAGCATATGGATTTGAATGGGGGCCTATAAATTAGTAGGTGTATGAGCAGATGGATGGGGAATCAAAGGGGGGCCCATATAGCAGGGCTATAATGGTTAGGAAATTAGGTGTTGGGCACAGATAATGAGGTGGTTGTCACTGGCAGTGGAGATCTGGAGAATGGGTGTTGGGCATATCTAAAATTGCAAAAGTTGGGATGTGGGTGAACTGAAGTCATCACAGGTACAGAGTTTAAGGTAAAAGGACTGAAGGTTAAGGACTAGGGAACCAAGCAATTATCCCAGCCAATCCTGAATTTGTCCATCTCAGTCTCAGCTGTCCAGAGGGCAATCAGATGGGCCCACATGAAGCCTCACACTTTCCACCACACAGCGCAGTGAGAGCGCAGCTGGGCTTGTTTTCTTTGTTTGCCAACCAGTGACATGGAAAACGTTTGTTGCCTCAGAGTGCTTTTTTTTGTCGACTGATGTATTTGGTAACTTTGTCAGATGTGACTTGTCCACACTGCTCCCCAGAGACAGGATTTGGGAAAGGAGGGGGAGGAGGAGGCGACGGGGTGGAGCTGGCATCCAATCCTCTCCAATACCATCATCCCATTGTAGTGCAAAACAGAAAGGAAACAAAACCCTAGAGTGAAAGAGGAGCATCAAACGTCAGAGGAACTCGTCTGCCATTCAGGTGGTGGGGAGAGATGGGACTTGGAGTTTTATTTTTGTAGGGTTTTTTAATTATTATTTTGGTTTTTTTTGTTGGTTTTGTTTGCTTGGGTTTTTTAGAAAATTGGGGATTTTTTTTGTTCCTTTTTACAGACCTTCATGACAAAGCATAAAAACACAGTTATATTTATATATCTATTTATATATTTCTTCATTTCGTCGGTTTGTTTGTAAATGTTGCTCCATCCTCCTGTCTGAGCTGATTGTGTGTCACAGAAATTGTGGGTGTATGTGTGAGGTTCCTCCCAACTCTGGCCTGCAAAGTCACCACCTGTGAGGTGCAGTCAGCTCTGGGGGAATCCAGGCTGAAAAGTGGGGATGAGGTGCACAGAGAACCCCTCATGGGGTGCAGATCATTACTTGGTCCTTTCTTCATTGCCAGATGGGCCAGGTCTCTGTGCTGCCATCTCTGCTCTAGCCAAACTGTTCCCTCTGTCCTGGGAAACAGGGTGAGCATCACAAGTTACACACACTCAAGAGTCCACCACAGAAGAGTATATCTTTGGGGAACAGTGTTTCAGGAGCGGCATTCTCCCCTGTTTCTCTGGCCCTTACTGCTCCCAGAAAGGGGTCCTGTAAGGCAGTGGTTCCCAGCTACATTGCTTCCCAGTCCCCCTGGAGTCCTGGAAGCCGAGGGGACTTTGCATGGCTGAGCTTTACCCAGGGGTGTTGGAGGGCTCCCACAGGGGAAGCCACTTGGCCGCAGGCTGTTCCTGGCGTGGGGGGAGCGGTTGGGGCGGAGGGCAGGGGGAACGAGGGAGTCTCAGTCTCATGTGGTGAGCGCTTGGTCCGGCGCCTTCGTGGTGAAGAGGAAGGAACTGGACTGTGGGGAGGAACGGAGAAGGTCTCTTCACCCTTCCCAGGGATGGAGGGAGGTGATCAGACAGGTACAATGTGGAGGCCTAAGCTGTCGCCCTGCAGTTTCATGTGGTTTCCATGGTAACTAGTGGCGGTCATAGGCAGCGGCAGCAGTGGGAGGTGCGGAGCCCCGGGATGTGGCACTATAATAATAAGGGGAACCTGAAAGTTAACACAGGAGAAGAATGGACTGGTTGAAAGGACAAACAGTAAACAAAAAAAACCAAACCAAAACAAAAAACAGAAACAATCAAACTAAGAAAAGAAATAAAGGAGAACTGAAAAGAAACAGAAAGGTAGGAAGAAAGAAAAGCAAAAGAACCAAAAGAAGAACTTGGAGACTGAGCTCCTAATGGGATTAGGGAAAGGCAATCAGTGGAAGCCAATTGAGGGCCACACTTCAGTGGACAGATGCTACTGTGGCCTCTAGATATGATGCCCCTCTACGGAACGAGATCCTTTTGCATCTACTGACAATCAATAAGTATGCCCATGAGCATTTGTGCTGGTTTTGGCTGGGGTAGAGCTAGTTTTCTTCACAGTGTCTGGTAAGGGGCTGTATTTTGAATTTGTGCTGAGCACAGGGCTGATAATACAGAGACATTTTTGTTATTGCTGAGCAGGGCTTACACAGAGCCGGGGCCTTTTCTGCTTTTTGCACTGCCGTGCTGGAGTCTGAGGGTGCATGGGAGGTTGGGGGAGACACAGCCAGGACAAATGACCTGAACTGGCCAAAAGGATATTCCAGATAACATCATAGTCAGTATGTGAAGCAGGGGAAAGAAGGAGAAATGGGAGATGTTTGGAGTGACACTGTTTATCTTCGCAAGTAACCATTATGCATGATGGGGCCCTGCTCTCCTGGGGATGGCTGAACACCTGCCTGCCCATGGGAAGCAGTGAATTAATTCCTTGTTTTGCTTTGCTTGTGTGTGTGGTTTTTGCTTTCCCTATTAAGATGTCTTTATCTCAACCCAAGAGTTTTCTAGCTTTTATCCTTCCAATTCTCTCCCTGATCCTCCTGGTGGGGGAATGAACGAGTGGCTGCATGGGCCTTGGCTAATGCCTGGGGCTAAACCACAACAAACAATGCAGCACAAATATGCCACACCTGATCCATAGCCACAAGGAAAGTGTCAGGGCCAGGTGTTCTGTGTGTACCTGACAAAATATAATGGGTCACTTTTAAAACCAGGAGGGGAGAAATGAAAGAAAATTACAAGATTTTACTATTTGGGTCACATTTGGCATGAAAGCTCTTTAGATGGTTATTGAATGTGTGTTAAATAGTGATTGATTATTAAGATCACATTTACTGAAGTTTAACAGCACTGGAATAAAATGTGCATCTATTATCCAGTTGTTAAACCTCAGTAAATACATAGGGAATAATCACAACTGATTTATTTTACATATAATAAATCTCTTCCTATTCCCCTGCGAAGAAATGTTGTATTAGAAGCTAAAGTCTTGTAGGAGGTTTTTTCCCCTCTGAAAAAAACCCTGACTATTTCTGAGCATATTAGTCGCTGGAGATGGATATATATCCCTGCAAGAGAACTCTACTGCCTATTATAAATCTTGTGATGTAGCCTGTCTCCCACTCCGGACATTATTCCAACTGGTCCGATAAGATGAAATTCT
This sequence comes from Aleadryas rufinucha, assembly GCA_013397815.1. NCBI lineage: Eukaryota > Metazoa > Chordata > Aves > Passeriformes > Aleadryas > Aleadryas rufinucha. The sequence continues at coordinate 427,609 of VZTH01025360.1, forward strand.
ATAGGATTTATAGATTCCCCAGGAACTGACTCTGGATTTAGCTTGGGAGAGGAGTGAAACCTTATGTGAGTTTTTAACCAGGCCTTGAAAGGATGCTGGTTGTGGCCTAAGAGTAGCAGAACCTAAATTTAACTTTTGATATAATCTGGAATAAACTGTAGATGCAGCCCATGGAGAAGCCGGAGATGAACTGGAATTCTGAACTCTCTCATGAAAGAGGAATCGGCTTCAGAACTGATACAAAACATGCATGAGGTATATACCCATTTCAAACTGGACTGTAGAGTGAGGAAAAAGGCCTCTCACCTGCCCAAATACTTGAAAACCCTCTTCAGAAACAAACAAACAAAAAAAAAAACAAAGAAAAGAAAACAAAGAGACAAACAGAAGGAGCGCGAGGCTGGGGGTGTGCTGTGGGAAAGAGGTACTCACTTAGTAATGCAGGGTTGCTGAACCGCCAGGCCTCGTTGTAGGTTGTGTACTGAGGGTGGCTGTAGGGGTTCCCTGAGAACTCGCTCCCTGGAAGAAACCAAGGAAAGTGTGAAATACAGTTAGGAATAAAGATTTACATCTGCTGTTCCATCAGACCAGTGTTCACGCTGAATCTATTTGCCAGCAGGAAAACTATTGTATGTAGCGTCTTTGTCCAGCTGGTACTCTGCCCTTAAGTCACTGCAGTGCGAAGTTGTTTACCCATACCATTAATCATCACAAGACTGACCTCTTCACAATCAAGAAATCAGTTCAAATTCAATAATACAAATAAATTATTAAAGTGGTTTTTTTTAGTTTCCTTATTTTTCATTGCCTTCTGTCTTCCAATTCTCAAGCTGCAGTAGGACTGCATATGCAAGCTTTTTATGCACTTAATTATCAGCTTTCCTATGAATAACATCTAAGATTCTCCAGTAGTGTCAAGACATCAGGCACGGAAGGTTGATGGGACAAGCTCACAATAAACTCTTCGGAACTAGCAGTGCTGTTGATGACAATATGTATTGCTAAGTTTAGTTATTAGGGTACTGAGGGTGATGGCATATTTGTGGAGAAGAGTATCATTCATTTTTGGAAATGTTCTGAGTAGACTGTGCTTAAATATAAAACAAAATGGAAAACACATGAATCACTTTCTTTCTTACACTGGATGATGGCATTAGTTGGAAAAGTGATTCATATATGATTAACCTCTCTTTTATGCTTAGTTAGTGAGTTATAGAGAAAATTTGCTGCATTCTACCTCCGGAAAATAATTTTCTAATGATTAGTGCTTTAGGTACTGTGCTGAATCTGAAAGACAAGTTGTGCTACAGCTCCCCTTTCCACATTAGTAAAATTGGCCCAAACCAAAATACTTCCAAGCTTTGTGATCTAGTAAGACTCTGAACCAAGATCTGAATGGTGTAGAGTCCTGTAAAACATTCAGTTTTATTGTACAGAAGGAGCTGAGTCTCCCTGTTTCTTAGAAGGCTGTGCAGGGTATTTGGTTACTGAAGGGGTATGGTGCTGCATTCAAAATAAACAAATCTCCCCAAACTTAAACATGTATCATTCTAGTACAAAAAATCGTGGCATGATCTGGTCATAAGCGCAATTTAATGTAGTAACAGCAGACTGTGGACAATTAACACCATCTGAAAGGCCCTATGTGCTTAAAAGTCAGTGGAAGAGTAGTGTGGGTATTAGCTTCTGGTCTGCCCTATGGCAAAGGCAGAATTGTTACAACAGAAGTGTTTGAAAAACACCTGGCAGTTCCTGCTAGATACCATGGAACAGGAAAAGAAGGTAACGAAAGCTAGGATGGATGCCTGTGATACAATTACCAAAGACTGTCAATTAATTATGGCATAATCTCTGCAAATCTCTCACTGGAGTGTTAAAGCCAACACCGCAGATTCTCAGATGGCAGAAATGAAGTCTGTTCAAGTTAGGGGAGTTGTACTGCTTTAAACTTGAGGAGAATCTTTCCAGCAAGGTTTTTGAAAGGTACTCAGGGTCATAACCAAAGTAGTCAGTGCAAAAATGAGTATGAATCAAACCAAATCATCATCCAAAGGTATTTTAGTCACAGTAGCTTTTAGTTTCAGCATAAAATCTCATTTTGTGTGAGAGATCTTGCTAACTAGTGTTTTAATGATGACAACTCAGCATAATTCCATAGCCAGAAATATCCTGCATGGAAAATCTTGACAACTAGCTGGGAAGGAACAGGTGAAACCTACTAAGATGACCATGCAATGCACAGTCCAGATTCTTCTCTACTGAATTGACTTATCTGTGGAATATACTGGAATGAATTTGCCTCCCAAAGAATGAGAAAAAAACTTATCCACATGAGAATTTCTGCTTTTAAAGTGCTTCATATAATATCACTGTATGGAGAGAAATTGTTCTGATATTTCAACACTTTTCTCTCACCCTCTCCTGAACTGACACCGTACACTGTTTATAGTGTTCCTAAAGCACAGGTTAAGCACAGGAGAAAGAGCCACAGCTATGGAGCACTGGGGAGGAGGGAGGGCAGCCACTGGAAACAGTGTTTATTGACGAGGAGTGAAAGCATGCATGCAGCAGGATAATGAGCATTTGAGCTCAACTGTGACCAAGAGGAACTGAGCTATCGCCTTCCCCGATCACTAATGAAACAAGTGTAATTTCCTCATCAACATTGGATTCTGTTTAACGACTCCCTGCCGCTGCCGTCCCCGGCCCTCTGCAGGCTCTGCACTGCACTGTGTATACTGCAGTTCCTTCAATGGATGCTCACTTCACTAAAACAGTTTGCAGAAACTTGATGTCCTTTCTGGGAAAGAGGAAGAATTGAGACAGGGATCAAAGGTATTCTGTTATCTTTGTAGGAAACTTCTCTCAGATATGTAGGTTACATGTAGCCCCATACCTGATTCATCTTTCTGTGAGTGACTAACCCCTGCTTTTTCACGTGTATGCTCAGGACCTCTGGCTTTCATGCATGTTTACAGCCTGGGACCTGAAGTTACAGGATGGGTAAATGCAGGATATGTATCTTGTCACGCCATCCGCATAAACCTAAGAGACATTTGCATTTGCTGGCCATGTTGCGTGAATGTGGTGCTACAGGAGACAAGCTCTTCTCTAGACTATGCAAGTAGAAGTCTAGTGAGAGGTTGTCATGGGTAGAACGTAACAGCTTTGATTTGCACTGGTTAAACAATCTTCTCAGAAACAGTTTTCCACTGGAAAATGCTGTCTCATTGAAATGGAAATGTTTTGCTTGAGCTTGTCAGCTTCAATAGAATTTTGGAAAGAAAAGTTCTGAAATTATTGCAAATTGAAACAAAGTATTATGTTTCAACTTTCTTGTTTTGTTTTATTTTGCCTTTCTCATCTCATTTAATTTCCTTTCAATTCTTTCATTATTTTAATATGCCTTGACATCTAGTACATGTTGATGTTATTGAAATGTTTCATTCTGATGTTTGCAAATTGAACTGTTGCAAGATTCTGACTTCCCATACCAATGCAAGATGAAAGCAAATATCACGGAATCAGAATTTTGCATGGGTTAGAAATCTGGTTTCTGAACAGCTGTATGTTTAGCTCTGCACCTTTATTTAGAGAAGACAGAGCGTTTGTCATATTTGCTCACATCTGAACAATAGGTTTGTTTGTATGCTAGTATGTTTCCTAAAGATACTTTCTAAGGAGTCATCTTGCCAGCTCCTTGTCTCCAGTGTAGTTAGAACGCTGGCCCCTGAACTTTCTTGGCCTGAGGGCACATAACAAACCCTTGGCACCATTGTATTTGATTGTTCAAACTGGACTCCTAAAAGAGGTTGCAAGTCAGCACAAAGGATCGATCTCAGGAGACCTATATTCTGTGCAATCTGTGCTCAGGGAATCTTTACTAACACTATTTCTTGGCATCTGTATTTAAATCTTATTGGTTTAGGCCCCTAATACAGAAATGATGAGGCATGAAGTGAGCCTAGAAGGTGGCAGGTTCAGAACAAATAAGGGAGATAGTTTTCACAAAAGATGTAGTTAAGCTACAGAACTTCTTGCCATAGGTTTCTATGCATGTTAAAGGCTCATATGAGTTTGGGAGACATGTTTTACATTTGTGGAGGGAAAACCTATCAAGGGTTTAATATTGAATAGAAAGATACTAAATCTGGCTTAGAAAGTCTCTTAGCTGCCATGTGGAGGCTGGGAGATCTTCTGAGGAAGTACCAATACACGCTTGCTCTACCCTTACACCCTTCCTCATACTTCCCCTGTTGGCCCCTGACACAGAGTAGTGGCTGCAGAGATCTGCAGTGTGACCCATTAAAGCCAAGTCTTCTGTTTCTTCCCAGGAAGCCTCTTTATCTCCATCTTGTTGGCGTCAGTCACATTAGAAGACAGGAAGAGAAGGGCTTCCTGGCTGGGTCTGATCAGTGGGGTATGACTGAAACAGCCAGAACCTGATGCTCTGTTGAAAGATGCAGTAACTACTGTGGGATGCCCAAGTAGGCCACTGGAAAAACTTCCTCTGACTGAATGTTGACATCAGATTTAATGTAAAGATATCCATTTGACTGGAATAATCTTTTAAACTTTGAAGTATAACTTAACCTTTTTCTGTATAATTCTGTTCCTTTTCTTTTGGGGAATATTTCTGGGTTTTTTTTTGGGACTGTCTTATAGATGAGCAACCTCCACATCAAGGAGCTGAAATACCCTATTCTTGGATAAGTGACCCCTGATAATAGCAGTCTTAAAACTTTTGTCCCAGTTCAGAAGTCAGTATTATCCTTGTGATGAGGACATTAAACATACATAGCAATCACTGATCAGTTTCTACTCAAAGAGCTAGCTATTTTGATATAATTAATAATTTCTATATGCTGTGACCCCTATAAGTTTTGACCACTAACTGATCTAAATATTGTCAACTGAATACACCTACTGTTACTAGAGGAAGTTGCGTGGGGGGGTGTTAATTGATTTTATATCGTCTTAGTGCTTCTCTGATTCTGGAGCCAAACCATCTCCCTGAATAATTTAGTGTAGGACATGCCCTAAAATTTGCCACTGGAACAGGTTGCCCAGAGTAATTGTGGATACCCAATCCCTGAAAGTGTTCAAGATCATGCTAGGTGAGGCTTTGCACAACCTGTAAAGATGTCCCTGCCCATGACAAGGGCATTGGAACTAAAGTGACCTTTAAGGTCCCTTTCAACTCAAGCCATCCTATGATTTCTCACTTAGAGATGCTAAGACTTTGACCTAAAAACATTTCTTATCAGTTATATTTTCACTATCGTCACTGAAGTTAATGTTCATTTAGCTGGCTGTTCCGAGATGAGGGTTAAGTTAGGCTTTCCATTTGTAAGCCCTGGCAAATCATATGATAGTAATTTAAGAGCTTTCTGTCCTCAACCTTTTTCTGCTTCGGTTGTGGACTTACTCCTTCAGAAGCAGAGGTTGCAGAGTGGGCTGTGTACCTGCCCCGTAACCACCACGACTCATAACCATGGGCCATAACAAGCAGAAATCAGTGGCAGATGAGTTCTGAGCTACCAGGTCTGAGAAAAGAAAATCCTGCCTCTTCATTTATCTACTGGGGACAACTGTCATCAGAGGAGAGTGGGTAATAGAGCCTGAGGTAAAAAACTCTTCAATTGCCCTAGAGAAAATGGTCCTCTCTTCTGAAAGAGTGGGAGAATCCATATGCTGAGGTAAGATATTTCTCCAAAGCATTGGGTAGCAAAGAAACAGCTTGTCTTGGGATGTAGGAGTAGGTTGATAGTTTCTTGTATTGGAGGCACTATCTTACAAACAGAAGGCAGGTAAGTAGTTGGTTGTTAGAAGTGAATAGTTAGTTTCTCCTGAAACGCTGTTAATCAAGCAATTTTCAGCTTGATGCCATTGCTCTAGACATGAGATGAGTTGTTACCCTAAGTTAATGGATAGGTGAGTATCTTGAGCCATGAGCAGTACATAATAATCTGCAAGGGTCATTGGAAAATAATTACATTAGTTAATGAATACTAGGGTTAATTAATTACCAATTAATTTCCACAGGTTGTAGCTAGCTAGCTGCCCATAGCAGCAGTGAATCAGTTACTAGGGTGAAAGAGATACATTACACAGAGGGTTGTTACCTACGTTGGTTATAGGCATCTGATGGTTTCTTTATGAAAAGAATAGCGCTTCATTTCAGCAAAGCAATTGCCAAGCCAGCTGTGAAAGCCCTTACAGTGCTGGTAACTGTTCAAACATGTGTGCATCATTACTGAGGGCTGGCACTGACTTACCAGGAACCATTCCTGCAAGAGTTGATGTTGGGTAGCTGCCTTGTCCAGTTGGGGGAACATGGGGTGGGTAGCCAGGCAAGGTGGTGCTTGCCATATCACGACCTGGAAAGGGAGAGAACCAAGACAGGTGATCAATATGGATAAGATCTTTAAATATTGATTTGGTATCATCTCTTGTCCCACTGTCACATGACTTGATAGGCAACTACTGTGCCCCCTTCTCTTCCATGAGTTCTGTCCACCCACTGAAAATTCTGGGTGAAGACTGGGGCACTTTTGATCTTGCACTGTAAGGATGGATGTTAAAACTTAGCTTTGATGAGGCTCAAAAGAATTCGGTTTGTTTCATGGTAGATTTTGGATCTATTTTAACTAAATCAGGCTAAATCAGAATGGCCCTGATCTGCACAGAGAATGGCAGCATATTCATTGCCAGAGTAGCTGAGGTTCCATCTATAGGCAGTGGATGCAGTTCCAAAACTGTGGTGATGTTGCTTTAGGGCGTGATCAATGTGCAAGGCACTGGGAAGTGATCCAAGAGCTTTCTGTGCCTGTCTCTCTTCTCACCTTTGCCATTCATCTGCTGATGGTTTTAAGAAAGTCACTTTACCTCTCTGTGCTTCTTTTTATGCTGCAAACTCTTTGGTGCAAGGGCACACTTTTAGTACATTTGCACAGTGCTTAGCATGAGACCAGTACTGGTTGGACTCCTTCCAGGTGCTGGTGTACTATATGTAACAATGGGATCATGCAAATTAGTTTGAGTCTCACTTCTTTTTTATGACAGGTACAAGTTTTTCTTTATAATACCTAACGTTGTGATTTCTTTTCACCACCAGAGTAGTAGAGAGGGGTGTGGACTGGGTGAATGATTGTAGTTTATTTTTCCTCTCTTAGGAAGTGCAGCTGGGGGCTTCTTGGTTGATGCCAGAGGCATTTCCTCATTTGGACTGGTTAGCCTGAAAATGGGCCAGCCAGAAGGGCATTTGCTGTTAGCGCTTATTGCATTTAAATGAACTAAAATAATCTCAGAAGCTGCTGGGACTTTCAAGCCAAAGCAAAACCAAACAAACAAAGAAAAACAAAACAAAACAAAAAGCTAAATAAATTAAGATAATCTTTCCCCCACAGCTGCTGAGAGATTTACAGCTCAACCTCCAACATTGCCTACTGAGATGTCAGCCTGTTCCAGGCATCCAAAGCCTTTCACATTTCCTAGGTGAACTGTAGCTCACCAAGAAGTTTCTGCCATTTGTTGTTCTTTTGTTAAATTTTGTCTCTCCTGTCTGTTCTAACTGGAGGGCAAGAGTCTGATTCACCTTTAGGAGTGACAGGTTAAGTATAGCCCATTAACATAACTGGAGTCACTGGAACCATGCTGGGATATGCCAGTGAAAGAAGAAGCAGCATTGGTTTAGCTCTACTACCAGCAGAATGATAACTGATAAAAGCAGGCCCTGGAACAAGCATGAACCTTGGCTGGGGAATCAGAAATAATTAACAGTTACAAGGCAAAGCAAAAACTAATAAGCATGGAACATTAACCTGAAGGGAGGAAGTTTCTCTGGGATGAGGTAGGATAAACCAGTATCATTGCTTTCACAGGTCTTGACCAAAGATTACTGAGGTGATTTACTCAAGACAACAGAAATGCAAGTTCATTCCTTCTCCCTGAAGACGTTCCTGATCAGTGGTTGATGTTCCTAGCTAACGTCCTCTTAGACAACAGCTGAGCCGTTTTCCAGCCACTCCCCAATACCAATAAAAATAAATACATAATGTATTGGGGATTAATATTCTACACTATTTTACTCTTTTATCACCATCATTTCTTCAGTGATTTGTAGCTGTATGTTAAGTGGTATGAATAACACCTAGTAGATGTAGTTTGGTTTTTTTTCTCACTTTTGTTTAAGGAAAGAAATTTTTATGCTTAAAATTCTTGTTCTTTTTGTTTCATTTATTGACTAGCCTGAGAAATAACAACAAGTGATGAGTGAGAAAACAGTGTCACTGAAAAGTTAGAGATAACGTTATGTAGCTGCAGGCAAAATTAATTCATTTTGACACTTCCATTCAGGTGGGAACACATATACACTCACTCTGCTCCTTGATGTGTGTGCATATGCCCCTGTGTTTTTATTCAGACATGAACGCACAGAGGTTGATGTTCAAAACTGAGCATGGAAAATTTGTTGGGAAGTGATCATCTGTCAAAAATCCCAGTCTTGAAAAAGAAGATAACAAACAAGTACTGTATCAGTAACAACAAGAAGAGTCTCAGAGAGAAACTCTTAAAATGCTGTTACATACAAAGAGGCCCCTTCCATTACCTCCTCTCATTACAAACAGGTAGACAGGATTATTAAATTCTTGTACTGCAGGGCTATGGCAAAGCTAGCTCATAACATGCTTCCAACTCCAGTCATTCTTCCTCCTGCAAGAACCTTCTGAGTGAGGAACAGCAGCTGAATCACTGTGACATTGTTCGTGCTTTTGAACACTTTGTACCATGTCTAGTTCCCTATAAGAGTCCTAAGGCACGTGCCTCTCAAGAAACACAGTGCCTTCTAGGCTAGAGGATGGTCATATATGACGGTATCCCCAGATATCTGTAATGCTGGAGAGTCAGGAGACTTCTTGGCTTAGAAAGCGCCCAGAACTCAGAGGCTCTTACTGGCTGCAGTAAGGTAGGACCAAGACAGTGTTATGAACACAAGTCTTCTCTGCTGTTACTTGCTGTTTTCCTACATGGAAACATTTCCTCCATTTAGAAATGGAAATCTCACATGACAAGACAAAGGAAGGATATTAAGCCAAAAGAGAAAAAAAATATAGGAACACGAAGGAGGTGGAGGTAAGATACGTTTCTTGAGTATTAGGAACTGTAGTCTGCACTAAGACTTGTCCGTTCCGAAAAAGCCCAATTACATGCTTTGAAAAATGGTCAGCGGTCACCTAAGATGATACCCACTATTTCACCCAAGTCACCCCTGAAATTCTGCAGCAATGTTGCTTTAGTCACCTTGCTCAGGAGTTTCCCTTAGTACCTACCGGAAACTTGACCTTCCTCCCCATCTTCCCCTCCTACCTGCTGCTCATAAGCGCTGCCGTCTTCTGCAGCCTATTTCTTTACTTCTGCTCTTCCCTTAAAGGCCACCTACCTCAGCTCTGTATTCCTTCGGCTGTAAAACATAGTCTCTCACACATCCTTCCTGCTCTTTACATTCAGACATGATGCTGGGTTTCTTAACTGCTTGGTCTGCTGTGTGAAGGCACCAGCTCACACTGACACTCCCAAACCAGGTGACTCAAATACTGCTCCACAGCATAGCTATGGCAGTGCTCACCAACTGCCTGTGTCTATCTGACTTAGTAGCTGCAACTCATGCTGGACAACCCAGGCAGGCCTGGAGCTGGCTGGGATCTTCACACTGCTATCATCTGCCTTAGGCTAGCACGCAGTGTGCTGTGCCTGCAGTACTCAGGGACATGATGGCTATTGAGGCAACACAGGACTTTGCTGTATGCATGTTTCTATAGTAAGTCCCAAGCCCAATCCAACTTGGACACCCAGTCACTTCTAGGTAGTTACAGCTTCTTTGCCCATTTTATTCTAAAAATGAAAGACAGGCATGAAAACTTTCTGATTCTTCATGGAGCTGAAAACATATGCTGCATATGCAGACCTAGAACATGGTTGCTCTGGTTCCCACTTGCACTCAAAGAGCTTGCAGCATTTACTGGCCTCCCCATCAGACGAAACTGAACCCCTTGCCTACAGCATCCCCACTCAGTTCGTGGCCAAGGCCGGTTACCTGCTATCAGAGGCTGGCTGCTGGACTGCCCAAAGTGGGCACCATGATGAAGGAAGGCACTGTAGCAAGGCGTGGACGCATCGTCTGAAAGGGCCATGTGGAAGGGCTGAAGATCAGCCTGCCCAGAGCCGACCGGCGTGGTGGGGGTGAAAGGGGTGAGAGAGGCTCCATGAGGCTCTTGCTTTATACTGAGGGGAGAGGAGAGGTTTTCTGTGGTAGGGTAAGGGATGGACACAGACAGACAAAGGGAACAGGGGAAGGAAGAGGAGGGTGGGGAAGGGAGGAGAGGAAGAACAAAATGGGTAAATGAAAATGGAGTGGTTAAAATCTACAGGGAAATTAATTTTAAAACAAAAACAAAAATAAAAAGGCTAGGAGTAGATCAGAGGAGCCAGTGCTGAGACAACAGCAGTAAATATACCTGGGGGCTAGGCTCGGACTGCAGGAATGCCTCTGCAGGGCAGCAGGAGATGAGGGGAATGGAGTGCAGTGGCAGAGGAGAGGAATGGGAGGCAGGAAGAGGAGAGGTGAGGGAGGGAACATGCAGGAGAGGGAGGACAGGAAGAAGCATAGGATTGGGAAGAAGTATGCTCTGAAGCTTTTTGTGCTCCTTTCCTGCTGCTTTTTCTTGCTGGCCAAGGGCATATGAAGATGCTACACTGACACAGTTTGGCCCAAGGAATTACTCCACTTTTTTCTCTTCAAACCCAAGGTAACCTTCCTCAGGAGAGCAGCCTTACTATAAGCATCTATTAAACAGATTGCTGGGTGTAATGGCCAAAGCTTCTCAAGCCAAATTTCATAAAAGCTTGACAAAAATGGTATAGCTGGAGTTCGGGGAGGTTAAAATACAAATGGGACTGTGCAATTAATAGGTGGACAGACAGATGGATCAATCAATTGATCTTTTTCACAGTGGCACGTTTTTGAGATTTAACCATAAAAGCAGTCAGGACAGACTCTGATTGTCCCAGAGTGCAGTTTTGCCAGATAGATACCTTGACAGAGAGATATAATGGAAGAGAGGAAATGTGGGAGACTTATAAAAGGTCTAATTTTCATTGTTGTTTGCATTGGGCCTCCATTTCTGATGTGCAGACTTTCATAGGCACAATAGATTAAGCTTTGCAACTGCTCCTAACTTGGCTGCCAAGTAGGATGTTTGGGAATTGGAGAACTCTGTGACTTAAAGCATGAGTGCTCCAGAACATCCACTGTTGTTGGGTCAGCAGCAATAGAGTCCTGTATTTGGACACCTGAAAGCAAAGCATGGATGATGTGATCAGATCCAATCCAAGTTATCTAGCAAACCGTCCATCCTCAGGTAAACAAATTCAAACCCATAAATGAAAGCCATCTCTCTACTGTGATGGCAACTATTGCCAATGGCCTATGAAATAAGTTAGCTCTTAGGTGGTTTTGATTTATACAGAGAAATAGAAATATGACATATAATTAGGTCATACATCTGACTTCATTAATGTAGAACTGGCTTAATTAACTTTAGGCACCTTGTTGCGAGGCTGTAGTGCTCACCTAGACAATAAAGGGCTGGGCAATTTGTCTCTGTGAATGCTGTTTATCCTGAGATATTTGTTTCCTAAAGATTTTGCTACCTGGCAAAAATTATAGTTTGCCATCTGTGTTCTCCTCCAAGTACTTTTAACATGGATGGCCAGCATGGGTCTCTGATCACCAAGACTTCTTTGCAGCAAAGACATATGCTCATGTTTCAATTACATGGGAAGAATCAGTCCTGGCCAAAAGGGATACAGTTCCTCAAGTCTCTGGTAGGCTAAGTGAGGATTGTAATTTCTTTTCCCTTTTTTGCTAGGAAGCTCTGTTTGGCAAGGACCTTTTGTGGAGGATATGGGGAACAGATGTTGGAGTATCTGGATTTTGTTGTACAGTTAATTAAAGTCCCCACAATAGGCAGCACATCAGCACCCAGCTTCTGCTTTTTACAACCATACACTGTCCTACTATCCCACTAGTGAGACTTCCTATGCCAGAGCCAGTCTCCGTAGATTGAGAACCCCCCAAGCTATTTTTCTCCTGCATCCTCTGTCATCAGATGACAAGGAGTGCACAGATTTACTTTCAGACCAAATAGGCAGAGTCATCAGCATTCTGGGAGGGCTTGAAGCCTTTATCCAAATAATGTTGATACAAGACATTTTAGATGAAGAGACCTATCTGCAGGCAGAGGGCCAAAAGTTCCCTGGGCTTTCACAGGCTGCAAGTGAAGTGCTATTTTTCAAGGAAGCCATTTGACAGTGATACTTAAATAAAGTAGGGACACTTTGGTCCTGGGCATTTTCCATACTCCTTTTTCAGCTCTCTTTATTATACCGGAGACAGCAGATGTGGGGAGCTGCTGAGGAGGAAAGGGCAGAGAATAAGGTGGACATGGAAGCGTGGGTGGGCAGAAGCAAGAGGTGCTATGGGCAGGGGTTAATCCTGTTTGCACAGCCCCCAGGCACGTTGGGTTTCTTAGTCCCTCCCCTGCTTTATTTCTCTCTTAAAGCATGGAATTTTCAGCTATAATCCTTCCTAAACCGCAGCATTTTTCAGGCGCTCTGTGTAAGTGAAACCATAATCTCTGGTAAAACAGACCGCTTAAGCTGCTGTAGCATTAGGCCAATCTGATCCAGCCCCTGGATTTCCGCTCTGCCCAGCCACCACAGAGAGGATTTCAGCCTGAAAGACTGTGTAAAGCCCTTGCAGTGGGAACAACAGTGCTAGGCCTTGCCTTGCAAAGCTGGGAAGGGTTAAGGGACCAGGAGCTATTTGTCCCGATGTTGTGAGGCTGTTAAAACGCCTGTCAGACTTACAGTGGAGATGAGCCCAGCCCTCTCTTGAACACATCAAGGCTTATGAAGAAAAATTCCTTGCACCTTCCAGAGGCATCACCACTTACTCAGTGTGTGGGGGGATAAAGAAGTCAACAGTAACATGGCAAAGAGACTTGAACACAATAATGCTAAACACTCTTCTCTCTAAGAATAGTGGAAAAGAGGAGAGGATAAGGTCAGACAGCAAATGATTGCACAACCAAAACTCAGACTTTTATGTGTATATTTATCTGTCTGTCTTTCCCTCTACACTCTGCAACTGCCTGGACATAATTTATCTCCCATGTATCTTTACTGATGGATGGCATTTACCATTTTTTACTCCTTTTTTGTCCAACTCTCCACTGACTAAAAGCACCTGAATTCTGTATCTGGTATAACTCCTGCCACTGCTATGCCAGAATAATTGCCCCAGCAGTGAATTATAGCTCCAAAGCATGTCACTGTATACAAAATCAATTGATTGATCTATCTATCCACCTGTGAATGGCACAGTCCCATTTTTCATTTTAACCGCCTCAAACTTCAGCTGCATCTTTTATGTTTTCAATTTTGATTTTGCCCATTCTCTAATTCTTTCATGTTTGTGATGGAGAACTTGCCCCTGCCTATCCCAAGTCCTGCTACTGCTAGCAAGCCATGGAGCAATGCCATATCGGCTTGTCTATGTTGTGTTGGGAGTATTCCTCACTAAGACTCCTTCAGCAAATGCCAAGGTATGTCTTGCTCCTGAGGCTGGAATACCAACCTGTAATCAAATGGGGGGGAAGTGGAATGAGTTTGCAACCCCTTTCCGAAGCAGCAGAAATCTATTCCTGCCCCAGTCTCCTTTCTTCTTCTAAAAGGCAAACAGTATCCTTGTTTGTAGGTGACAAAAAAGTATGGCCCACTGTCATGGTGGGGGAAACTTGAAAGTCAGCAGGGTGGGGATATAGCTGGAAACATAGCAGAGGACAACATTTTGTGCATCACCTACTCCTCTCTTTCTGACTGTACTTGCTGAGTTATGGTTGTTTTTCTTCTGTTCTAACCCTCTCCTCTGTTATTTTGGCGGAGAGCAAGAACTGGTGATCTCTAGCCTAAATTCCCAGTGCGAATGAAGGGATTTTGGCCAGACAGAGTGAGAGGAAGATTCACAGCTTTGGGTTCCTATGGAGACTCATCTTAGCTTTTATCATGCTCTCTCGTGCTGAAGGGAAGGGAAGCAGGGGAGGGAGGTTGCAGGACTAGATAAGCTGCTTGTTTTTCATTGCTGGCTTCCTGGAGGATAAGCTATCTGCATCCAGTGCTCCTTTTCTTCACAGTACACAAAGAATACCAAGATGGCACATCCGTGCATGAGAGAAAGCTTTTACACACCCACTCAATACTGCTTACCATCTTGACAATGGTTCCTGTTCTTTGTCTTTTCCTGAGGTCTCTATCAAATATTTGTATGACCGCAGTGCCCCACCCTTTAGAACACATATCCTTACAGCATCACGTAGGGATCACTTTTTTTTCTGTGAGGAACTGAATCCCGAGAAGAATACTCAAGTTCATGTAGGAACCCTGTGCCAAAGCTGAATCTTATCTCAGGTGTTTTGAATTCTATCCTTGTACCCACCTCTGAAACATCTTTTTCTATATTTGTGTTCTCTATTCCTTCGAAAAGTTTCATTATGGTAAACAGAATGGGACTGGGTCCTCAGAACTCATGGACTGGTGAGTTTACACTATAGGCTGTGGAGTCACATGGCTTTCTCCCACGTGGGAATCTCGCCTCCAGTTCCAAAAGCCATACAAAAGACCAGACAGGACTGACATAGCATATTGTTTGCTTTTGTTTACTGTCATATCAGAAGAACCACTTTTTCTATTCTTCGTTTCCTAGGTTTTCTGTTGCGAGAGCATTTTGTAAGTTGCACTGAAAATAAAGACAGTCTTCCCTTCTCTGGTCATAACAGACCTTTGCCAGAAGAACTTAACAGTGTTCTAAAATTAACCTGCTTCTCATTATACTTTTCTTGTCTTCCTACTGACTGGAGAGTGAGCCTTGTGTGTTCATGTTTATTTTCTGTTTCTGCACACATTAATCCCTGTTCTTAGCCCATTACATTGCTGAGTACATGTTTAAAGAAACAACCTGGGATTGCTTTCCCCTGAGAGTCAAAGCTGTTGTGACATCACATCCCATGTCAAATTTTGTAATCTATTTGCCTTATTTTTTTCATTAAACTGAATGTTATAAATCTAGATTTTGTGTCTGATCTGATCAACTGATGCTTTCCAAGTAAACTGACCTGCTAACTCTGTATGTTACTTTGAAGAGAAAATTTTATAGTCTTCATATAGAGTAAAACATGGAGCTTCCAGTAGACTTGTGATCTGGACTTACTCTTTGAAGCTACTTGAGTACTGATTAATCACTTGAGAACTCCACTGAAGTCTATTTGATGTGGCTCTCAGTACATTTGTTTAAAGATGGAGCTGAAGAAGGAAGATATGCTTTAAAATCCTGGGTGGAGGGGAGAAAGGTGTGTGTGCAACTTGTGCACTTGGCAAACAGAGAAGTTCAGTGGCATTTATACTGTCCCCTTTCTTGAATCCCAACCCACTGGATTTGGCAAGTTCTGCCTGTCTTGAAATGTAAAGTGCTTGTTCCTTGTTGGTTTGGGACTTGAATGTTACTTCTTAAACAAGATGCTTTTGAAACGTATACTGGGCAGTGCAATTAGAACCTGTTAGTTTTGCACTCAGTGCTCATTATAGGTAACTCCAAGGTTTCATCATAACAGTATTTTACTGATCACAAGATAGGATAGATCTTCCTTGGTAGCCCACAGAAGTCCTAAACTTAAAAAGATGGGACAAAGATTACTCTAAGCTCTCCACTTCTCTGAAATACTGCAGTAGGCAATTTTGGTTGTACAAGAAGTGGGCCTGATTAAACCCAGTACAGCTGATGGACACCAAAAGTTATTAATGTCTGCTTAACTCAGGTATAAAGCACAGTCTTTGCTACACTGGACAAATACCTACATCATAAGAATTTTTAGCAAAGTTGTACTTATTGGATCCTTCATTTAACCTCAGAAGAAAAGGCAAAACTTGAATTTCTGGAAATACAATATAATACAATTATTTTCTCTAAAAAAGTCCCCTTTTGTCCAGCACCATAGAGTGTGACAGCCTGCAATGCTGTCCTCTTGCTGAAGAAAATTGGACTGGGAATGCCAATTCACTGCCATTGTCATTATATGACATTATTGTCACTCACTGCTATTGTTCACTTAAATGCTAATTTAAGGAAAGCAAAGATATTATTTCTTTTGGGCCCATCCATTTCTGTGTTCTTCAGTTGAATACGCCTTTAAAACCCACCAGCTGCTTTCTTCAGCATCATAAAAGTTACTGTGAGTGAGAATTCTACTGAATGCATATAAATAGTTTAAGTAATTCCTTCCCCTCCACCCCCCATTCCTGTCCGTTCCAGGGATCATTCATCTGACCATCTATCACTCTCAGTCATTTGGTCCCAGAGAAGAATAGTAACACCTTTTGCTCTTACAAATTCCTTGACTAGATAAGAAGATATTATCTCTTCTTAAGGAGGGGAAACAGTTGATTAAACTTGGAGGTCCCATGGACCTCTGCTTTTGCCAGTTCCTCATCTTAAATAGGAGAGGCTTGCTCACAGAAAATACTACCTTCATTTTAGTGAGGCAGGATAGTAAGAACCTTGTAGCAGTCTCATGAATGATTATCATATTCCATTCTCACGGCATTGGAGCATCCAGAGATGTGCCCAAGAGGCTGTTTGACTGCTGATGACTGCAGCCATGCTGCTGTGCTGCTGAGCGAGGTCAGCGTCTGTGGGATCTGCCATCACCAAAGCCAGCGTGGGCCCCCCAGCAGCTTGCTCAAGAGATTTTCTTAATTCAGCTTAGTCAAGCCCTGGCCAGGGCCACTGCTGACTGGTATCAGAGGCTAAAGTAGACTGGAGTAAGACAGGAATTTTTCACCAGTACAGACAAGGAAAAGGGGAAGGAAATGCTTCCCCCTTCACTGTAACATAAGTACAACTGAATGTAATGGTCAATTTTAGTCATGATGTCAAACAGCAAGCTGGATCAACTTGTTTTACATTTCCACTGTGAGGCTGTTTTCTACAAGCTTGAATTTTATGGGAGGTAACAAATATTTTGAAAAATACAAAATTTACCCTAAACATAGTTATTTCAGTTTTGGTAAGTAGATGAACTGTATCATGTCCACATTTATTTACGCAATTATGTTGTTTAATATAATTTGTCTTCACATGTTATTACATGGGAAAATAGTGAACGATGAGTCCATATTATTATTTTATTAGATTATTAACTTTTTACTTGTTATCTGTGTCAAGTTATATTTGGATGGAAATTAGAATTAAATTAAAACCAGTATTTGTAATTATTCATGCTAATTAAATAAAATGACCACAAGTTCCCTGACTTCCTAAATACATTAGAACAGAAAAAGCAAGCTTTTCTAAGCAGGTTTTGCATTAAAAAATTATTTATTAAATAGAGGAAACGATAGATATAAGGAGGAATTTGGACTGATTTAAGAACCCTATTTTAAAACTAATAGATTTCATCCTTTCATACCAACTCTAATTCACTTAATTTGAGGAAAACAAATGTTCCTGCTTTTTCAAATCCTAGTTTGTTTCTTCATTTTAAATGACCAGGTTATTAAACTGAACAAAATTCTCTTCGGTTCACTTGCTAATCTTAAATGAAGGAAATAGTATCTTTTCACCTTGCAGGAGGCTGAAGTGCTCAAAGGACTGTTTAGCATTTCAGAAAAATTTTGGATCCAAGTGCCTAGCCAGTGATTTCTCCATGATTAGCATCACAGCTTTCCTGAAAACTTTCATAGAAATCAGATGCTGTTTGAGTACTACTTTTTTATGTCCTTCAGGTATAGCAAATATCCTTTTTTGCCAGTAATTCCAGGTTTTTTTGCATACATTCATGTATAAATTTAAAAAATAAACTGAAAAAATCTGATCCCATGCCAGAGAAGGGAGGTCTGAAGGAAAGTGAAATCCATGAACTTTTTGCTTTTGTGGTGCCTTTGTTTGATACATTGTGAGTTGTCATCAGGATTTCTCACCCTGGATGATATTTGTTGCTTTAGGGAAAAAATTATTTCCCAGAGAGAAGGAAACATTTTCCATACAAGACATAATAGCTGTTTTGGTGTGGGTGGTGATGACTTTAAAAGTTCTGTATTCCTGTTAATAGGTGCTAACTGTAGCAGAGAAGCACTCATAAACCTCCTTACAGGAAGAGAAGGGGACACATACTCCCATTTCAGTCACAGTAGAAGTTCCTGGAGTGATGGGTTTTTTTCATCTTGTCTTCTACCTTTACTTTTTCTTTGTACATCTCATGGATTGTAGTGGGCTTGCAAACAAGGTCTATTTACTTAAAACGGCTAGGATTCAACTAAAGAAAATTTTTCTTCACCTTGCAAGCAAATTGACCTTTGCTGTCAATTTATGATCCATCCAGTAGGTAAATCCTCCCCTTTGGTAGTCTGTTGACAAGTAAGTTTCAAGCCATACATGAAAAGTCCATTGTGCTCTAGTACTGCCTCTCTGTTGGGTAACTCCTGGGCTAGATAATTGAGCTGGAAAGGGCTCTGTTCCCAAACTATTAATCTAAGTCCCCAGAACTTAGAACCTGTTTTGAAGATATCTCACTTCTTTGCATGACTATTCCAAAAGTTGTGACTTCTGGTGGTGCTTAAAGACAGATCTTAACCTTTTTTCTCTTCTTGATTCAAGGCTTCTGTGAACATTCTTCTGCTTTTAAAATACTCCTACTGCTAATGCCAAAATCTTGAGGTTCTTCTCCACTCACCTCTTGGCTGTTGAGTACCTACCTAGCTATTGAGTACCTTCCAAACTCAAAGATCCATGAAAATGAGTGAATAGAAGAAAGATATTGAGGTTTTCTGTGTTTACCTAGTCCTGTACAGATTTATACTCATCTGCTTTGACTGTTTGCCTTCAATAGAAATAATTGAAGTAGAACAACTCTGAACAACAGAATTCTTATAACAGTGTTCAACTGCATGTACTTGCCTTATCATGGTATGTTCGAGCTTGGATCTTTGCTACTAGGAATTCTGACTGGTGTCCATGGGTATTGTCCAAGAAACTGAGAGGGATCTACACCAATCCAGCTATGAGAGCCATGCAACATCAAGGCAAGATGTAGCTGGCCTGCTGGCCTGTGTGTGCAGAAAAAGGTGAGGTGGTGTTCTCAAGTAATTCTTAAGAGCTTTCTCTCTCTGAATCGTCACAAGGAAGTTGAAAATTTCTGCACTGTCTGTTCTGTATGAAGGACAGCAGAGTATGTTTCCTAGCCTAGTGTTCAGCTAGTCCCTAAGTGTCAACTCATTCATGGAAATTCCTTGCATGTACTTAATAGGGAGAGATAAGGATGACCTCTCTGCTCCATAGCAAAAAAATGGTTTACTTGCTTTAGGAGATGTGAGTAATAAATGAGCCATCTAAGACGTGTTAGTAGAATAATTGTCTGGAAGGGAGTGTTTGATATTGGCAGTAGTAGGCAAGGCTGGGCTGTACATAGCTGTGGTGCTAAGCTATGTCTTTGAATAGATGCCCAGGACTTTGGGGAAGGCCTTCTGGCACATTGAAGAGGTGGCTGCCTGTTTTGCAGCATTTCCAGCTCTTCAGTTCCAAGAAGCCCCCAGACAGATAAAGGGACTTCAGCAACACTGTTCCTTAAATATCTCACTACATTTCAGGATCTTAGGTAGCTACATATTGTTGAGGTTTTGATGGCTTTTGGAGGGGTGTGTTCTCAGAATGGTGTCAGCTGAAAGAGCTTGCTGAGGACAGCTAGTCATGAGCCAGAGAGAAGGACTTTCTCTTAAATCTTCAGAAAGGAGAAGAATCTGGTGTCATGCAGCTGTGGTTTGGAAAGACCTAGCGATACTTTCTTCTGTCTGAGAAGACTAAGCTGGGGAGACTGGCTTGTACACTGAAGCTCTAAGTCTTACATTGTGAAGTGACTGCTCACAGATTTTGTACCCTGAATGGGTAGATTTGTTTCACATTTCTTTCAGGTATCACCTGGATTCACAGACTACCCTGGGACAAAAGTAAGAGGCATTTCAAGGATGACACCATAGCAGCAAAAGAGGCAGCCATCAATTCAATACTCACTATTACTCCAATATCCCTTCCTGGGAGCAGGATCTGGGTGATACCAAAGAAATCTGTATGCCTCTTCCTTAATTTCCTAGCTGGGGTAGATCAGGAGGCACCACTGAGTTCCTCACCTCTCTGGTCCTTCCTGAAAACATTGCCCAGCCCCACAGCAAACATATCATGAATCATTCATCTTTAATAGATTATGCAAATTGAGAACATCAGATCAATGAAGGTCAATACCTGCAACCATTTAATTGCCAGCAAAAACATTTTAAGAATGAGCATTATCTGAAGTCCTTTCTTGGATAATGGCACCATTAATCCAAACATTGGATCTTGGCCTAAGTGTAGAGGAAAAATTCTCTGCCCCTCTTCCCCTGATACCTTTCAGGGTGTTGAGGGGCTTTTTCTTCCTCTTTTCATTTCCAGTTTCTGAGTTTCTCCATCATTACCACCAGTGAACAGCTCCCAGTGCTAATAGTTCTGCTTTTGTTACTCTGCACTGATTGAAATGTCGCATACAGATTGAGATGTTAGTGCTAAGTTGCCACCTGGGAATGTCAAGCTGGGTCTGAAATGAACTTTTTTCACTCTTGGATCCAGATGGATCAGATGGGGATGTTCTCAAGCTGAGCTGGGAGTGTGGCAGGGAACAGAGTAGGGGTGGCACAGGGTAGGGGGGACATGAAGAAAATTTTTTCCTCAGCCTACAGTCTCTTCTGTGAGACCAAATCTGTCTCCTGCTGTGCCCTTGTGAGAGTCACGTCCAAGGCCTGTGTAGTGTCCCAGCCTTCAGGAAGCCTGCTCTCACATTAACAGGCTGGAATGCACCATCTTCACTTAGGCAGAAGGACTAAAAAGAATTATTTTCATGGCCCCTTTGAATCTTAAACTCTCATTGTAGACACGTTACCTTTACATTCAGCTGTGGGGATTTGCCTTGCTCTCCTACTGGCTTTGACCCCCAAAGACAAGAAGGTATTTCCTGTAAGTGATGTGGATCTGCTAAACAGTAGATGAATGCCAGCTGAGTTTTGCAAATACAAAGAAAGGTAGAAAACTTTTGCCACACATAAGCCATTTTTTTCTGGTTGGCTAAGAAACTGCATGGCTACAAGGATTCTGAATCAAGCCTGATAGCTGTAAAAGCCATGAAAAAGGTCTGGGGATGTCATGTTTTCTAGACACTTCCTGGATAATGTAGTTCATCTCCCATATTCTGCATGAGATTTTGCAGACCTCACACTGGATAATCCTCTGTGTTTGAGTTAACTGTTACTAATCCTGCCTGGTCCCAAAGTTCTTGGTAGGCAAAAGTTGCATGCAACAATATGCCCTTGCTCAGTGTTTGCTGAGCAAGCAATGACTGCCTGCCTCAGCCATGAGCTGCTTTGACATCAGGGACTGTTAGCTGGGGCTTCTGTAAGAAAAAATTAAGATACAAACTCCAGTGCTCTTGATTCTGTGCCATCAGAGGACAACTTTTTGGTCAAGGGACAACAAGCTTCTTCCTTAGCTAACAGGACTTACACCTCTTTGTCGTGAGTTGTTTCTCGACCTCTGCCATGAGGTTTCTAGAGGGGCTACAAAAACTGTTGAGAAAGGGGGATATACCAAACAGGGGCAAGTCAGTTGAGCTTTGCAGCCTCTTTAGCTACCCAGGAGGAGATGTGCAAGTCTATGGTAGCTGTGTGAGCAGCCACCGATGGCAACTAAAGCCTTGAGAAAAAGGGCTGTAGCACCAGAATACTTCCTTATGGCTCTAGACACACACAGGACAGGCAGTCTAACACCAGTAGCAGGACAGTGTGGGAGTGACCCATGGCCCCAAGCCAACCTGTGCCACTCAGGTTTTGCATGTGCCACCAGCAAAAAGGAAGTTTCAGTGAAGCATCTGCTACAGACCTTGCCTCCTATTTTTCTGCATCCCGATTTTTTTGCTGTCATGTGCTTTCTCACAGTTTCTACTCTCCCAGATACACCTGAGTTTAACATGCCTGCACGTGAAGAAAGGCTGTGAACATTTTTTTTTGCCAGCTTTCATTAGAGACTCGTGGGCTTAAGGAGGAGGGAGTTTAGCAATCACCAGTCAGCAGATCTCAGTATTTAATTTGCAAATGTCCCTTCCAAATGCCAGGGCTGAATAAAACTTAAACTATTATTTCTCCAAAAGAAAACCAAATGGACATCATGGGTAAGCCATGACTCTGTTGTTCTGAGATACAAAGGAAAAAATCGCAGTGCATATTTGGACATATCTGTCCTCCAACCAACATCCAAACCTAAGCCCCATCTGGGCACACAAGTTCACAATTCACGTCTGGGTTTGCCTGTCTTTGAGTCGCACCTGGACACATCTAAATGTACCCAAAACTGCCAATACTCTGATTTTCAAACTTCTTTTGAGCCCTTATGTTCTCCACAGTCTTTCTGTCTCTTTCCTTGTTTGCCACAGAGGGGTATCTTGCATTAGCAGAAAAAGCAGAAGCTAATGGTGATGAGGGAAATAAATAAAAAGCTTGGTTCTGCTGTTTGGTCAGGCAGCTTACCGGTCACCACAGGGTACGTCTGGGGTCCTGACACATTTGTCCCCAGGTCTGGGTTAGCAGAGGTGGATAGACTTGATTTGACTTCATCGAGACCAGGGGTCAGAGCTGGGAGGGAGTACTCATTGCCCTGGGGAAGAGAGGAGAAAGACAGCTCGCTATTGATGCGACGGGAGAAAGGGAAGGGTGTACAGATGGGGGGGAGGAAGAGGAGAGATGCAAACCCCTGCACAGATGGAAGAGGAGGAGGAGGAGGAAATGGAGAAGATAAAGTGACAAGAGGGTTGAGGGGGATTGGCGGGGGGGGGGCGTCCTAGGATGAACTATCCCACCCGCCTGCTTGATGCTGTGAAGGCAAAGAGGGGTGAGGGATCTGGCCTGTTATCTGTGGTATGGCTGAGCCTTCGTTCAGTGCTGTGGGGATGGGGATGGCTGTCTGTGCCAGCCCAGGGGAAAAGAAAGGGGAAATCCACATCCCCTCCTCTTGGCTGAGGGGCGTTGGGAGGTGTTTGCCCTGGTGACAAGGACAGCTGGGGCATAAGGACTACAATGACATGACTAGGACAGGCAGGCTGTAGGAAGCAGACAGTGTTGGCCCACTGTCGCCAGGGTCTCTGCCTGGGTCGCCTGCCTCCCCTCCACCGTTACCTCTGTCCTAGCTTTTTAAAAACAAAGCCTCATCCCCTGCCTCTGTCACTCTGTGCATTGGGGTATGAAATTGGGGAGGGGGGAGCCACATGGCTAACAGAAGGGTGGGAGGGGGAGAGCCATTGAATCTGAAAGGGTGTCCTGTCCGAAAGGCTCTGGTAATTGCCTTTTTATTGTGGCAGCCTCCAGACCAGACGCGGGAGCTGGAGAAACCAGGAAGGCTACAAAACAGCAGGAAAAGTTGCTCTGATTAATATTACGTTAAATTAAAACTGATTTTCTGCTCTTTCTCCTCCGTTTTTTTCCATGCACTTCCCCAGCCCCCTCCCCACATCTTCCCCTCCTCCAGCAGGCTCCATGCATGCTGCCCCCTCCCCGCCCCTGTCCCTGCTTGGCTAGGACTGCCTAGTCATTTCCAATTCCTTCTTGTATTGATCTTCCTGTAGAAATCAGTTTTGTAATTAGCTGCAAATTAGGCCTTCTACTGGGGGTGAGCCTGCCCCCTGATTTATCACCAGAGTAATTCGCTGTGATCGGAGAGAAATTAAAATGAACTCAATTAGGCTTTGGATTTGCTTTATGGGCCCTGCTCAGAGTTTCAGGGGGAAAAATGACTGTGCTGGTGCTTAATAGTCTAATGAAAGTAAATAAAGGTTATTCATTGTAATAAACCCAGGGACTCTGGGATGAAGGGAGTCCACAGCCAGCCTCTCCTTCTCTTCCTTTGTTGGTTTATGGCTTGGGGCGGTTTAAAAAGACTTTTGATTTTCATTTTATTAAGACAAACAGCTTTTGGGATAAAAGGCCGGGAGAGCGGGGGAGTAAAGAAAAGGTGGGCAGAGCTGCAGAAGTGTGGAAAACTATGCTGGAGATGGGAGTCAAGTCTCGGCTTTGGGCCATGAAGGAAAATGATCCATTAAAACCCAGCCCTGTGGCTCGCTGGTCACCAGTGTGACCTCAGTGTGCAGGAGTTTGCGTGCAGTGCTGCGTGCCAGTGAACATGCATGGGGGTGTAGGCATGTTCATGGCATGAACAGGCTTGCATACAGACAGGTGTGTGTGCAGAGGGAAAAGCAGTCGTGGGGACATAGGAGAGCACAGTGTGCATGTATACGGCGAGTTCACGAGAGGAGGTAAAGCTTGTTCACACGAGCATCAGCACAGTGATACAGTTACAACTAGACAGGGCTGTCAAAGGTATGTGCAATAACAGGTCAGTGTCAGAACAAGGGGTGGAGAGGGGGAGAAGGAATCTCCCTGCCATCATCCTCTCAGTGCCTGTGGGTTCCCATTACCAGGCCAGGCCCTCACCTGCTCAGATTTGATGTGCTCTGATGTTTGAAAGACGTCAGGGTAAGAAGGACGCTCAAAAACTCGATCTAAAGCTTCCAGCTGCTGCTGGGTGAAAGTGTCGCCACGAAGGTGCTTCCGCAAACTGTCCACGCTGCTCTGGGAATCTCCATTGGGAACTGAGCCCTCGGATACATCTGCAGGGCACAGACAGAGAAAACAGGGAGTTAGCACCACCCTGGCTTGGATTGGTAATGGATGCAGGACAAGGACAGAGTGGGAAAGAGTGAGGCTCTCTGCCTCCACCCAGGTAGCTGTGCAACTCCTGAGGGAAGGGGAGGCTGCAGGGATCCAAGAGGAGCCCCCTCCTCTCTGATGGAGTGGCCAGGCTGCTCCAGTGGGTTCTGTGGGGCTCTCCTGCCCAGGATGAGTGAGGCTGTGGAGAATGGTGCTTAGCTCAGAGATGAGTTTCTGTTCCGCTGATTTTCAGTGTTAAAAATTGCCAAATCTCCACTGCTGAGCATAAAATGGGAGCAAAGCACAGCGATTAGCATCGCTAGAAGACCACTGGGGAGGCAGTTCACAGAGAAACAAGAGTGCTGAGGATGGGCTGTACTGGAGATGACTGAAGAAGCCTGCAGTGGGAAAAAGGCTCTCTTACAGCATGGAGGGGAGCCAGTCTCTGTTGTAGCTCCCCAGTCCCATGAGCAGCTATCACTCTTATAATTTCCTTCTCTTCTGATCATATCCTAGATGAGTCTTTCATCCCCCTTAGATAACAGGAAAATCTGGTTTCTGACTCCATGTTTCACCACAGACAAATCTCTCCCTGTGGGGCAACTGTCCCATCCAACATACGTTGTTTTCTGCCCCATTCAGCTATGTGTAGCTTGTGATTTATCATGACCCATATCTCTGTTATAAAACTCCCTCCAAAATGAGATGACTCTTTGTCTCTGCCAGTCTCTTATCCAAAATGAATTACTGTGTTACAAAACCTAGTCCTGCTCAGTGGGAATCAGCCTTCCTGGTACTCCTTTGTTCTTACCAGGAATATAGCTGCCTTCTGGTAGAAGCTTCCCTAGAAGTGCACCTCTGTCCCTACAACAGCCCTCTGACACAGTCCAATCTCACAGCAGTGCCTCCTGCCGTGTTCCAGGGTATCTTTATTTCTATTGTGCCATTCCACCTCTCTTACAGCCCACTCATCCCCTCTGCTGTGAGTCCGCTATAAATGCCCTGCCCCATCCAAAGTGAATCTTTTCCTGTGATAAACCATCTGATCACCTATATGGGTTTGGGTTTGGTTTGGATTTTTTTCTCCTGCTATCCCCCAACTCAAACGAGGTGCATTTTTCTCTGTTATAACCCCTTTTCATCTCGAGTGAGTCTCCTGCTATTTGCATCTGTCACATCCAAGGTGAGTCTGTCTGTTATAACCTCCTGTCCCAGCTGAAGTGAATCTTTCTCTGTCATAATCCCTCATCTCATCTGAGGCAAGTCTGCTCATTATAATCTCCTCCAACTGTGCTGAGTCTTTCTGCTGTCACATCTCAGCCTAACTTTGGTGTGCCTGGTTATAATCCCCTGCTTCATCCATGCTGATATACCTCCATATTCTCCACCCCTACCTGAATCCCTACCTACTGTGCTTCATCAGACACAAGTCTGACTGCTTTATTGCCCTGACTAACCTAAGATCAGGTTCTCCCTCTTGTGCTGCAATTATCTTCCTGGTTTTTCACTAATATGCCTCATACTTAAGCCTTTCTTGGTGGCCTCCAGTCTGTGAATCTCAGAAACCTGCTGTCTGTCAAGAAATTGGTCGAGGGTTCTGTATAGACCTTTTCCTTCCTCCTTGCAATCGTGAGGTGCTCATGGACACATGATGCTCCCAGGAGCCTGAAGTGACATTCACTGTGCAGCATCCAGAACAATGCCACTCTGCTGCTTCCTCTTTTAGCTCACGGATGGTGCCAAGATGGTATTTTCCTGGCACAGTTAATGCCCAACTGGTGGCCCAGAGTTATGACTGAGCCTGCTGCCTTCTGGCTATGAGATATATCCGTTTATAGGTGATTATACGATATGATATAATCAATAGTACATTATATACAGTAGCGTAGTACAGTACCACTCACAAGACCATAGAAAATATTACATATTGATTTGTCCCTGCCAGCAGCCTTCCCTCGAGCAGCCTCTTCTCTCTTTCTTTTCCACCCCAATTCAGAGCAAGGCTGTTTACTGGCACTGATCCCTGGAGTTTTCTCCTCTCCCCAGGCTTATTTGCACAAGAGAAAGTTATCAATTTCCTGAAATCTGGAGTTCATGACAGATTTGACTAAGAACACAAAGCAAAGATCAGGCTTGGTGGACTGCACACTGTGTGGGTCAGTACAGTTTTCATGTTTTAGATGGACTGGGCTGTTTCTTCAGGGGATGGCGTTCAGGAGGACTAGGAGAACTCTGGTCTTCCCTGCAGAAAGCTGGCACAAAACTCCTGGGTCCAGATTCAGAAAAAAAATGTTTCTGTATCAGTCTCAACCTGTCTGCAGCCTGTGAAGCTGGATTGTGAGGATTTTTCCACATGTGTCAGTCAGTGTGCATGATTGTACACACCATGATGCTAATACACATGGGTATTTTTGCAGTAGATAATGATTCTGGTATTCTTTAGATTCTGCGTCACAGTACGTGCCTGATCAGGCATTTGTCTGTGGCTGCTGGTTTTGACTATATCTGATTTTCAAGGATGGCAGCCCTATATTCCGCATGGTGTTTGGTGTGAGTGGACAGCTGTACAGTAAAACTTTCACTAATTGTCATTAAATCAGATTTTACCCTTAGTGAGTTGCCCTGGCTGTTTACACAGATTTGTGCACACATGCACATGTATTTGCAATTCTGCCTGCCTTCAGAGCCCTGAGCACCTGAGCACGTGTCTTGTGCGTGTGCACGGGCCATGCCTTTGTGTGAAGAAGCTGAAATCACAGCTTTCCTGAGTCGCTGTAAGAGTCTCTTTTCCTTCATTTATTCAGGGGCCCTTCAGATCTTGACAAATCTGTCACTCTAAATTTGCGAGAGATTATGGTGCTCTCTGCCTAGCACAGAGAGAGGTGATATATGATATCTGCTGCCCCTATTGATTGCCTGATCTGGTGGCAGAGGGCTGGCGAAATGAACTTGAAATGAACATCATGCCTCAACTCATTGTGCGTATAATACACTACTTAATCCCACATTTTTGAGCCGCTATGGAATTCAATTGATCAATCATGTCCCTCTGATAGTACTGTTTTAGGGGTTATTGCTGCTCTGCTCACTGACCTTTCTATTTATTTATTTATTTGTGTCAGAGTGTGTGTGCGTGTGTGCATGGCACACATAAGCGTGTATGTGTATTTGGGAAACTCAGGACCAGCTGATGAGTGAGGATCTGTATAGTCTATGGGAAATGAAAGATAAGGATGAAGGAAAGAAAAGGGTAAAGAATGGGGTTAAAGAAGAATGATCAAAGCAAGCAAATGGATAGAGAGGGGTGGAAAACTTGTAAGGAGAAAGACAGTGCTTTAGTTTAGGTGGAAATTCCTGGGAGGGAGAGGGAGGAAGGAGGGGGATGGGCCACTCTGCCCTGGCCTAGGCTTTAAAATCTGCAAAAGCAAAGAAACTTTTGACAGAGGCCTATAGGGTTCCTCAAGGTGGATCTTTTCTAAACAGCTTGCAGTAGTATTTGGCTTAATAATGGTAGGGTGCACGAATACCAAACTTCACAGAGCAATTATATGAATTGTGTTTATATATTTTACTTATGAAGCAGACAAGGTTTCACAGAAGTGATCCTGAAAGACAGATTTGTATGTCTTGTGTTGCTAACACTGAGACATTCACAGTCACAGATAATTTTATTTTCTTTAAAACCAAATGATTGTAAAACCCCTGTGTATGTTTTCTGGTGTCAAAACCTATAGAGATGATGTGTTTTCATTTTTTTCCCTGAAACTGCAAGGGCCAGACACTTATATCTGGTTTTAGATCAAAGCTGCAGTTCTCATCTGAGTGTATGACTCTGTGAGCTGGACTATGAGGAGAAGCTTCAAATAGTGTAATACACAAAGTATGAGAGCTGACAGCCACGTGGATATGAGCAAAGGTGGCAGAAAAGACAAGAGAGGACTTTGGGGAAGAGACGGGGTCCATCAAAGGGCTGTGGATGCTAGTGGAGAAAGAGCTTAAGGGGAAAATTTGAATTGGGAAAGACCAGCAGATCCCATGAGGAATGGCAGCGTGGTGGGAAACAGCCACTTCAATTGATGAAGAACAGGGCTAGGAGTAAAAGCTTAAGGGACAGGGATTTGCCAAGAAAGCAGATATTGGAAAGGGTGCTGTTCAAAGGGGTAAAGCAAGGCTTCAGCTGCAGGATGAGTCTGGGGATGCCACCTAGGTAACTGTGGTAACTGTACCAATAGGAAGCACCATCACCTTTCCCAGTTCCCTTTTAGTGGCAAGGGAAACCTCTCTTTTAAATCATGAGAATCTTAACAAACAGCTTGAGAGGCGAACCATGGCCTCAGTCACTGTGTCTCTCACAAAAGAGCACAATTGCTGTCGGTGTGATCAGGCCTTGCACATGTGACAGGAAATATCTCTTCTCTTGAGGGGCAGCTGAGGGAGTACACCCAGCGACTATTCAGTGTAAAGCTGCAACACAAGACACAGAAATGCTCCATGGGTGTCACAGAAGTATCCTGACAGATAACAAGGAAATGCTGTGCCAAAGAACACCAGAACAACCTTAACTACATCTGACACAGGGAATATGCCCATTAAATAATTCCAAAACAAAGAGACATTCCCAGGTCTGGAAGCCACAAAGATACCATAATGGACAAGTAGCACAAAGCAGCATAATACAGTTACTTCCCTGGCTACAAGTGACAGACAGAACTCTTGCTCAGGGTGGGACAGGACCATCGCAACAAATAACTCAGAAGTATTGCTGACACAGGGAGACCTTTGTGGCACAGAAACATATAGGAAGGTCATGAGAAGCTGTGCAGCTGCCACACAAACATGGAGATACTGTTCTCTTTTGGGGAAGGGGCTGTTACCATCCCCATGACATGTCTGCCTGCAGCATCGTGGGGCCCTGATCTCAGCTGGGGCCTCACGGCTCTACCAATAAAAATCACAGTCATAATAAAAGCGAGTGTGACTGGCATGAGAACTGCCAGCCAGGTGACACAGCAGAACCCATCTAATTGTCAAAGGCTCTGAGGGAAGCACAACTCTCTGCTGCAGTGGTGCTGAGCTGGCTGCTCAAATGCTGTCCCTCTGCACCAGCAAGGCGACCCTGTCCTCTCCTGCAGCCTGCCTGCACCATCCCTGCCGGCTGCTTAACTCAGAGCAGCCCTCTCCTGCTCTCTGAGCATTTGTGCCTGCATGTGCTACCCCTTCCCAAGTCACACTTTTGTGTTGAGACTGCTCTTTCCCTTTTTCCGATTTCCCTTCTCTTTTTTCCCCCTCTGATGTATTCCCATGTCCCTGTGCAGCCCGGGCCTGTCAGACAGCTTTCCTGGCCGTCCCGGGGGGCCTTTCCCCACACTGCCAGTTGTTGCAGTTTCAAACTCAATTGTTCTCCTCGGTACTGAGGCAAATGGAGTCATTAATTACCTTCTATCGGCTAGGCCGAGTTCAGAACGCGATCGATAGCCAGTGCTTGTCATTCACGGCAGCCAGCCCTGCGCAGACCCTCGTGTCGCATTCAGTGCGGGTCCACAAAGGACCCCAGCACTATCAGACCTGTGCTTCAAACCCAGGTCTCAAGCTCCCACCGGGAATAGCAAACCTCCCGCATCTGTGTCTGAACTGACCCCCAGCCAAGAGAGCGATCAAGGACAAAGATCTTGCCCTGAGGTAGTGGATCACACATTTTCAGATGGCCAGGAGTGTCTGGTATTCATGTCCTGGTCTACACAAGCTGATCCAGTCTAGCTGTCACAATGTTTCTAGAGGCGCTGCATTCTCAATAATTATTAAACTAATACTGTACTACCCCCAGTAAGGACAAGTGCAAGGACTGGCAGCCCTAATCTGGTGATCTTTTCACCTAACTTTCTTGCCCTACTCAGTAGGATTTGGAAAATAAAGGCTGTAAATTTTGGGTTACATTCCCTTCCAGGAGAATTTTTGTGGTCTTTCAGACAGTGTGAAAGAAGATGTCATCTCTAGATGGGTCAGTTCTGAGTTTCAGCATGTAGCAGCATGTAGTAGTGTTGCAGGAATTTTGAGTGCTTTGATTGTGATAACTGAACTGGTGGGGAGAAAGATGAACCTGAAATTCAGGTGAGAAGGATCCTAAGTGAGTGCAGACTAGAGATGATGGAGCATGGAAGGGGCTGGCAAGGTTCAGGAATGCACAGAGAAGGAATGTTATCAGGGATCTACGCTGTGATGGTGAAAGAAGAGACAGTACAAGTTCAGGTTATGTATCATATCCTGCAGAAATAGGGATAGTAGGAGATAAATACTGGAGGATTATCACCTCAAGGAAGTGCATCAGCCTTCATGAACTCCACAGCTGTTCAGATTCCTGTGTCCATTTGCCTCAAGGGAATCCACAAGCCTGAATTTCCGTATGCTAATTGATAGTACTGTGCTGGTCCATGTGTCTCTGTAATTTAAGTGTGTCAGCAACACATAGACTGTGTGTATTTCTTACTTACATTGTGCTCAGGCTTAGCGCAGAAAGGCTCAGAAACGAAAGGAATTTTATGTTTTGAAATGAGGGTATAGTTCACATGAGGAATTGGTGAGTAAGGAAGGCTGCTCATGCAGGGAAGTGAGTGTGCCCGACTGAGGAAGAGTGAGGTGTGTGCTGGTGCCTGACAGCAGTGCTTTTAAGATAGGGGTTGTGTATGACTGAATACCCTAGATGGAGCAGGGATGGGCAGTGCGGCTTTAATACAGGGCTTACATGAGCAAAAATGGCAGTGCTCAATGAGAATGTAAATGTAATGAATTGTGTGTGCAAATGTGTAATGAAGTGTGTGCTCAGATCTGTCTTGGATTATCATGGGAGCACGCAAAATGCATTTAAGGAAGTGAGTGTGTATATGCATATGAAAATCATATGTATTTACTACTGTATCTAAGTGTATGATTGCAAATTTGGACAAGAGCATCTGGGAAACTGTGTTGGATAGTAATAATAAGCACATCCAGCCTTACTGAAAATGCCCACAAAAGTCCTTCCAGATGTTAGGATGCAAGCAGCTGTCTCAGATGTGTATACAACATGTATTACAGCATGTGTGGGTGTGCATGTGAGGGGTGTTAGCCTGGGTAGTAGTTTCCTAGGTCCAGTATCTCTTACTAGTGCTATTAGGCTTGACTGTTAGACAAATAGAAATGCAGCTGCCTCCAGGATCCAGTACACTGGCTTTGTTTACGTTGACAGAGTAGCAATCAGCACTCACACACAGTGAGCCAGATCCTCTGGTCACTGTAAATCTGTAAGTCTCTTGCATTCAGTGGTTGTACTGATTTACACATCCTAAAAGTAATCAGAAGGGTTATCCTGATTTATGCTGTTGTGGTGTCCACAACATTTCCTTTAGTGCAGTGCCCTCGGGGACAGCTGCTGCTGGTGCTGCAGGGAAGCAGGGCTCCAGAAGCTATGCTTTCCCTCTGCCAGAGAAGATGATGTTCTTAGCATCATTGGCATGACTTAGCTCTCTTCTCTCATCTTCCTAAGCATGTTTCTTGGGGAGCTACTTCTTGGCAGGATCCCCCTTGGTGAGCATATAAAAAAGGGTGGCTTTTGTTAGCTCCAAAGGACAGAAGCAACACAAAAAATTACATCGCATGCAGCCCTAACTATGCTTGTTTAGAGAAACTGCTTGCATTTATGAAGTCTTTGGTGCGGAAAGCAGGGTTGCAAATGACTGCATCAGAGCGACAGTAAAGGCCATTAATTTCCTGTTATGTTTTCCTGTGTTGGGGGCTTTATTAATTTAATTTTACACTGTCGAACAACAGCGAGCGCTGACACCGCCACACTTGGAGGTTTTTTTTTTTTCTCAGGCAGTGCTTTGCCTGACATGCAAATCAACACTGCTATCAGGACTGCTAGAGACAAGGCAGGGAGCACAGAGCTGCACTGTCACCATCCAGTTCCATCTCCCAGTTTCTGGGAATCGCGGAGATTCCAGTGGAGAGCACTGAGAGGACACCAGCATAAAGACTCAGCAGATCTGGGTCAGACCATGGACACCTCTAATGCACAGTCTAGAAAATATGAATTCTTCTTTAGCCTGCTGGGTTCCATTGGCTTGGTCCCCCACTCATATGCCTCTTAATACCTCCTTTCCTTCTGTTTCTCCTGCTCTAGATGTTCCCTTCCTTTCATTCCACCTATTCTCCCCTCATACACACTTTTACCTTAACCTCACCAGTTAAAGGAGTCTGTACCTGCCCCTGAGCCAAATACTCATGAATCATGTTATTGGAAGCTCTTCTGAGTCAGCACTAAACCAGTATTCAAGCAGAGTGTTTTTAGAGCTGCCATTTTTGACGTGCCATAAAACAAAGGCTCCAATCACTCAGAGTCATTAAAATTCCCATGGCATTTTTTGCAAGAGTGCAGACATTAACCTGGCTGTCCTGAACAAAATCCAGCCTGAGTGATTACCCACAGCACATCTTAATTCTCCTGTGGTTTCATTTGGACATGGCACAGCAAAATTTCACAGTTGATGCTCTGTATTGTTCAACATCTGCCATGGTCCACCTGAGAGTCAGCCACATTTCAGTAGAAAATGAGATCTTAAGAGTGGGAAGGTTAATAAACAACATATGATACAGGATGGATAATTGTGAAATGCCATGCAATGAAAGAGCTACAGACTTACAATAGGCAGCAATCTGCTTGAAATATTACCATGCAAACTCTTTTATTTTTTTTGAATGCACATTCCTATAATAACTGTAAATCATTAGTAGAATAATTTGTCATCTTTCTGCATGAGGTCATGTAAAGGCCATTATTGGTATATGAAGGAACCTATACTGATGTGACCTCGATAAAATGTATATTGGAGATATGCTCAAAATTGTAAGAGGTAGTCTCCAAACAAGAGAGGACCCAGTCATGGGCACCAATCAGCTACACAAACAAGTGAGGTCTGTGCAGAGAAGAGCCATAAGTATCCTTGAGGATTAGCTAGTGGAGTATTGTTTTTCATTTGCTGGGATTTAGTAAAGTTGTCCCAAACTCTAGAACAGTTCTAATCTTCTTGGAAAGTCAACCCTTCTATTCAAGGCCTACGCCTTCTCAGACTAGATGCCAAAAGCCAAAGCAAAAGAACAACAGGTCCTTTGGGAAGCCAGGCATGGAAGTATACCTGTCCTTTATAACAGCATTTTCTAGAGCATTTAAGAGAGCAGTAGAAGGCATTCAAGATTTGATGGACATTTCATACACAATAACCACCTCATTAAGGTTTAATCAGATGTCTACAGATCTGTTCCAATGCAGATCGCCTAGCTTAAAAACAGAACAGCTCCTCTGAGCTCCTGAAAAAAGGCAAGGCCAATGAGAGAAAGAAATCCTGACCTGATGCACGTCTAAATGGAAACCATGATACCCATGACCTAGCTCCTGTTCTGGCACTGTACGACTGTGTGTTTTCCTGTAGCTATTGAGCTCTGTGGGAAGAAGACTTTGTACCTTGAACCTGTTGAGAAGTAAGCAATAGGATGCTTGGATGAATGAAGGAAAAATGAAAGGAAAATATGGATCTAGGTATTATTTTTAGGCCCCTTAACAAAACTCTGACATTTTAAAGGGCCTTAAGATGGGCATGAATTGCATTTGACACCTATTTAAAGCATCCTTTATTTTATCTGATTGACGCTTGGAAAAATCACCTTCAAAGAGTTATGGATGGAGACAGACAGAAGACACATGCCTGGTGTGTGTGAATAGATAGATACCAATATGTATCTGTAACTGCTTCTTTCCAGCCGTCTACTATTAACAGAGTTGTCCTCCATATGCAATATCCCAGAGCTTACATAGCCTCTGCAGACCAACACAAAATGCTGGTTTTTTCACTTCTTGCTTGGCAGCTACAGAGATAGCTGGAGTAAATGCAGTGCCTCCTGAAAGCATCTTAAAGTGTTCACAAACTGCATTTTTTTTTTTAATGCAAGGTCTGGTGACAAAATTAAACACACTGTTTTTTCTTTCTTTTTCCCCTCCAATCAAATTGCCTCCTTGCCAATCTGTCCAGCCAAGGTTCTCACGGGCTAATCACTTGGTGAGATCTTGTTGTTCCCCCTGGGATCCAGTGAAACAAGGCTAGAGGATCTGATACTATCACTTAGGGAAGTAAAGAGCTTCTGCTTTCCTTCCAAATAGCAGCAGCAGCAGCAGCTCCCATTTTGGGAGGAGGGGTTTCTCTAGCCCTGACTGAGAACAAGGTGCTTAGTGTTTTCCTTTAGCACAAGAAGACACTCCTCTGTAGGAATGATTTACATCTATGAACAGCAAGCGATGCTTAACATTACATTGATGTAGACTTGGGAGTGCAGAGATAGCCAAATTAGGAGCTAATTGGTGCACTGGGGATTGACTGTTGGGCCCCCTTGGCTGCTGGATGTGATCACGAAGAGGAAGAGAGAAAGAAAGGGAGAGAGCAGGAGCCATCCTCCAGCCAACGCCTCTCTAAAGGTTGGGATTCCTGAGGCCGCTGCTGTCTAGTGCTGTCAAGGTCAGCAGGTTCAGGTTCACTGAACGGTCAGGATGGTTTGAATTACTGGCACTGCCTGCCGATTCCTCCGGTGATCGTGATCCGTCTTCCAGCACCAGCTGCAGGATGATGCTCCCCAGCCATGTGCTGTGCATGGTGTGGGGCACAAGAAATGTCAGAGAGGCAGATGCTCTTGTTAAAAGGACAAGTTTTTAGGAAGATTTAAGGAACCAAGGCAGTGCTGAAGAAAGGCACACACTCCAACCACTGAGCATGTGGAGACCAGGTTTCTAGAAACAGCCGTTGTGATCCATTTTTCTTTTACCTGGATAACTGCCCCCTGTAAGCTTATTCCTTTCATGAAAGTTAGGAGAATAGATTTAACATGGCATATCAAACCCTTCTGGGGTGAAAAATCTGTTAGTGAAGACTTCTCTCCAGTTCTATATAGGTAGAATGCTTAGTGAGCAAAGACTTGCACATTAGTATGTGCGAGTCTTTATGCAAACAGCACTGCTTAGACATTTTCTCCCCAAACACACATAGCTGTGTGAGCAGGCCAAAAGGCAGGGGTAGCCAGCATGTTCCTACAAGGCTGTCTGCAGAGACACCAGAAGGTGCTCAGAAAGCTGACTGCCAGTGTGCCCCACAGCGGGCAGGCTTGAAGCCACTGAAGGGACCTCACCAGAGCAGATGGGGAGAAGCTGTGTCTGCAGGGGTGTGAGTCTGCATAGTCAGGCTGGCAGTGTCACAGATGTGTGCCTGGGGTGGCACCAGCATGTGGCTGAGTGCCTACATGTGTGTGTGTGTGTCTATACTGTACATGTGCTGTCCAAGCAGCCACAGCAGCAGTGATAGCAGAAGTAAGCATGTGAGAGAGACTGTGGCAGGAAAGAGTAACAAGAGGGAATCAGAAGACAACAGGGCTGTGTGGAAGTAGCATCCAGTGTTTGTCTTAGACAAAAACATCTCCACAGGCATCCTTTACCTGCTTTCAGTGGAGTTGCACTACAGAGAAATCTGGCCCTCTCAGCCTATAAGCTGAAGTGTTTATTCTTGCTTCTTATTCTGAGCTCTGTTGTGTACCTCTGTGAGTCAGCCAGCTCCTGGCTCAGTCAGCTACATGTGCTATAGCTGTGGACACATAGCTTTTGTGCCCACACCTCTGTCTGCTTGCCACACACATTTCTACACCTGTTGAAAACTCTGTGTAGGGCCGAGAATGCAAGGGACTGCTCATACCAGGTGCCCACACATGAGGCCTCTTGCACAGCATCCTCAGTGCTCACCAAGACATGGAAGAGATCAGGGTTAATGTCATGCAATCTCCTCCATAGAAGCGAAGCCCCCATCTCCTCTAAGCTTAGCACAGGTATTCTAACAAGCTCTGTGTGTGGCCTGCACTAGGAAGTACATTGTGCCTACCATCACCTCTCTTCAACTCCTCTCACAGTTCCCTCTTCCACTGCAGAGCAAGGGGCTGTGGCAAGAAGGGTCAAAAACAGTGCCCAGTATCATGCTGGTTTACATTAATGAGATACACACAGTGTAATCCAGCAATGGAATCAGCTCTACAAAAGGAGGTAATAGCAGGCTGCCTTGAACAGAGCAGCTCAGGTAATTGGTTTATCTATCTAGAAGCAGTAGTAGCAATCTCTGCACAGACAGAGTAGCAGTAAAGTCTCTTCCTTAAGGCTATTTCCTTTGTCTTTTCAATTGCTTGCACATCCATGTGAGAGAGAGAGAGAGAGGAAGAGAGAAAGAGCTAGAGAGAGAGAGAGGGAGAAATGTTAATTTGTGAATTAATGGCTTTTCTCTGCGGAATTGTAAATTCAAATGTCACCTCACAGGGTGACACTACGCTGGGCTGCTGAGGAAGCAGTGATAAGATCCCCCCCATCCCCATGCCGACATATACCCATGCCCCTCCCCTCCCTGAAAGATAGCTACGAAGTGGAACATGCTACTTTTAATTTGCAGTAACACCACAGCAGAGGGATGCAAGAATGACTGCTTTCCAACCCTCCCTTCCACAACAAGCTGGGCCACATCTTTCCCTTTCTACCTCTACCTCCTTCCACCCCCTCTTCAACCCCTCCCATTTTAAACTGTGTCCAAGACAACACATTATCTCAACTCCCCCCACCCTGAACTAATCAAAGGATGGGCTAAGGGAGGGCTCTTTAGAATAGATGCCTCTGCAACCCTCTCCTCTCCTGCAATAATCAGGTGAATTAATGACCCTGAAGTTAAAGTGAGCGCTGATACTCAGGCGTTGCAGCGTAGGGGAGAAAGCCTTCATTGTTTTCGAGCAGGAGGCGGGCAGCAGCAAGGGAGATTCATGGATGGAGATTGAATATGCAATTTTCTTTCACCTTGCCAAGAGCTGCCCCTGGGCTGTGCCTGGCCTAAATTTTTTTTTGCTCTTGCCATCTCTGCCTTATCCGGCCCTCCCACCTCCCTTCCATTCTTTCCAGAAAATTACCTTCAAAATTGATTTCCACTTTTACAAACAAATATAATGGGAACACGAGGGGAAAAAAAAATCTTGGGCTGTGATGAATTAGGGCTGTCAGGTGCTTCCAAGTCTCCTTTGTTTTTATTTTACTGCCTGTTAGGTTCTTTGTTTTTCCAGCAACTGGGAATAATGCCCCTGCCCACACAGTCCCTATGGTCTATGGCTACCTTCACAGGATATGGCCACCACCTGACGTCATCACTGTGTTATCCCTGCTCTCCATCACTGTGAGCAAACAGCCACTACTAACAGACTGCCCCAGCCCTTCACACCAGGATGCAACTGATCCCATGGAGACACTGCATGTCACACACTACTGGTGACCTGGGTCCTATAGCCCAGGTACAGGTCTGTAGATTTGCCTCTGATCTTCTTCACCCTGCTCCTCCTGTTCTCCTGTTGACTTATTCAGCTGATTCAGCTGATGGGCAGATCCCAGCTCTTCCTGTTTGACAGATCAGCCTGGGTCATTGGCATGTCACCTTGACCCATGTTTTGTCTCAGTGCCATGTCACCTCCATTCCACAGTAGTATTGCTCTTATGTCTCACTGCCATGTCACTTGACCCCAAAACAGTGTCATCTCTCACTGTCATGGCATCCTCCTCCACTGTTATACTAACAACCAACAACCCTCTAAAACACATTGCCATCTATTTCTGATTCCTTTTGCAGTTGATTCTGTCATCCATTGCACATTAACCTGGGATCCTCATGGATTCTGACACTGTGCTCCCTCTGACTCCCATACTCTTTACATCCATGAAAAAACATAACAGTCACCTCCCTGATTGCAGGCAGACCCAATGTAAAACTCATCTAAAGTGAACAAGATCCAGAGAGACAGGCATCTAGCAAAGCTGGGGAGCAGCCTTTGCACAGGTAGACTCACGGAGGAGGCAGAGACACTGGGAGGAGTTGTAGCTGCCTGACTCCTATTGACACATTAGCTGCAACAACCCCTCCCAAGAATGAGTGAAAAAGTGGAAAAAGATCTAACCACAAACTAAATACCCATTATAAACAGTCAGACAAGCACACACTCATGGTACTCACACAAATTAATGTAAAGAAAAGCTCTATGCATAAGTAGCACCCACAAAACCTAGTAAATAATATTAAAGACACAAGAACGCAAACTGGGATACACAGAGGTACAAATGCAGACGCATGTCAATTAAATGTAATTTCTGAATAAATAACTTACAACAGTATATATACACTAACTAAATGAAAACCTGTAACTCAAAATAATTTCCTTAAATTAACATGTACAGAATCAAATCATGTAAACAAATACAAACTATTTACATAAATAAACAGCCTTTATACAGGCATGAACAACCCATATGTGTATATATATATATAACATACACACAAATATATAACCTCAATGCAAATACACATCTGTACAAAGTATATACAGAAGTGCACAGCACTAACAGGCTACATATTCATATCCAGCAACCACAAAGATACAGTGATACTCCAAGTATGTAACAACACATACACTCAGAATATACATACAAATATACAACATTCACATATATGCTCAAAATGTGAATACAAATACCTGGCATTTATAGCAATACATAGCACTAATACTGAGCCATATGTGCCCAGACATCCATATGATCCACAGTATGCATTCTCCTACTAGGAAATATTACACACAGCTTAACATATACATTTTCCAGGTCTCCATAGGCATGCACAAAAATACGGGTCCAACCTGCCACTCACCCCAGTACATAAGCACAGCTAAGTAGAAACCAGTGATCCTAACATGGAAATACAAAAAACAAACAGGCGTGCATTCCTAGAGACACAAATACACAATCAGAGATGCACACAAATACAACTGAAGCCAGACCAGCTTGTCTTCAGAGAATACCAACCCCTGCCAAACTAAGCAGCACTATAAGCTTTAGAAGCAGGGCATTCTGTCCAAACCGCTTTCTGTGATGTAAGCTGTTAACTCTCCCTTACCTGACTTCCTTCTGAGCAATGCGTACTCTCCAAACTCCCAGGGTCTGTGCAGACGTGCTCACACAAACGCACGTATCCTGTTTCTCCTGCTTACAGGCTGACCTCCAGATTCCTGGTGCAGCAGCCCACATTTCTGACAGTGCTGTGCTGCTTATTCATTGTCCTCTGCTTTATCCAGTTTCCCCCTCCTCTCTTTTCCCATACATACTCTCCCTTTTCTGACATCCTCCTGCAGTTTATTTAGAGAGGTGCAGGATGAGTAGTAGGTACTTTTCTTATGTCCTTCCAGGAGTCTCACTAGCCAAAGACCTTCAGGAGGGAGAAGTGGGTGGCTGCCTAGAATAAACTCCCTCTTCAATTTATATTTTCATCTAGAATGGCAGGGAGTGTTACGTAGACTTGTGTGTATAAACACAGTGAGCCTGGTCCCCTGTGACCGCTCCTGTTTGCAGAGATACACTATTGCTGCAAGCTCCCAGCCACTGGAAACTCAGCCACGCTGCATAAAACAACACAGTTCCAGGGAAATAGGAGAAAGGCATCGTGAGAGTGTGAAAGACTCCAGAATCTGCTCAGGCCTTCTGCACAGCCATAAACTGCTGTGTGCACACCCCACAACTGTGTGTGATGGTTGGAACATGGGGTTAGCACCTGAGGCAATATAACTGCATGTGTCTCCAGTGTCATTAAGACTACTGCTGACCTGCAATAAAGCAGTCATATAGAATAACACAAACAGGTCAGCTGTGGTGACAAAAAATCACACTGTGAAACAGTGCAGGCTTCCCACAGACAGTAGTGCTGTTCCGTCACCTGCAGGGGTCCAAACACACCCTGTTGTCTTCAACAAGTATTAGGGTTTGGGGAGAACAGAAATACACCTGATATGCCCAGAGATGAACATACATCAGTCATGACACAGTCAAGTGGAATGACTCACTCATACTCTTTGCAAACATATGCAGGCAGCACAGAAAACTGAATGAATGCATTTCCGTACAGGACAGTTACGGGCTAGACCTCTGCTCTGGTACAACTCCAGCACAAGCAAAGCATCATCATACTGCAGATGACAGCATAAGCACACTGTATGTTCTGAAACAACCCCAGTGTACTGTGGAGCACTAATACCATACTTGATGAAAACATACTGTTCTGAACATGGGGCTGCAGTGACATAGCTGTATTGACTTCACTGTCATGGCCAGGTGACAGTCTGTTTTCAACCAACATGTTACATCAGCTGCAATAACAACTCTATGAATTGCAGTGACAGCACAGTAGAAACTGCACCAGTGTACCAACAATTACCATGTTGAAACAACTTTACTGCATGCCACGATGTAAATGTACCACAAGAAACAATTCACAGCTGCTTCTGTGAAGAGTGTAATGGCCTTGAGTGTAATGGGGCAGCAGAGCAAGTAGTGATACGGTTAATCTCATCATTAGTGTCACAAACCCACAACCTATAGTTACAACAACAGGATAACCACAACCACACTGCCTGCAAAAACATACTGGTGCTACTGACAATGACACAGTCATCTGAAATGTCATAGCAACATCTCAAATTATATTATCATTCCCACTCTGAACAACACAAATGGGATCATACTTGCAGTGGCATACTCAGCTGCTGTATATCTGCTCAAAAATTTAGACACATTACACACCTCTCCACTCTGTGTTACTTTCCACTTGAAGAAAATTTTGAACTCAAGTCTTTAAAACAGTCTATATCCTGGGGCAGTATTTTAAAATACAGCTTTCAGTACTGGGACTGTCACAGATGTCCCTGCCTCACACTCCACCGGAAGGAGGCTTTTGTAATTTCCCAACACGAAAATGAGATTATGGCAAGGAAGGAAAAGTCCCAAGCTGAACACTGTCAAAACCCTGCTTTACACTCAGAGTCCTCCCATTTGGAGAGAGGAAAGAGAAAACCACATGTAACAAAAGCATTGATTTTCAGTAGAGGGTGTTGTGGCAATAACAGTCAGAAAATTATATGAGCAGCACCAAAGACAAGGGCAGTGATGCTGCCTATCCTATAGCTACAGAACTAACAGTGCAAATGTTCCTACAGCTAGTGGGCAGCACCCTGTTTGGCATAGCTCAATCCCATTTGAAGAGTATGGTGAACCATCTGCATTGATACAGCTAACACTTTCTGGAAAACACCACCAGACCTGTAGAAATTTTGATGACTCTTCGCTGTCCCCCTGCACTGACACAGTTCTGTATTACTGAGCATCAATGTAACTCACTCTAATCATCAAAATGACAGGTGAAGAAAGGAATGGAGAGACTTCTGCCTTCTCAGGTTTGCTCCTCCATCTCTGCTGGGGATTCCTTTACTGCAAACAGTCTGAGTATTATTGCCATTTACAGTAGCAATCACTCCATCCCCTCCTCTCCCACAAACCTACTGCTGATATTAGCACTGATCACACTAACAAGCCTTTGGGCTTTATTACTACTGATACTAATAATACTGGACACATTACGTCTGCTCCCACCAATAACAGGCTGCAGATATGATCCCTGCTAAGGCCGATAATACTGGGGGATATTATCTCTGCCATTGTCAGCACTGCAGATATTATTGCCAGTAATGCTGTCAAATACTACAGATACTGTCAAGGATCAAGATTAATAATGCTGAGAATGTTGCAGAACCAACCTCACTGGAAGATGAATCCCAAATGAGAATTTGGGTTTAGACAGGAAGTCTGTTTGCAGCCTATTACAGAAAGAAAGGGCCATGTCTCTTAAGAATGCTTTTGTAAAAATTGCTGAAGTTTCATCCAGCTGAAGATGCTGTGATATGCTGGCAGCAGTTTGATATCCTGTTTTCCTGTTACCTAATTATCTATCTATATCCATCTGTCTATTTATCTATCTTTCCCTTTCTCTGCATTTTTCCCTTTTTCTCCTTGTACGGTGCTCAAGACTACAATATGAGTGATACTAAGTTTTTTTAGTGTCTCTGGGTCAACCCAGTTCTCGTTCTTCTAGCTATCAATTAAGGGGTTATGAAACAGCAGAAATAGTTGCATATTTTTCCCCTTTATCGTTGTGGATGTTACATTGATGCTTCTTAGGCTGGCAACGACCCTGCTGAACATGGTTGGCTTGCCTGTTGAGTACTACAACACTCGAATCATGAAGATCCAGGAATTCCTGTTTTCAGATGCAGCTTGATATTTTAAGACCCTCACTGGTCTTGGGAAAGTCATTACATGCTGTGGAGTCACCTCCACCTTTGGAAGATGGTGGGTGTAAGCGCTGGGGAAGGTCAGAGGGAAGTTACAGCTCCACTGGCAATGCCCACAGACCACAAGAAATGGCACACACTGTGCTACACAAATGGTGATGAACTTTTTTAGTCAAATTATTTTAAAAATTGCAGGAGACAAACTCTGTCTGCTCTATCAAAGAAGTCAGAAGTTTTGCAATCACTGGTTAAAAACTGAAACAAAAGGGTAATGTGGTCTTAAAAATGTAAATCCTGACCATCCTTTCTCAGCATTCACCTGAGGAAGGCATATTGAGTTTTGAGGAACGAATTGTGACCAGATAGTTCCTTGTTGTGACAAGTAGACACTCAGAGCTGCTTCCCAGCTAGCTCTCTCTCAATGCCGTAGGTTTCCCAGGCCACCCTTGCACTTGTAACCAGTATATTTGGTAGGTTGGGATTCCCACTCTTCCGTCTAACTCCCTGTGAGGGACACACCTGGCTGTCAGCGTCCATCTCTGAGCCCACCTCATGCATCCGTCTGGCTCCTTCTGTCCAACTCGGGAGTTCTGCTACATCATCTTGACACATAATTATCTCTCCTCTTCTTAATCATCTGTGCTACTGTCTAATGTAGGCACCAGCTGCAGCAAGGAGGACCTGGGGGAGGGGGTGTGCTCAGATAGAAGCTCCTCTGTCTTTCTCCCACCCTGTTCCCCCCAGCCATCACAGAGGTTGCTAACAAGGTTTTCAGAACTGGTGATTCAGGAACAGCTTGGTACTTCCCCTTTCTGCTGAACTGCATTCCTCACAGAGGAATCCGAGCTGGTCCAACAGAGCGGAAAGAAAGAGAGAGCAGTGCTGCTTCTTCTGCCTCCTTTAGGGAAAAACCACTCCCTAAATGCTTGGAAAGTAGATGTGCAAAGCTCACAAGGGTTTTTCAATGTGAGAATAAACCCTGCACTTAAGAAAGAAACTGCAACAAAGTGTTCAAAAGCTCTGGGAAGTACCGAGAAGATGTATGCATCCAGCATGAGCACAAAAGAAATACTCACATTGGATCTCTTGACAGACTTTTCCTACTCCCCATCTCAACTAGGAACAATCAGAATCTTAAGAGCTACAGAGGAGACTACCCAGGAATGAGTGCAGGTCACTGGCTTTGCAAAACCTCCCCCTGGATCCCTCTAACCTGAGGACCTAGCCCTGCAAAGAGATGATGTTTTTCAGCATTTCTGAAGGCCAGTGTGAGGCCAGAAAAGTCAACTCATGGTTAGAGATGTTCAGCTGCTAGCTGAGGGTCCCATGTGAGCTTTCTCTGGGTCAGGAGCACAACATGTCTCTGCAGCATATATCTGGGATGGCAGGATTAAGGCTGTTATCCAAGGCAGTTGCAACCATGTCATG
Organism: Aleadryas rufinucha; assembly: GCA_013397815.1. Classification (NCBI taxonomy): domain Eukaryota; kingdom Metazoa; phylum Chordata; class Aves; order Passeriformes; genus Aleadryas; species Aleadryas rufinucha. The sequence continues at coordinate 472,168 of VZTH01025360.1, forward strand.
TAACTGCCACCTAAAACTCTGAGAGCTAAAGACAAGCAGCATCTGCAGGATTGTCTGGTTGGTACCTTTTTTATTCCTAGTGGGATATGTGGGCACTTGGCCAACAGAAAGGAGCTGCATAGTGTCAAGAATAGTTCTTACTGTCAGTATATCATTGTGAAGTGTCACAGTCTTAGATGGCTGCTCTGTTGTTTCTGTGTTTAATTGTACTATTCCAAAGAAAGCTCAGGTTCTGAGGCTGGAAGTGACTGTGTGGCTGCATCTAGACTGGAATGATCTTTCCAGGTATAGCCTAAATAGTAGCTAAGGTGAGATTGAGGAGCTTCATTTCTAGTGAGATGTGGAGGCACCATGTTGAGAGCTGGTGATCACCACGTTGGACTGTATGAGAACAGGGATTCACAAAACCCCCAAATAACTGCCAGGAGATCTGCACAACCATTAGAGAAACGTGTCATTCAGTTTGAAATGTCTATTTCCTGTATAGGTGATGATGGCAAATGCGGGAAAGGTTTGCAATACTTGTAGTCTCTTATTCCTGACATTTTTTGACTTCGAGGCATTGACTCAGCCCTTCCATTTCTACACTTTTCTCTTAGCTGGGCCCTACTGCCATCTAGCTGGGAAATGGATCTTCCTCTGGGGCCCGATCCAATTTCCAATGACATCAGCAAAAATCTTCCCATTTGCTTTAACAGAAGCTGGATTGGGTCCTTGCATCTAGTCTTACTTTGTACTGGGGAGAAAGGGAACATGATGACTGCCTTTTATTCTTAGGATTATTGTGTTTATTTGGATCAAAAACTTACAGATGTGAGCCTCACCAGAACCAACACTGAGAAAATTACTAACAAAACCTCAAAACGCAGCATCTGTCTCAGGAGAGCTTTCTCTTCTCACCATATATCACAGAGAATTCTCATATGCTCTCGCACTGCACAGCCTTGGGATTGCAGCACACACAGCACACTGAGCCACCTGTCCTAAGAGGTCTTTCCACACAACAAACAACTCAACATACTGAAGTCAGAGCAGAACCCAACAAACTGATTAGTCAATATTCTTTAACAGGTTCACTTCCTGGCCCTCAATTTTAGAACGAATCAAATTAAAAGACCCAGATTTAAGGAAAAGTGTTTAAAAGCCACCATAAGAGCACCAAGACCTTACCCACCCCTCCTGACTCAGTCTATTGAGGCTCCAGCTTTTGATTCATTTCAGGATCTTTGCCCTGAATACTTCGCAGCAAGTAGGAAGCAAAAGGAGACAGCTTAATCCTATTTCCTTAGAGCCTTAGTGAAAGGCTTAGAAAACAACCTTAGGGTCACAATACTCAGAAGACCTCCTGTTCTGCTTTCAGACTGTTGCAAGCATGACAGTTCTGCTGTGGTAGATGCTACCCATTGAAAACTGGGCCCTTGTGATCACCAGCTAATGTAGCTCATGGCATGTCACAAGGCAGGAACTTGTTTGCAAGGGGAATGAAAGACAACTCCCACATTGCTGGTGCTTCTCCGAGATAGCATTTAGTTTGAAATCGAGTGAGTTGGGGAAACCATGTTTACCCACAGTTCAAAGTCCGGGCACCTGCTGGCACCTGGGGAGTTCAGTTCCAGCCGTTTCCAGCAGTGAATGAACTTGGGATCAGCTCCAGCAATGGAGACGGCTCTCTGCCTGCTGAGCAGATGTCTGGAGACGCAGCCTGTCATGAAAGGGCCTCGGAAGAAGAGCATTCCAAGCCAGCAGGGCAGTGGCGGGGAACTGGTCTCTGTTGCTAAAACTGATCTAGCCCCTGGAGCAGCTGCAAACCTTGGCCTGCAATTGGAGCCTGTACATGGGGACAAAGAATATAAAAGGGAAGATGAGCTTCTCCCCTCCCCCTACCTTCATCACGTTTCCTCTTCTCGCCATTCGACCGAGGAATCCCCAGGATCCCGTTAATGGAGTAAGAGCCCACTGGATCATTGGAGGCACTGGAGACAGGAGGGGATGCTGTGCTGGGCACTGAACAAAAGGAAAAGGGAAAAAGGGCCATCAGGAGAGCAGCACAGCACTCAGGGATCCCCAACTGAAAGCTATGCATGCCACCAGTCTAATAGGAAAGCCTGGGCACTAAGCAGATTCCCAGTCCCTCACGCTGAAGGACTTACTCTACTGTATCCCAGCAAAGCTGCATCCCAGCTTTGCTTATCCATTTTTCTACTGGAACTTCACAGCCTTCCAGTACAGGGCCATTAATAACAAGTAAGTGTATTCCAACAAGAAGCTAAACTTTGTTGTTGCATCCCAGTTCAGAGCAGGCTTTCAAGGTAACCGAGTGAAATGCTGCATAGGCCACATTCTCTAGTGACTTCGTAGTCTATCCATATTTTACCAGATCATTTTCTCTCAGAATTTTTTCACCAGGAGTACACATGTTCTATCTTAGGCAGACTAGCCTCTTACATGCCCACCCGAAACACTTAGTAAAAAATTACCTTCTTAGCACAGGTTAGAAGCACTTCAGTGCTGGACTAATAAATTCAGTTCCCTACTAGAACAACTGGTTGGTGATACACACTACCACCCAGATTAATGAAAATCTAGTGCCTTCCTTTTGGTACTGACCAATACAGGCAGAATGCTCTGGCCACTTGGCTGTTCAAGATTGCTCATGAATTTCCAATATATCAAAAATGACAAGTTATCCAGATTAGAAATGATCCCTTCATGATAATCAGGCCTTTAGAAGGTAGAACAGGTAGAGCTATGCATCCAGTAGGCATACCTATTATGTTCCAGTGTGTCCCAGTAATGGAGAGAATATCCCAGTTATCTTACAGGCCACTATCCATCACTGAGCTCATAAAGCACTCACCTGAAACAATCAATACCTCCAACACAAGCCTTTCAGGATGGAGAAGAACCTTTCAACACTATCCAATGGAGACCCACACTTCCCAGTACATCCCAGAGCAATGAGAGACTCCACTAGAAGCACTATCCTAGCTCAGCCATTGCATTCCCTAGACATTGCACTACTGTTCCAAGAAGGAATAATATCTGCCAGCTCCATCTGTTGTGATCAGTGATTGCCAGTCCAGCGAGCAAGTCCAGATTAAAAGGGTATCCAGAAATGCTCTTTCATATTGGCCCATTAATTCCATTGTACTCCTGAATACAATTTGTGTACAGGATTATATCTACTAGCTCTGTCCCATGCAGATGAGCCTTTTCCGGTAAATCCTTGTGCAGCAGCAGATTCTCAATAACCAACAGAATCTAAGGAAGTCTTAGGCCAGAAATAAGCCACTGTATTTCATGGTATTCCAGAATACTGCATGTTTTTCCTGCTCTGATTGGTCACTAGATAAAGCTATGATAGCAACAGCAGACGTATCCACCATACAGCCCACAGATCACAAAGTATCTCATCACACATCTAACACAGTACCTTTAAACAGACTAGGAGACATTTCGTCCCTGTATTACAGCCTCCATCTTCTGTTCACCTCAACAAACCAGCAAAACATCTCCCCGAGCAAAAAAAAAATTGCATTTTCTCAGTGAAATACACCCATGGGATACCTGACTGCAGAGCTAGAACAATGAAGAACTTAGTTGTGAGGCAGCTGGAATGTTTGTGTATTACTAGCACTAAGAAATGGACTAGTTCCAGCAAAGGGAGAGGAGAGAAGAAAAATTTGTAGGGGGCAAAAAGAGAGTCAGAGTAAGGATGAGAGAAAAGGTGAAGACTGGCGCTTAGGGCAGCAGTAAATACTTCTCTATAGGGAGATGAAGGAGAGAGCATGAACGTGAAATGGATGTTAAGGCAGAATCACTTGGGCAAACCCCTGCTTTGGGCTAGTTTCTCTGTGATTCACTTCTCTGCAATGCAACAGGGGAGACAAAGAATAGAAAACTCTGATTTCCATGGAGGCTTTTTTCCCCCCCACCCCCTCCTCCCTTTTGCTCTGCTTAGCATCTGCTTGTCAGACTTTGTTCCCTCAACTAAGCTTCATCCCCATTTCCACTTGACCTGTCACCACCCCTGATGCCGGTCTACTTACCAATAGTATGTCCTGGTGCAGTCACACCTGTCCCACTCCCGTCTGGTGTTGGGTGAAAAGGTTGCTGAACTTTGGTTCTGATGATCCTGGAAAAGAACAAAACACATTCAGAGCTCAAATGCATCTTCTCTGTGCCTTTGCAGACCCACAGTCCCAGCTATCAGAATCTGAAGGCTTGATCTGAGCTCTCTGCACCAGAGTGGCTTCATTTGCCTCGTGGTCCTGATTCTACTGCTTTAATAGTCCAGCTCTCAGAGAATCCTCCTATTTCTGCTCTGCCATCTTTATCCCAAACTTGGATGTTCACTGCATAAGGATGGTGTTCAGTGAGCAAGCTAGGATCTTGTGTATATTAACAGCTGCATTGTCATTTATGGTCTGATCTGTGAGCATAATCACAAGGCAGTCTTTGCAGCTAATAGAGACATTGCTGAATTTACAAATGGTGTAGCATTAATTTTGTTGTCTACCTGAAAAATACCCTTCTGACTGACTAAATGCTTTGAACTGTGGAAGGCTTGCCCAAAGCCCTTGCCCTTCATAATTGAGAAGGTGAAAACAGAAGGCATCCGTAGGGGGTGGAGATGGGATATAGATCACCAGGAAAAAGAAGTTCCATCAAACAGGGCAAAATTTGGTGTTTGTCTCATGGTGAATGAACACAGCATGGGAACTCAAAAAGACATCACAAAGCTCATAATGTACCTCAGAATGACAATAAACTGAACTGTAATTGTCAGTGCTCCATTTCTTGTTACATGAAATCTTTCACCTCTAGGTCACTGGTTTAAATCCAGCTGAGGTCAGTGGTGAAAGAAAACCACTAGTACCAACTACCTGACTGGCAAGGTCCCTGACTACTGGCAGATACTGGGTGTCTGTGAGTTGGGAACAGCTGTTGCACCAAGGAACTCAGCAAATAAGCCATGACCTGTGAAGGCCATGGAGACCAACTTCCTTTCTGAGATTAAAACAAGCCTCTCCTCTCTTCAGCCACTCCAGTTAGGGTGAAGGCTGCAGATTCTCTTTGGTCTGAGTTTCTGGAACTCTCAGCCCTGCATTATATTAGTTTTATTTTCTACCCAAAAATCTCTCCAGAAAGTGAAACTAAATAGAAGATTCTCCCTGCCCACTTGAGAATTTCCCTTAAAAATTTGTTCTAAAGAATAAGTTGGCAAAACTTCAAAGAGCAAATATGTGACTAGTGGGTGGTATGGCATGGATAGAGATAGGCAGAGACATTGTGAGGGCAATTTTAAAAAACCACAACTCCTGAGAATGAAGCCTTCTTAGGAAAAGAAAGAGAACATCTCACCTCAGCATGTTAGAAAACTCTGCCACACGCTTGATAAAGCCTGACCAGTAGCTGGAGTGGCAGAGAGGCTGCCTGGGACATAGCTGGAGAAAGAGAATGTCAAGGTTCTGGCTGGGGATGGAGATCCAGATCCTCACTCCGTACAGATCAGTGGTACCAGATGCCCTAATCTAGAGTTACTGAGAACCTATACCAAAAAGTGTCTGAAGGTCTCAGGGCCAGATTCTGAGGTCATGCGGTTTGTACTAGGTGAGGAACTGATCCAAAAACTGTGCTAGGGCAAATAATAGAACTTTTTTTCTTCTTTTCTGTTTTTTTCTTTTTTTCCCTCTTGTCTCACATTCCCCCTAAAACCCCCTGAAGTGCCACTCCAGTTGTGTGAGTTTATTGATTTCCCCCAGCCCAGAGAAACAGAAAAAGGGGATGGGGTGCAGGCAAAGGGATGGAAATAGAAAGCTATAAATTATTTGTGACAGGAAAGCAATAGTGCCAGAGTGCTGAGCACAAGTCCCGTGTCACTATTAGATTCCTTTTAGCCTGATGACACTGTAAAAGAGGTTAAGTGTCTGATGGAATCGTACACCTTGGGGGCAGGGGCAGTCCAGGAGCAAAACAAGCCACAGAGAGCGGGTATATCAATTCTCCAGGCCAATAATATTCCCCTCATTGATCGCAACACAAAGTTCAAAAATCTCATTATAGCTAGGCAGTCCTGGAACTTTTTTAAAATCAATAGAGTGATATAATGTATGTATACTTTGTATAAATGTTTCTATCCATTCATCTATCCGTCTATCCAAAATCTGCCTGAGGGTGTCTAAGTTAACCTACACATTATACTGTGTAATGTTCTATTGTAGTATAGCATAGTGAATGGATTAGAAGATTTCCCCTGCAGCCTTAGATGACATATTATAAAACGTCCTGTTAGCACTGAGGTGACATCAGACGGTTCCATTCATACTGAGATATGACATCAGATTCGCCATTTGTACTGGGAGATGGCACTAGACAGCTCAGTTTCTACTGAGGGGAACCATAAGACGAGTCTAATTATACTGAGATGGCAGATCAGGCTGTGCTGAATCATGCTGCATGAAAATTGCAAAGTTTCAGAAAGCCATTTGGAGTAAAAACAGCCTGTGAAACGCTGCAGGTATAAAATGCCTGTCCATAATATTCCAAAAACCCAGGCAGGGGATGAAGAGGAAGGTTCAATTTCCTTCCCCATTCAGTCTGAGGTCTCTGGGCTGAGAACACCAGTTAGTGCCAGTTGTGACTGTGTTTACTGAGATGTGTCCATTAGGAACTGGAATGAGACTCACCAGCTCATTGCACCAAGTAGCTGTCAGCTGGTAATGATTTTCGGTCACTACCAAGCAGGGCCAGATTTCTGCTAGTGACCCAGAGGTGAAAGGCTCTGTTCAAAAACATTCCCTTCCTAAGAATGAAACTGGTTTTATGTCAAAAGAAAGCATCCAGAAACCGTGAGCAGAGGGGAGCAGTTCTGGTTGTGCAGCCTCCGGTGGCTTGGGTCAAATAATTTTTGGCATCGAATGCACAGTGAACCTAATGAGGTCTCTGGTACAACGTATTTTCTATGGCTAAGAGAAGAGGCACGTCTTGAAAAGGCTCTCCCCAGCACTGTTCCTTTGCCATAAAGTCATGACTGAACTCTAGTGTTGTAAGGAAAGAGGAGAAATTTCAGGATCTTAATGCTCAATACAGAAGATGGCAGTGCATCCCCCTGGGTCGATTCACTTAGGGACAGTGATAAACAGCAGGCTAGTGAGGCAGCACTGCTGCTGCTTTAAAAGGCTTTGAGTGAGTCTGTCCTACACAAGACCACCTAATGAAACAGCAGATGAAAGATGAACAGAGCTGACCCGGCCCCGTAGCAACAAATGCAGCATAATAATGCTGTCTTTAAACTTCGGTGTTGCTGAAAGCTTCTCACCCTTACCAGGGATTGAAATACGCACTAAGCCAGCTCTGCTGCCCCAAATCTAGGATTTCTGGATTACTGCTGTATAAGAGGTCGCAAAACCTCGATCACCTCTTGCTGTCTTTGGTGGCTTGTTCTTCAGACACTGCCTTCAACACTGGAGAAAGACAAGTCTTGCAGATTACATCCTCAGCCCTTCCCAAAAGCAAAAGGGACACAAGTCTTGGCACACCAGTTAGCAGTGCTGATTTCTTGAGATAAATGCCAATATTTTCAAACACCTTTTTCCAAGAGAAATTGACCCTTTGGACTAAATTCATCCCTGCTCTAATTCTATCACAATCAGTGATTCCAATAACAGCATTTGTATATAATTAGGAACATAAACTGGTACTTACTGTAAATTCCCATTTTTCATTTTCCAGTGGGAGATTTTTGCACAAGTTGACTACTCTGGGTTTTGGATAATATAAACAGATTTAATACAAAACCTTCTGAAGTTTCAGCAACAGGACATTTATAGATCTTTGATTGCAGTAAAGCAACTGAACTTCATTTCACAATCTGAATTTAATATGCAATATTATCTTAAGTAATGGCATATAATGTCATTACAGTAAATAGTATCATACTGTGAATTATACATCCATCCTGGAATTCATGAGTTGCCATAGTTGGCTTGTAGTAACTCCTTCTAGAGTTAATACTACATACAGCACCAGCTGAAACCAACTGCTTATTTCCAAATGCCTTTGACTTGCTTAAACGTTCAATATTAGATCATTAATTTCCAATGTTTGATTTCTATTTCATGATTTTTGTCAGTTGTAATGCAATTCCTTTTGCCGATTCTGAATACAGATGGGCAGACAAAAATCTTCTCTTCTAGTATTACAATTGTAACAAGCTCTAATCGAGAGAGGTAGCAAGAAATATTAGAAGTTAAAATTAGTTGAGCCAGAGTGCTTTCTGAGAAGAACTTTCGTTCCTTGTAAATAAGCAAGTAGAAAATCACTTCTAAACTTGTCCAGAAATTACTTGCTAAAAGAATGACAGATCACAGAAAACTCACCTTGCTTCTCTGACATTTCTATCCAAACTCTCTTGTAGCCTAACATACTCTGTGGTTTCTTCTCCCTTACTATGGCTTGCAGAGTCTTTTGACAGTATCTCAAATAAAAAAATCATACAACAGCTGATCAGAGGGAGATAAGGTAGGACTGAATCATCTGGAGTCACAATCTAGCAATTCTTTTAATCCTGGAAGAACAGAATGAAGTTGAACTGAAGGAAAGATTGGTGTGTCCTGCTGCCTCGAGAAGACCCTGACAGATTTCAGAAAGCACTGGTATCCTTACTTTGATCACATTCCTTTGTCTTGGATTATTTTTGAGAGTGGAAGGATACACTCATAAGAGCACCAAACTCCTTGTAATTGTTTTGGAGTATTCATATTTTAAATGCTCCATATTAGAAGCACATTACAAGACCCCAGGGTGTGCATTACTGAGCAATTAAAGCGGCTCTTGGAAGGCTAACATTGTGAAGCTTCAGCCTTTTCTCTGCAGTGTGTCCAGGGGAGGCTGTGATGGCCAAGGCACACACACCCTGCTGTGCCGCACTGCTTAATTAGTGCCGGGCTGCACTGCTGAGCCACGGGCTGTGCCGGCGCTGCGCACAAGGCAGCCTGCGGGGGACACGGAGCACGGCTAAGTGAGACAGTGAAGCCTTCTCTGCATCCCATGGCTTCCTACCAAAGGGCTTGTGACCATCCCAGTGATGCTGGCAAAGAGGGAGAACATGGGATGAGAGGAGGCAGCTTTGGGGTCTTTGGTGAAAGCCCCCGTAGAACCAACAATATCCCACCTGCAGATTGGTGCTGCAGAGGCATGAAGAGCTCTGAATGTGGCTTCGGTTCAAGTAGGAGACAGTCTTATGTTTCTGTGCATAGGTTGAAACACAGCTGAATTCACAGTTGAGCAAAAGAAGTGGGGGAGGGAAAGACTTTGCAAAAAGTTCGAAATGGAAAGCAAGCTTTGTAATGTGGTGAGGAAAAACACCCAAAGGATTTGGGAGTGAAGGAAGGGAAATAGAAAGTCTGATAGTTAGAGCCTAATCCGATTTAGGGAAGGGCTTCAGTTCTTGCTCTGTCATGGACCTCTCTCATCAAGAGTTTGGACAAATGGCATTTCTCTCTGTGCTCTGTTTCCCGCCTGAAGTGTGAAGATAGGAGCATTGCCGTGCCACCTGGGGCACAGTGAGGACAGCTGGAAGGAGGAGTGAAGGGCTCAGACTCTCTAATAAACAGGGGCCAAGTAAGTGCTCCAGCGAGCTGTAGCACAGTATTGGCTTCATTCTCCTGCTTGAAGCAGAAGTGACATGTACCCTGCTGACAGTGGCTGTACATGAAGGGAAATAGGCAAAGGCAACAGGAGTTGTATTTCAGCTGCACAGGCTTTGGTGCTCGTGTTTGAATTTGCAACAGCAGGTGTAATTGGGAAGATCAGATCTGCAGTTGCTGCATAAAAGCCACAACATAATTTTTCCTAGGAAGTAGGGTGCGAGCAGTAGAAGCTACTGCTCTCAAAATCTCCTGCAACACTTAAAACCCTCAGAACAACAGCTGACACTGTCAGGAGCAGCAGACTCAGCTTCCTCGCTAGCTGGCCTGGGGCTCTGGCACTCCCTGCCAAGACAGCAGAATGCCTTCAAACCCTGCCATATTCAGGGGCCACAAGCAATATTCACACATTCAAAGTTGTTCCTATTGTGAAAATTGCATTTTCTTCTCCCTACCTTTTGGAAAAGGAGGGAGAAGAAGGGTGATCATGTACTATGTTAGTATATAAGCACAAGTATGACAGATTAATTAGATTTATTAGAGTGATAGTCCTAAAAGGTGCATGAAGAGGGATTATCTGTTTCCCCGAAGCTTCCAAATAGATGAGAGGTCGAAATGGAGATGCCTTACATATCTCAAAACACAATCCCAGCCCTCTCTGAGAAGAATTGACTCTGTGTCTGCTGTTAATCTGTAAGTCCATCAATTTCACTGGGGCTATACTGACATCATCCCTGCAGACATGGGGAAAAAGGTGTCACTTTGTTCCAGGTTAGCCTGCTCACTACAAACACGAGAGAAAGCCCAGTCCTGCCCATTTCTCTCACTGCATTTCTTGGCTGCACTCTAAGAAGACGCACAATTCACAGCATCAGTTTTACTATCTGAAGGGCTTAGAGAGAAGCTAGGATTTTTTTTTTGTTGTTTTAAATCAGTGACCCATGATGACACCATATGGTTTTATTTCATTTAATTTGAGCAGAGCATTAACGTTCAGCTTCTAGCAGATCTCTACCCATTCCAGTTCTGCTGTGCTACATGGTACAAGTGCAGACATAAGGAAGAGGGGTGGAAGGAAAGAAAGGTGAAGATGTCTGCCTTCTGAGAGTAGATGTGCCAGGCAGGAGGCTGGCCTGCCACCTCATTCTGCTGAGCAGTAACACACAACTTCATGCCCCTGGTACTGGTGATTGTCAGCGGTCAGCCCCATGTGTATAAGTTGCCTAGCCTGACCTCCTAGAATGAATTGCTGCATGAGGCTGTAAGAACCATTTTCCCACCTGGGAAACAGGTGTGTTTGAATAGTTGCTGTGTTCTGCAAAGCTGTGGCTACAGAGCCATCAGGACCCAGGCTAGCTGGCTTAAAGCTGGCTAAAATATGCCTACACAAGCTGCATTCAAGCAGTGACTGCAGAGTAGAAACATCCTCAGGCAGGTGATTTTACTTTTATTACACTCAGTTCATGTCTGGAAGGCTTTCTTCCAGAAATTCATTAAAATCCAAACATCTAGAAGATATCATACAGTTAACAAAATATTGGAACCCAACCTGATCCTGGGTTTTTGACATCCTGGTTTTAAGGTGAATTAAGGAAATCTTAAATGACAAAAAGAGTTCTACTGGTCTTGGATGTACAAACACAGGCCTGAGAGCAACCACCTGGGTCATCAGTTCCAGATTTTAATACCATAGGCAGCCATGGAGCAGACATTCAGCTCAGAGCATCCATCAAAGTATCCATCAAAGCAGCTACAGATCTACCTTTCCCCCTCAACAATTTCATAATCTCTGCAACAGAAGACCAAAAGCTACAAAACCAACAAGCCACAGGAAGAGAACAGGAGAAAAACATTGCCAGGAGCTAAAGTCCCTTTCACTAGCAAGACATTTCTGCCATGAAAAGGCCCAGAAATTTTTGAGCTCTTAGGAATGAATTGTTTTCTGATTACACCTACACTGCAGTGGTGTGTAGTTCAGAGTGTCAGCTCTGCACTTCAGAGTGTCATCTTCTGTTACCCCTAGAGTGGCTGGCTTGGGTCCTGCCAGCAGTGTTGCTGCAGCAGCAGCATGGAGCTGGCATGGGGCACAGCCCCACGAGCTGTCAGCACACAGTGACTGCCATGCAGCGCAGGCTGGAGCTGTCAGAACAGCGGCTGTACCAGAAGGTGAATTAAGAAAACCTACAGAAACACATGGGCTTGCCAAGGTTAAATATCTTAATCTGGAGTATGGGAACTTTTAATTGAAAGCTTTGCTTTGAGCCCATTTCCAGTTATTAAAATTCAGGAGTCTGTGCTAAATTCCTTGTGGACATTCATTTTGATTAACAGAAGACATGTGTGTACTAGGAAGGGAGTCTTGAACTGGGAGGAATCAGATAAATGTAGATAACATTCTCAGTCCTCTTGCAAGTTATGCCATACCTGATATTTTGTGTAAAGCCTCAGATCTTGAAGATAAACAATTAGTTCAGCTTTCATTTAATACCAGGGTATTTCTGGCTTTCATAACTGCAAGGACCAGGTGGAAGTGGGACCTGGCTGCCTCCCAAGGGGCCAGAACTGGAGGCAAAGGAAAAGAAAAATTCTGATTTACAACATTGGGAATTTTATGCCAGTCTCTTCATTTTGGAGGGTATTGACTCAGGACTTTTTAACTTTTGGATTTGGCAGCATTTTGTATTAGCTGCGTATTATCTCTGTGTCCTGCAGAGTGCTGCACTGCAGTACATGCTTGCATGTGTTGGATAAGTAAATGATCCCCTTTACAGGGGTGTCATTTTGTGTGCCTCCCTTATGCTTGTCAGAACTGGGGAAAATTTTCACAGTGGACCCTTTACCATAGAAGATTTTTGCCGAAATTAAAAAAGTAAAAACAGTGCTAAGAATGTGTCTGTTTAATCTAATGTTATTTTTACCTTGGGTTTTAAAGAAATCAACAAAATTGTAAGAAGAATGTGAGTCTTATTAGAGTGAAAAAATTGTGGGTTTTCTGTTTAAAATTACCTTTTCAGGTGAATTGGTGACTGCACTAAAAAATAAAAATAAGAATAATATGTTTTGATTTTATTGAAAAAGCAGGTTCCAACTATACTGAAATGTAGCTGTAGAATTTTACTAAAGTTCTGATTCAAAAACACATTGAAAATATTCACAGAGAACCTGAATCTTTCCCTTCCTGTTCTAGTCCTTGTTGCTCTTGGTATAATTTATTCTTTGCTTTATCATGCCACCCAAAGCAGTTAAGCACAGGTGAGCACTTCAGGGTGTGGGTGCTACATAGGCTCCCAGCATCAATTGTTGCCTGTCTCTGTAGAAGGTTGTCTAGTTTTCATATTTGTAGGACAAAGCCAGTTTTATACAGTGAAAAGATAAATCTCTAACTAGTTTGGCTTATGTAAGTCACTGTCAGGCCTAGTGTTTAGAGATACAAGCTGTATGTTTATGTGTCCATATTGTGTTGGCAAATGTATTAACATTTGTTTCTTAGTATGTTTTAATTCACCACACAGCCAGCATACTTGTTTATCTTTGCCTGTAGGTTTGCATTTGTGACTGTGGCTACATGGAGTTAGACATTTGGGTCACATATTATATATGCAGGGCCCATGAAGAATTAATAAATATTTGTTCAATTATTTCAAGTTTTAACAGAGTTTTATAGGAAGATATTCAGATGTGTGGCTTGTAACCATCATCAGCTATCTATATGGATGTTTTTGTACAGCACACACTTATTACAAATAATAAGTCACAATCACCTAGCAGTAGTCTTAACAAGGCTATAATATCTATGATGTAATAGCTAACGTATCTGAGTACTGATACATAATTAATGTGGAACCTTGCTGTGTTATAAGGCCCATACCTGTGTGTACATTTGCATAGTTGTGTAAGTTTGTGAATGCAGATCTGCTGTATTTTTAAAAAACATATCTGGCTTCCATTGACTTCCGATTAACTGCAGAACTGTAGGTTTCTGTGAGCCTTCCATCCTTTTCTGTTACAGTTGCAGTGGCTGGTAGAGTACCCTGGCCTCTGGGTACCCTTTTTCTGGCTCCTGGATAAGTACAGTCTCTGTCCATAGGTGTTAGCAATTTAAGGGTTTATCTACATAAGGCTCTGCAAAATAATTTTAATTAACTGAATGTGTGAAATTTAAGTGGTCTAGTTAAACTGCATTGCATCTCTGACTCCTTTGTTTAGAATTAAGGCAGCTTTAATTTAGTTTAGCTTAATTCACTTTGGAAATGAAGTGAACTGAATTCAATTTAGGACACTCAAATTTTGAATGAGCACCTGAACAATGTTTTAATGCTTTTAACCAATGTACTTGCAAAGTTAATTCAGATTAATTTTCCCGTTTGCCCCTGTGTAAACAAGCCTGTTTTCTATCCCCTCTCAAAGAAACCATCTCAGCTGAGACTCCTTCAACAACTCCAAATTGACAACCAACCTCCCAAGAGGAGCAGTTTAAATGATCCTCCCACACGCACAAGTGTTTCCTTATCCCTACATCCCCATGCAGGCAACTTTTCTCCCAGTGAGCTTTAGTGATCTCTAAGACTGATTTGTCTAGAGCTTGACTTGCTGAACCAGGCACTAGCTGGGGCAAACACAGAAGAGATGCAGCAATTGTTTAACACTATCTGAAGACCCAAATTATAAATATTGAATTATTCAAATTTTGCAGTTTAGGATTTTACAGTGGAATACCACACTGCAAATTATGATGTATTATTTCTGCAAATCATGATATTCTAGAGAATTTTAGTGATTTTATTCAGTTCCATTATTTCAAAACATAGTCCCCTTTATCTGAATTAAGTACTTGTTCACCTAATGAATCAGAATGCCTCCAGCTGTAAATCAACATGTATTTCATTTTTTTAATCTAACTTAAGTTCAGCAAGATCAGATGCAATCAGGATTCATAGGCAGAGGAATAGAGAGGGACATAGGCAGTGGTATTTTAAAAACTATATTGCCTTTACATTTTTTCTTGAATATATTGTAGTCTAAGAAGACAGGAGGTAGCATAAGGTGAGCCAAAGGTTCTATTGTGTCGTTTTTAAAAGGCAGCTGCAAAATCACTCATGAACAAAATAACCTTAGAAGTAAGACAGAAGCATATTTTAATTCAAGAATATTAAAATTTTTAAAGCATCATTATAGAAATTTCAAATTTTTCATTACCTTCCTTAATTTTAAAACACACTGTGTATTTGGTCAAAAGATACCTTAGAAAGGAAATGCTATCAAATATCTTTATTACAATGCAAAAAGTCCTTGAAAAATTGCCTTTTGGAAAATCTTATCTTAGAAAGCAGCTGCCCTAAGATTTTGCTAAAAGTCAACCAGACAAACAAAAAGCCCAAAGAAACCAAAGAAAGCCACTTAAATGTCCCAAGCCATCCAGTACTGTTTGATTAGATGGTTAGGCTATATTTTTGTGTGCTGTTTTTTATGGAGTTATTGCTTATGAATAATGTTGTTTGATGGCTACAGCAATCTCAGATCTTTGGTAGAAAATTAGCATGGTTTCACTGAAACAGCCACAGTATAATGCAATAAGGACACAGTCCTATATATTAATATGCTTGTGCAGAATGCACTTGAGTATATGTGGGCATCCATTTATGTGCAGCTAGCTAAGAGGATACCACTGTAAGTAAAATCTAGGCTTGCAGAAGCAGTGACTTTCAGTGTGGCTGTGCTGCTGAACTGATGGATCAGTGGTGTGTGTGCTTGTGCATTTGTACAAGCAGGCCATTGCAGGTCTGTCTGTCTGCAGGTGTGCTCTTACTTCTGTGCGTGATCTGGCTGCGCTGCTTTCTGAATATCAATGAGCTTAGTAAAAGCATGTATGTATTTGTATCTGTGTGTGCATCTATCTGCATATGGATGGGCTTGCATGGTGTCTGTAGATCCGTTTCTTTGTGTGGTTTGTGTGTCCCTCCTGTGAGATGGATGCCTTCTTGAGGCCTGATCTCGGTCACTGTGAGTGCTTTCCTTCCCGTAAAAGGCACTGTCATCCAGCGGCAAAAACACAAACTGGGCACCAGGAGACCTGGATCCCTGTTGATGGGCTCTGTGAGTGAGCAGAGTCTTTTAAATCACTCTGTGCCTCAGTTTCCCATTCCAGCCTTTTTTTTAACTGAGACTGTGGACACGCACTCCCTGCTACTGTATGAGCATAATGCAATGCCCTATGTGAATGGCTCTATCTAGTTCAGCCAAGATACTGAGTCCTGAGAGGACTTTCTGATGCTATGCTACTGCCTCACAGTAACATTCATCCCTGCATGTACCTGCCTTTGTGTGTTCATGTTCGGGGTGTCCATCTGTGTACTCTGTGGCTGGCTATTTGTAGTTTTTATCTCCCCCGTGTACAAACAGAGCAGAGGAAGATGGAAAGGAAGGAGTTATTAAATGCCAAGCGGATATGCAATAAATCCCATTGATTTTACAAACTCCAGCTTGTCTTCAATCTCTTTCCATTCTTTATCCTGGGGGCATTGCAACAAAACCATATTTTAAATACCTTTTGTTTGCCTTCCCCCTTCCCCCTCCTCTCACTCCCAAAAAAGTGTCAATATTTTATTTGGATTTTTAACTTCGCTCCATAACAGTTGTTTGACCTCCTGACTCATGTGAGTCACATAAATTCTGGGACTTTATTCAGGAGCCATGTTCCTTCTATTGAATAAGCAATTTGGGAGGGTGAATTAATGACTTGTGCTGTTGCTGGAAAGTCCCTGAAGAAATATTAAAATTGCTTGCAGACTGAATCAATACTCACTGAACACCCAGCATGAGGACCTGGGCTTTTTAATGGCTACAAGTAGCGGCACTGGGTAGAGGAAGGGGAATTCCTGTACACACAACGCACGCAGGCACACACAACCAACAGCAGCCTTCCCCCTGCCTTGCTGGCTGTTTCAATAACAGCATATTCTTGTGCGTGCAACCTGCTATGAGCTGATGCCTGCTGTGCCAGGGAAAGGACTTACAGTCCGGTTCCCCCATCTCCGTCCCAAGAAGATCATGCAGGATTTGCAAAAGCTGGCTGCTTGGGCTGTATTTTAAGCGCTTGGGTTAGCATGGTCTGGCACAATCTGTGAGGCACAAGGAAGGTTGATTATTTGTGGTGTTATGAGTACGTTCTATGTGTCACTTCACTTTTTGCCTCTCTAAAGAGGAAAGACAGTAGTGCTGTGTTAGGTTTGGTGTGCTGTTGCGGTTTGGGAAGACGATTTGGCTGTTTTGCAGAGGCACATCTGTGAGGTGGTTCTGTGGCTTTGGGTGCTGGACAGTATTTTCATCTGTCCGCAGTGTGAATTTCTTTTGTTTGTGATATTCTGTAGGATTTCCTTTCTTATACTGGCTTGTGTTTTGGTAAGGCTTGAATGTCATGCACCCCTGCTTGTGTTAAGAGTGCCTGCGTGATGCTTTTGGTCACTGAGCAGGTGTCACTTCACTAGATCAGTCTATTTCAAGGCTGTGGATGCAATCCTGAATGGTTCTGAGTGCCCTGGGAGTTCACCAGCCTCACTAGGACATGAATGTGCTCGGTTGTGCTGCTCAACAAGGCTTTTACTATTTGCTGCTCGCTAGGCTGACAACTGCCAGATTTTGTCCATACCCTAAGACCCCTCTGGCAAGGGTGGGTTTTGTTACCAGAGTTTTCAAGCCTCCTTTGAGAATGTGGCCCCATGTTTTGGTGTTTTGCCCTGTGGTCGTGAATGGCTGTTTTGTATTTGCTTGTTGGGCGGCTGTTATTGTGTATTAACACCAGGGTGGGTGTGCTTTGTATGACCGCATGTCTGTCTCATTGATTCCATCAGTATTATTTTGTAATCGTGTGATTGAGTTAGTGTGCATTTCAGGGCTCCTGTGTATTGAATAATGATGTCAGGGATTGGGTTGTTTGACTGGGTAATGGCCTCTTTTCAGTGTTGTAAGTGAATGTGTCCTTCTCCTGTTTCCCTGTCTCGGCTGGGGCAGGATCATTTACACTAGGTGATTCCTTAAGATGCTCACATGCATTAAAGAATATCCCTTTGGCTCATGAGCTCTCCCTGCCAGCGGGGCATGCCGGAAGTACATCTCTCGTGTGTGTGTGGCACGTGGGGTGGCACGTCTGGCTGGTTGTCAGCTGCATGCTTCAAGGTGTGTGTGTCTTCTGGTGTAACTCAGGGGTTTTGCTAAGACCTTTCAGTTACGTTTTTGGATAAGTTTCTTCAAAATTATGTGCAACACTATACTATCCAGTTTCAAATAGATTTGACTGCGTCTGTGAAAGGATCTATAAATTATTACATGTCTTCTGTAAGTGCACGCTTGCCTTTGCAAGCGTCTTCTTGTATGACTTTCTACATTAATGCATAGAAGGGCATCTGTGTCAGTTAACAGATG
The DNA here is from genome assembly GCA_013397815.1 of Aleadryas rufinucha. Lineage (NCBI taxonomy): Eukaryota > Metazoa > Chordata > Aves > Passeriformes > Aleadryas > Aleadryas rufinucha. Next base: position 490,236 of record VZTH01025360.1, read on the forward strand.
CCTCTGATCTGTGTGTGACTGACTAGCAATGTTCCCAAGTCTGAACTGACCTGGGTCTCTCATATATGTAAGAAAGAATGGGATTCTGTGTCAGCAGCATTTAGCAGTAAATATATGTGTTAAATTTTAAATGTACAATGAATCTCTGGGTTTGTACAATGGCTTCTGACTTGTGCGGATATTGTGCAGTAATGCTTTAAGACAGTGTGGCCACATTTGGTCCCTTGAAAATGAACAAGAGAGTTCAGTTATTTTTCAGCTGATGATTATGTGTCATTGCTGCATGAATTTATTTGCTCTGTGCAGGCAATGTGTCTGGCATTGGGCCTGTTCAGTCCTTCCCCAGCTATCAGGATTTAGCCCAGTAGCAGTCACATCCAGTCAGAGTCTAAGAAAAAGGCTGTGAAAGATCCAGAAAACTTGCAGAGAGAGTTGTCAATTGTACGCTTTCATCAAAATATCTCATCAGGGAAAGATCTACGACCTCTCTCAGTCAGGACATCTATATGGCTGGGATTTAGCAAGCCAGTGAATTTAGCTTATATTTTTCAGTGAGGTTGCTAACAGGTAACTCCTTACTCATCCTTGCATTAGCTCAAGCCATGTTACTTCCCTTGCTCCCTTGTTTGTGCTCTCACACTCCTTTCCCCACTTTCTCCTCTGTATTCTGGCCTGAATTTGACCTTGAACAGATTACATGATCCTTAGCCCACCCACTGCTTTACCAGCTCCTACCCCTCATAGTGGGGTAACAGCATCAGGGTAGTAGGGAGAAGGGAAAAAAATGAGGGAGTGAGGAAGGGAGAGAGGGAGGGAAAGAGGGAGAGAGACCTGTTTGAAAAATAATTGGAGGCTGTTAAACAGAGGAGCCCAGCATATCACTCTAGTAATGGAAATAAATTCCATTGTATTTGCATTTTAATTTTCCACATAAACAAAGGCCCGGAGTGAGCTGGCTTCGCCAGAATCACCGGCCAGAATTTAATTAGAAATGAAAAGTTTATAGGGTCCTCTTTAATGCGATTAATGCACAGTTAACATTTATCACATACATATGCTGGAATCGCCTTTTTTAAGCAACCACCGGCCATGAAATGAATTTCTTTTCAACTTTTTTAGCATGCGTGAGGAAGGCTGTCTCTGGTGAGGCGGTCCAGTGAGCACACTCCTGACAGCTTGGTAAACTGCAGCCCACAGAGGCTTAGTAGCCCCCATCCTCACTGAGGAAAGTTCAAGGTGGCTTAGAGGGAAGCATGGTCTAGTGGTTAAAGCCTGAGGTTGGGAGTCAGGGGATCTGGGTTGTATTCCCAACTCTGCCACATGCTCACTGCATGACTGACTTGCTCTCAGCGTCTGTTTCTCTGGGTGTTAAAAATAAAAGAGAAATCAGTTGGAAGAAGATATCTCAGCCCCAGACCCCTCTGTGTCTCAGTCTATCCAGCAACTTGCCCAGCCCTGTTGTATGGGATCTGGATTGGATCCTGTACTGTGCTGACCTCTCAGCTCATCTCTCTGTGCCAGCTGCAGGGAGAGGGGAACATCCACAGAGCTTGCCTGATGTGAGAGGCTGGGCCTCCTGGAGGGACTTCTTTACAGCGCCCCAGCTGCCTGCACATTCATCTGTATCTTGCATGGGCATGGGTTCCTATGGATCTCACGTAGCTTCTGTGAGATACTCATCTTCCTGCCAAGGAGCATGAGTCAGGAGTGGAACAAACTCTACCTTTGCAGTGTGGGAGCCCTGGCAGCCCTGCCATGAGCACCTTTATTCACTGCTGAGACTGCTTCATGTTTCTTAAGGGGATCCTCACATGCCAGTCTGGTCCCAGAAACTGCTAAGAACAGCCTGTGAGATACTGGGTCTGTCAAGCCTGAACTTCAGATACTAACATAAACCTACTCAGGAGCAGCTACCAGCCCTCCTTGTGGAAAGGTTAATTATGCCTCAGTCATCCTGAGGGGCCCTGAGAGGTTGCCCTGTGAGTGCTTCTAAAAAGCTTGAGCTTGTCTGCACATGGGTGCTAGGGAAAGCAAGTCTATATCAAGAAACATTATCAATATCCTTTCCTTGCAGAGCACAACGATGAGATAAAAGGCCAAAGGTGAACACCTCCCCTGTAAATCTGTGCCCCTGCCAGAACCAGGAGGGTATCAGACTTGTCACCTCCTTGCCTCCGCATGAGTCCCAGAGGAGACCGTGGTCCCTTCCTTATGCCCCCTTCCCTGCTCTGGCTGTGTGACAGACAGGCTACAGCCCCCCTCTACTCCCGCACTTCCTTCCCAGTCTTGCAGACAAGCAGAGTAAATAAACCAGGCCCATGGACACAGAGTGTTAGCATGTTAGGGACACAGCAGGGGAAGGAGGAACATGAAACCTCTATTGATCCCTTGAGGAATGATGTCTCTTCCTTATCTTATCAGATTCTCTTCACTCTTCAATTATAGTCTGTTGAAATTGGCCTCTTAACCCAAACAAGATAACCTGGGTAATGAGGAGAAGAGTGCAAGGGGAGGGGAGAGGAGAGAAGGGCAGAGTCCAGTGCATTAAACTATAGCTATAATTAGAAATATCTCCTTTAGTGTAATCTCCTCTGCCCCCACTATCCCCAGGTATCCTCTTCTTGCATCGTGTGTCAGGTGAGCTACCACATATCCACTCCCTGACAAATGTATTGTGCCATATATGCCCCTCATTCCCTCTGCTGCACTTGGTACTCAGAACAGGCACGTCCCTATATTTGTACGTAACATTTTCTTGTATATATGTTTGCCCTGCCTTACACCTTTAGTGTTCACTCGTCAGCAGATGCCCCTTCCTCACACAAACACTTGCACATGTGTTTGTGTTACTGATGCTGCCCATCCCACCAGCTGTGTTTCCTCAGCACTTTGGTGGTACCGCTGCCAAAGCACCTTATCGCCACATCTGTCTCAAAGAACTGCTGACAAGGATATGAGCGCTGCTAGGACTCCCCCCTGCATCTGCTTAGAGCCATAGTTCATCAGTGTGTTTACAAGACTCTCTGGCCATCAGGAAGCAGTCACACAGAATCCCATGCAGAGTCCCATGTATTGCCATGCCTTTGCTCACCACTATGACTCCCTGCATGTAACTGCAGGGTTGCGATGTTGTTTCCATGGATAAGACTATTCTTAGTTCTTACACAGACCAGTAATACCTACTTGCTTTAAGTCTATACTCCCAGCTGGACATGTTGCCCTAGTGATATGCCCATGCTCCTTCCTTGTACACATGTCGTGGGGTATAGGGCATGTCTCACCCAAATATCCATTACAGAGAAGACTGTCTGACAGAACAATAGAGACTCAGCGGTTTATCTGCACAAATGCACCCAGGTTTCCAAGCTCAGATTACTTCACTGTGCACAGAGTGATCCTGGAGCACATTCAAGTGGTGCAGAAGGTGCTTTCATTTTGGAAAGCTGGTGCTCTGAACAGTGCTAAGGCTCCATTTACAGGTCTGGCATCCTCCTCATGCATGCTTCAAAAGACTGTTCCCCAGGATCACTTTATCCCTTGTCCTTCACTGTGCCAGGGGCATTTCCTTGTATACACATCCACCTGAAATGGGCCATACTCCCTTCCATTTCATGCCTCCCTGTGCCACCAACTCTCCCAGTTTTGTCTTTGGGGAATGAAGAGCCATAGGTATGCCATAGGCATGTATTTTTCTTTAAATATTTGCAGGTACAAAAACTCAGGTAAACTGCAAAAGGGGTTTAAAATCATAGCACTCATCTTTCTACAAATTTATATGTGCTTTCTCATGTGCAAGCATACAAACTTACCCATGCAGTTCCTCCCTGCTCTCCAGCCTGTGCACCTCACGAGAATCTGCAGGCAACCAGACCCACTTACTCTGTCCCCATCCTGGCTGCCTTCATATTCAGAGACCCTAAACTCAGGCACACGTGTAGCCTGAAATTGTTAAATCCACATGATGGAGTTGGATGTTAACACTGAATGACTCGGCATCTTGTTTGGCACAGTGGCCCAAACTGCCTTCTGGAAAGCCACAGCAGGTCTGATTTTGACAGTGTACAATTCAAATCTGCTTTAGCCTTTCGCTCCATCCTTATCTCTTGCCCTTTCCTTACCCAACCCCACCCAACTGTGCTCTTATTCTGGAAACTCCATGTTGTGGCTCATCTGTCACAGTCAGCACTACAAACATAGTCTCTTTTAAACTCTAAATTTGTTATTTGTTCCACAGGGAAAGGAAATTTATGACACCGCACGTTTTCCACTCTGCCTCTGCTTGCACTGCCTTGGCACAATTGTACGTAGTGTATCCCTGAAATATACTTCCCCTATGCACTCGGTTTGCAAACATGATATCCTTTTCTCCAGAAATATTATTCCTTCCCTTTCTCTTCTCTTGTACATCTCCTCCCTTCACAATGATTTTATAAATGAGTATGTATTTTTTGTGTATGTGTAATTTATGTATAAATGTTTAATTTTTCAAGTTCAAAAGTCTGCATTAAACAACCAAGAAGTGGCCTAAATTTAGGCAAATATTAAGAGCAGGCACTATTACCTAGCTACATCATGCTGTGGTCCTTCTTTTTAGAGGCAGATGACCAATACTTGTTCCTAAAAGAATCTTTAGAGAAACATGAGTGTATTGAAAGGCAGTAATCCCTTTAAGAAGAGCGCAAGTCTTAGTGCTCAAAGAATCTAGTGCAATTTTGAAGTGAGAGCTTGAAAGTGGGCAGTGGAATAATGAGGTTGCTGCCATATTTTGGCCCGGCTTGAAAAAAATGAGGATTGGTTTTGGGAATCAAAGGGCTGGGTTATTAATCCTTCCTGACCAGTGAAATGAGTACTGTTTTTGTTGCCAGAACTGTGCAAACTACCCTGGAACTAGAGGTGGTACAGGGCATCCTCCCTGACAGATACGTGAGGGGATTCTTTTGTGACTTTGTTGTCTGGTCACAGTCTCTGCTTTTCCTTGTGTAAATTAGCAAACAGACACCAGTCTGCCTTGCAAAACATAGGTACCACCCTGCTCAAATGAAATACAGTGATGGGCATTTTGAGCAGAGCTGATCACTAATCTTGAAGCAATTTGTCTCCCAAGCAGAGATGGATATTTGACCCCTATGCCTTAGACCCAGACAAAGAGGAAAGGATTCTTACCTCGGAAGGAGGAGGGTCTCTTAAAAATGGAACTAAACATAGGAATAGTAAATTTGCCCCCAGGAGAGAACAGTTATTAGAGGCAAACTCCATCATACCTGTGTATGTATGCATGTGTGCATGTGTTGGGGGAGTTGCTAGAAGCCTGGCGAACAATACGCTGTGCAGGTTTTAGAAATGTTACAGGAACTGCAGAGCAAGGGGATGACAAAAGCAAGAAATGTCCTATTTCTGTTTTTCATAGGGGCAGAGACAAGCCACCAGAATCTCCCTTCCTGAATTAACACTGAGGTTCGGGTGAATGTTTCATATATAGCATTTTCTGGGAAGTGTATCTGTGGACTCACACTCCGTTAGCTCAGGCTTTTGGCACATCACTCTTCCTCCTCTCTGTCAAAACTAGTACACACATAAATCCCAAGCCAGACAAAGGACGAAGGAATATCCTTCCCTGACTGCATCCAACTCCTGCGTATGCTTCCTTTTGCGTACCAGTGTTTTGTGTCACCGTCTATGTGCCTGCTCAGAGACACGTGTTCTCTACCATATACCAATATACAGTATCTAACCAGCAGCCACATTTCCCCGAGGGTACCTATCTGCCTTGCACTCAGAGTCCTTGTGTAAATATCCTATACAAAAAAATGTGGTGTAGTTCAGCTTTTTTGTTCCCCATGCCCACCTCTGAACACATCAACCTTTCAAATTTGCCTACTATATATTAATGTACCCTCTACAGTCCTTCTATACCATCACTCCTCAATATCTGTATGGACAGACATATTCGCTCCATATGTCTCAAACATTTCATGCATACGTCCTGTCATTCTACATACCCCAACCACAGCTATTCCTCTCCTATGGCTCCAGGATTGAACTATTGTGTTGTCCATTTCCCGGTGACAAGGGGTCTAGTTACAGGGTTATTGATTGGTTTTCATGCAGACGGATGGATCTGCCTTTGGTCTCCCCACCAAAACCGACCTCTGTATGGGCTGATTGTCACTGCTCCAGGGATAGGATTTCACCAGGAGACCACCCTCCATGCAAACATCCTTCACCCAGGCCACGGATGGTAATAAATGGAGTCAGGCTGAGCCATAATAAAAGCAATTGAGTGGGTTACCTGTGCAGACATGAGATTTATACCTCTTCATATTTGATGTGATTGTTTTATTGAGTTCTCAGTGCAGTTAGGATGCCATTTATTTATTTATTTATATGCCTACTTATCATGGAAGAGGGGGGAGGCTCTTTCAGCCTAGCTGGTGTTCAGCCTCTGTCTTGTCAAATATGAGCCCATAGAAAAGGACTCTCCAGTTTTGCTCTGCTTTTTACCTAGACTTGGACTTGATGAGTGAGCCCTTCCCACATATCTCATTTCCTATGACAGACAAAGATGTTTTTTTCAGGACCCCTGAAACCTTAAGGACTGTCTGAATTATGAGCCTAGCAGAAGCTAAGGGGCTGGTGTAAACCCAGACATGTATATATACTGATTTTCTAAAAGTACCTCTTGAAAGAAATTCCTATTTACGCTGTGCCTGTTTTGGACAATGGTTTGTGATCTATGCACAGAGCCTCTTTATGCTGTTGCAATAGAAATAGTAAGCACTGGCATTGCTTCTGACTCTGTGATCACATGTGAGCATTGAGAAATATTAGCAGGTGTAAATTGATTGGAAATGAATATTTGTAAGTGCACCCTGAGGAGTTTGGAAACCAAGTGATGAGATTTGTGATTTTCAGCTGGGTAGATAGCTATGTAAGTGCTGCAAAATCACCCCTCAGTTACTGGCACTAGAGAAAATTGGTGGCTAGTGCTGAATATCATAGTGTCTAGTATTTCATCACAAGCCTAATGGTGTTTTTTGTGGATTTTCCAGCTCCTCTAGTCAAGTGATAGCATGAGAATTTCAGTTCTCATTTAATAAAGTATGTTGCCAGTGTTTGTGGGGGCTTGAAAAGGGACCTGTCAGCTCTCAGAAGACTCAAAGGACCACATTGTCAAGATGTTTTTAAAGTTGTTTAATAGGAGTCAGATATCCAAATCCCCTTTAAAATTTAGAGTAGAAAGGAGAAAACAAGTAAAAACAAACATACATTGTATTACAAGTGCTCATGATTCTTATGCCAATTACACAGTTTAGGCTCTGCCTTGGCATTTTTAAAGAGTTGGGACTGATAAATATGGCAATGCAGCTATAGGCTCCAAGAGATTAATTTGGATTACAGTGGGAAAAATCCTCATTCCTGTTAGTCTCAGTTTTAAAAAAATAATCATTTGGGAGAAGAACTCAAACCTTTCTGATGCTTTCATGAGTAGTAATCATCATGAGTTAGAGTCATCTGCACAGAGATGGGATTTCCTAAGCCCCCAGTGAGCTGTGTGGATGTCAGACCAATGGCAAATGCTTTTAGAATTCTCTAGCTTTCCATTTGTAGAGACCAGCACCAAAAGTGGGATCTGTAAATATTTTGCTGATTTTAAGTGGAGAGCCTAAATTCCATTTGAATTTCACCGTGCCTTAATTAAGGACACTGGAATCTAAGTGAAGCTCAGCCTTGTTCAACTGTTTTGAAGTCATATGCTGTTATTCAAGTAATGTGAAAATATTTTGTTTGAATAGGCTTTAGGGTTAGACATGGGAGTTTTTTGACATTTGATATGTGTCTGAAAACACGACTTTGTTTTGTATGCACCATGTCATCATATCATAAAAGGTCCAGCTGGCCTGCTAGACCATTATCTATCTCTTTAGCCAACACAAGATTATTTCCTATTGTATATTTGCTTGTTATTAATGTCACCTAGTTATATATATTCCAAGAAATCAGGAATTCCTGTGGGATGCAATTCCACATTTTAATGGACCTCCCTATCAGGGGATACCTTCTGCTACCATTTAAATGTTTCCTTTCTTATTTCCCTCCCTTCATTCCTGGCTATAGTGCTTTGTTTAAATGTGAATAATTCCTTTCCTGTTGGAAGGACTGTGCCCTTCAGATCACTATATTGTTCTCACCCCTTCGTCACTTCTTGGCCAAGCCACTTACATTTTCTCCTCTTTTCTCCCAAAGTCAAATGAGTTTTTTTCACATAATAGTGATTCTGGTAAATGAGGTTTAGCTCCATAAGACTCACTCACCCAGCGCAGAAGTGCAGCTACCTCTATGGCAGAATGCAACAATAATTCAGTGATTGCAAAATCCTGAAAATATTCAACTTCCAGCAAAAATCAAGCTTTTTGTACATCTATAAAGAAAGGAAGGGCTGGGATTTTTAGGTGACAAAGGGGCCGATACGGTTCTGAACTTCGAGGTTCATAGAACAGGGAGTTCAAAACTTCCTAGGCACAACCAATTGTACTTGCTGACTGCCTCTGTTGAGCTAATATCTCTGCAATATGAAAATTAGAAAAAATGCAGCTAGCTTATTGTATTTCCCCCCATACAACCTTCCAATGGCCAGATACGATGAATAAGACAAAGAGAAATGCTGTGAGCATTCATTTACTCTTTCAGCTGCAGTAACATTGTCTGTAACCTCTGCTTTATGAGCCTGTCCTTTATTTGCAATGATAAAAAGAAGATAATACTAGGTTTGTGTCTGATGGAAAAGAGTCTGAATTTAAAGGAGTATATTCCCTGTAATGAAGCCCTGTGTGACCTGGTTACATGCTTTGCTCAGCTGAAAGCAACTGGCAGTAGAAGTCTTCTACCTTGAGAGCATACCTTGATGTAGGAAATCACATAGGAACCTTAGACTCAGCATCAGCTGGGAGAGAGGATTCCCACTAGAATCCTGAGTTTCTTCTGTGCGCACTAGGAAGTGCCAGGTTACAAGTCCTGGTAATCTCCGTTTAGTACTGTCAGACAAGTTTTCTTCAATCCTCCTTTGCACCAAAACAATGTCGGACAGAGGCAAATCCAGTCTACATGACAAGTCGAATATTTGGTCTCTATATTGAGAAAACTGACTTGTGGCTACTAAATACTAGCAGTGGTGATAGGTTTGTGTGACACACACACACATGCTTGCAGGGTAAAACTCGGGCAATTCACCCCGAGTTCACTGCAGACAATGCAGTTGTCACTGCTTTTGATCTCTATGAACAAGCTGCCATTTCTGTACTCTTCCAGCTTCTCCCTAGACTCATTACCTGTCTTCCAAGAATTCCAGATTTTTTCAGGGGGAAAACCAAGAAGCGATTCACCAGCGACTTTGGCCGGGATATCCTTTGGGGAATTCTCAAGTGCTGCCGGCTAGCGAGGGTGACTCAGAAAGCTCTGTTTGCGTAATACTGATTTCTTCCACATATAACACAGCCCCTGCCCTAATGCGCCTGTTTTTTGCCAGACAATTGTTTGTCTTGAAATGTTACATCTACCTCAATTGCATGAGCTAAAGCCTCAGCTGATGTAAAACAACCTAGCTCCAGTTTTGAACTTTTTCTCATTATGGGTTGAACTCGGACATTTTTAGTGAAAGATCATACTGAGTTTTACAAAGGTAACTAAAAGCTGTTATTTTCATTTTACATATGGCAAAACAGCCTCCTAAGGAGTCCATGTGACCTGCCTATGTTCAATCAGAAAATTAATGTCAGAGCTGGTAAGAGAAGTCTGATCTTCGAATATGCCATTCTTTGCTCTAAACTACAGGCCTGCCTGCAGCCGCTGAAATTGGCCATATGCTCAATAATATTTCAATGTACAAGTATATTTCACTGGTTTTATAACCCAAGTCAATGTATGTGTCCTTCCATATTTATTTTTAGAAGCACATCATTCCTGGAGACTTCAACTAGGCATCATTAGCCAATTGCTATATTGTGAAAATGGAAACACCTCCCTAAACCATGTGCTTAACACTAGAAATTATTGTATACCCAATACCTAAGAGAAGCATCCAGCAGTTTGACTGAGATAATATATTCACTAAACTCTATTCTCTGCCATGGGGCATTAGTTAGGTCTGCTCTCAGGAACTCAGGGTCCAAAGTGTATCCAGAAGGCTGACTGAACTCTGAAATGCTTTACCTTTGGCATGCCTTGGGTAAGGACTAACTGGGAGTGCCTAGTACGGAACCTGGACATCCAAGAACCGGGACAGAGGGACAAATCAGGGGAAGGTTGTTTTGCTTTGACTTTCTGGACTTCATTCATTAATCTAAGATAATTCATTAATTTAAGAGAAGCAGGAAATAGTGCTTAAACTACAATGTCCATTGCATAACTTGCATTACCGTGAATGCACGTCCATGATGTGCTCCATCCTGTTCCTACTAAAGTACACTGTCTAATTCTAAAGATTTTTCTGGGATGATTATCATCTCATGAAACCTATGTTCTTAGGCGAACTCTATGTTCTGCTAAACAATGGAAAAGTTCTCACTAACATCGGCCTCCAAGTTCATTTTTAGGAGACAAGGAGCGTCTAAATTTAGCAGTGTCTAAATTCAGTTTAAATACTCTTACCTGAAGTGACCAAAGATAACTGGTTTATAGTCATATGATAGATGGAAAAGTTTGCGCTGGCAGAGTGCTCAAGAAGCAAGGTGCTCAAGCGATTTAAAGCATTAATTGCTTACTGAAGAATTAAGATCTTCTGTCACTTGCCTGCTTCCCAATTACATGCACTGTGTATATGTGTGTGAGTTTACACATATGCATGTATATATATGTTTGTATAGACGTACGTGTGTATACCTACACATACACAATTGGTTTATGCTGCAGAGTACTTAATGTATGAAGTGGGAACGGGAAAGCTCTTGGTGTAGAGATAACTGATCTCGATCCTGTCATTTCTGGTGCACTTTGCTTATTAGCTCGTATACTCTCTAGACTTTTTCCCGTAATTAAAAGAAATCTACTGCATAGCAGAAGACTTCAGTACTTTTTCCTGAATCTTGACAGGGTAGTTAAGTCATGTTTTTCGCTAGAGCTTTTATCTATCCTATATCTGCATGAGTTTGGTATGAACAAGTTTTTGATAAAACTCAGAACTGAATAACATGTCGTCCCAAATGCATCCTGCTATTCTCAGTGCAATAGTGACAGATCAGTGCAATGTAGACACACAGAATTAATGTATTACAAAAAAATTTTTTTTTAATTGTTTAAGGGAGACTTTTAAAATTGAATTCAAACTATGTTTTGTAGTCTCTCACCCAAAAGCCTTTACTAATGTTAAACTTATTCTCAGAAAGAAAACAAAATGTAATCAATACATCTTCAGAAAATCTTATAATAACCAAAAGTAATTTTTTTCTATGTACAAGGACATCTCCATTTTGAAGCACAGTATTCATAGTCCATCTAGGGTTATAGGTAAATTCTGTTTCTGTAAATGCCTTGCTAATTGCCTTAATATGTTAAAACACTCCTGGATGGAGCTCTAACTGTTCTAGACACTGGGCCAAACCAGATTTTGCTTTGGAAACTCCACATTTTGCAGAAGTAACAAAACAGATATTTATTGATGGCTAGGTTTTAAAATTGTCATCTCTTTGAAGCTGTTCAGAGACTGAGTGTTAGATTAACTCCAATTTGTGATTGGTGATCAGAGAGATGACAATTTACTGCAGGTAAGGGATTTGCTGTTACAAAGAACTGACCCGATACTGTATGTGAATTTTTACAATGAGGGAGAGAAAAATGTGTATTTAAATTGTGAACTTAGTCCCTTCTTTGTGTTTTGTGAGTTCTGTGAGCTGGAGTCATGAAAGTCACTGGAGTGATGAAGTTCTTGCTACTCTCCACGGCACTAGGATTGGGCCCTAATATACTCAATATTTCCTATTTCATGGCAATTTTTTCCCAGTTAGCTGTCCTGGTCTTGCCTAGGACAGACTTGCAAATTTTACAACCTGTGTTATGGGCTTACTTCCTCACAGATGTGAGTTTTGGGGAGCCTCATACAAAGATGAACAGTGGGAAGTTGGGTCTGAATTTTATAAAGGAAAGGGGAAAGACAAAATCTTACGAAGCTTATGAGCTAAAGTGCTCTTGAGTCTTGGGGACTACACACTCAAATGCCATTGCAGTGGTGGCTCACAGCTGAGCCTCTTTAGTATAATAATACTTAGCAGCTACTTGTCCTCAAAGTATTTTATAAGCACAGTCTAACTGACATCTGTTTCCACTTTCTTCTGAGAAAAATCAGTTTTCATTTCCACTGTGGGGAAACTGAGGTACAAAACTCCCAAAGTCGTACCGCAGACTGGAAGCATGGTGGGAGCCAAATCTGGTGCTCAGCTTTCTGCCCGGGACATCACAACCCAGACGAGAGGCATTGAGTCCAGCAAGCATAAAACAGAGACTTCAGTGACTTTTGGATGCTGAGATCCCTTAAGCTAGCTGAAGTATAAATATATGTTGGGTCAACGCATGCTATTTCTCCAAAGAGCCTGTGGCCATTCCTCTGGACTTCCATACCACCAGCTCAATTCCTTACAGGGATAGCTGTCTGTCCTTCCACAGCTGCCTTCGTAAGGTGTCTGAATGTCAAACTGTTATTATTTCAGTACCTGACTGAGAGAGTAACAGAGACCTGGAGGTTTTTTAGGAGGGTGTATAATTAGCCGATCAGTATTATGTTACCCTGTTCATAACTTAATAACCATTTTAATACAGATGGCACACATAGGGATAATTTCCTAGGGTAGCCTAGCAGTATATTACAGAGACAGTGTGTCTGAGGGAATCTTTCTTAGCCAAGGTACATTCCACTAGCTAATTCTACCTGCTGTTTTCAAGATGATTTGGGATAATTCCATATCATTTGCAAAATATTAAAACCCATTTATATAGGATGCCAGATTTAGAAATACACAGCCTGAGTTATTAGACATATTTTGATAAATCTGCCATGAAAAGTGCAGGACAAAAAAATACCACTGTGTTTTCCTTGCTATTTATTTTTTGCTTCTCTTGCTATAAATACACCAGGTTTTGTTTTTGTTTTTTTTTAATCTGGCTAAATTTGTTATATATCAAAAGGGCCACCGATTTGTGCATATTGTCTATGTAGATACTACAAAAGCCTTCATGCTTATTTACACATACCCTATGCATGTTTATTTGTCTGGGAAGAGCCATACACTTGGGATTGCATCCAAAATTTCATGTATTTTTACTCTGTTGGTGAGGTATTTCATGCCTACATATGTACCTTTTGCAAATATCTCTTTGTTACTCTGTTTCTAGAGGTTGTATTTCTGTGGGCATAGTCAGGTATCTGTACATACATAACACTAAAACAGTGTAACTACTTTTACCGTGTGCACAAGAGTGTTGTGTTGCCAAAGTGTGAAGATCTGATGTAGATTGCGTTTGAACGTGCAGGCATGTGAACAGTCTGAGTGCTTTGACGTCTGTCAGTACTCGATTACATCTATTCCCTTTTCTCCTGGTTTTTTGCCTGTCATATATTTATTTTTGTCACCTCAAACCTGAGACCGAATCTGAGTCCCTCCAACAACAAAATTCGCACTTTAGCAGCCGGGGGAGGAAATGGGGGGG
>VZTH01033558.1:0-10295 GCA_013397815.1 Aleadryas rufinucha
AAAAAATCAAACCAAACAAAAAATCCAACAAATCAAAACAAGCCCTTTTCTCTCTCTGCATTAGATGTAAAAATAAAACCAGAAGAGGGCTTTTAAAGCACCTTAAAGGAAACATCCAGGCTCATCAATGACAAGTAACAGCAACAAGAGAGACTGAAAATATTTTCATCCATTGACATTCTGATTTTCACTTGATGCAGAACCTCCCTTCTCCTAAATACCCACAGTCATTGAGGGATCAGAGACCTGACTGCTTAAAGGCTGTTTAAATACTGTTAAATGACCCAGTATTTTTAACAGGATTGATCTCCAAATGCAAGAGCCAAACAACAAGTTATGGTAATGAGTACAGTGAAAAAAAAACCCCCCACAATTTCATAAACAGCCTTGCAAGAATAAAATCAGCAATATGAGCATATTAATCTTCAAAGTATTGTCAATATAGTTAAATCAGAACATGTACGGATGTCAGCACTCATACGGAACCTCAATTCTAAGCTTTGCAAATACCTCCCTTGATTTGATCTAGTGACTGCTTCTTTGCATCACTACTTTCATTATTCATCTTGAAGTCTTTCAAATATTGCTGAATCAAGGTAACACAACACTAAATTAAATTAATGCCTATAATGTAACTATGCAGCTGCTCTTCAAAGAAATTTGAAAATACAAGTAATTGGCTTTTTCATAACTGGGAGAGTATTAATAGACCTTTTAAAGTTAAGCCTCCCTCCACCCCCTTGCTTTTTCATTGAAAGCTCCTTTTCTTACTTTTTTGGAGGTTAAAAAAATGTTAAGGTCTCCATGTCACTACTTTTCCAAAGGTTAGCAAGTTTTACTATTGCTTATTAACTTACAGATGCAGGAGTCATTAAAACATCATAACTAAAAGAGAGCCACAGAATCATGTAGGTCGAAGGAGGCTTCCATCCCACGCAAAGTAGGACAGGTTGAGCAGGTGGCTCAGAGGCTTGTCCAGTTGAGCTCCTACCATCTTCAGAGATGGGAGATTCCACCGTCCTTCTGGGTCCTTGTTCCAGCATTTAACCGCTCTTGACAGTAGCAGTACTTTTCTACCACAAGTCAGAATATCTCAGGTTCCTGTTACCTCTTGTCATTCCTTTTTGGATCCACTGAGATGAACTGGATCCATCTTTTCTACTACTAGACAGACATAGAAACTAACAGGATTTTCCCTTCAAAGTCTCTTATTTTCTGGTTGAAAGACAAGCTCCTCCATCATCTCCTCACAGATCACATATTTCAGCCTCCAACTTTCCCTGTACCCCACTGCAGTACTCCAGTATTTTGGGGAATTAAACCTGGACACAGTCCTGCAGCTGCAGCACCACATGTGTCAGACAGAGCAGAATAACCGCTTTCCTTGACCTGCTGACTACATCCTTGCTATCACAGCTCAATACATGATTGGTTGTCTACTAGGATCCTCAGGTTTTTTCCTACAAAACTGTTTCCTACCCACCCATGCAGCCATTCCCCAGCCCAGACACTGTATATTATTATCCTGTAAAATGTCAGACTTTGCATTTGTCTTCGTTGAGCTTCATGAGATTTCTGTCAGCACATTTCTTCAACCTTTCTGGCTCCCTCTGAAAAGCAGCACTGCTCTCCAATATGTCAACCACTCAGATCTGGCACAGTGAGCAGCTTGCTGAGAGTACACTCAATCCTATCATCCATGTTGTTAATAAGGACATTAAGCAATACCGAGCCCAGTACCAACCTCTGAGGGGCACCAGCTGAAATTTACATCATTATTATCCTTTGAGCCCAAAGGTCCAAGGAATTTTCCACCTGCTTTTTTCTCCATTTCTCCAGCGTATGTCCCTTCACAGTTAGGTTATCAGGATACTAAAAGACACTACGTCAAAGGCCTTGCAGAAGGGATATACTGTTCTTTATCCACAAAGCCATTCATCTCACTGCAGAAGGCAACAGGGATGCTCAGGCATCATCTTCCCTAAGTAAGTCTGTGATGGCTGTTCCAAGTCATCATGTCCTTCATGTCCCTGAAGACGTCTTTGAGCAAGATTTCCTTCATAACCTTTCCAGGGAGGCCAGTCTCTAGTTTCCTAAATCCTGCTTTTTATCCTTCTGGAAGACAGGTGCAATGTTTGCCTTTTTGCAGTCACTGAGATTCTCCCCAGGATTGTGATCTTTCAAACTAAGCCTTGCAATGACATTGGCCAACTCCCTCTGGCATCCTAGGATGCCACAGACTTTTGTACACCCAATTGGTCTAACTACTCCCTAGCTGCATCTTTCACTACTGGGGGTGATGTTACATTCCCTGCTGACTGTCCTAGAAGGCCCCAGTGAGCAGTGGGCTCATGTTTTCTTGAGATTTTCTTTAGTTTTCAGCCCTTCTTATCCCTCTCTGGTTCAGCATGGGGTAACAGAGGACCAGGTCAGACTAGCAGATGGGTGTCTCTGTTCCACGCAGCAGACAGTCCCAAGGGTCTATGACCCTCCTCTTTTCTATGCAGTTTGCAGATGAGGGCTCAGCTGGCCCCAGTACCTCCACTGACAGGTAATTTTCCTCATCTGCACCCAATGCTCTGCAATCGCTGAACCCCACAACCGCTGTTGTCTTGCCAGAAGTGACAAGCTCCCAGCCTCCTCCATTTCATGAATCTCCATTTACCACTCTTGTGGAATTCTCCTATTGGCTGATGTGCTAAAATGAACTAAAACTGACACGAAGAATGAACTAGGGGCATCCAATTACCCATTCACACTACATGGGGTCTCAAGTTGGTCAGGTGATGGTATAGCAGTGCAGGATAAGGCAATCCAAGGAACACCTTTCCCCCACTTCTCTGACAGACATTATGCCTGTTTCATGGATAAGCAGAACAGCTCTACTAAGAAAAGTCCTTTGATCTAGCCACTACTGGAGGAGTGCTTATTTCTCCTAAATCTTGGTGAAAGTCCAGCAGCTTAAAAAAACCTCTTCAAGCAAACCTCTTCAAGAGCAGAGCTTTTATACAAAATAAAATCTACTGGGGCCACTTTACAAGTTTTCTTCCTGGGAAGTTGAATGTAAGTAGGACCCTGAAAGACCACCTTCCAATTCTTGTGTAGGACACAATCCAGCTATTCCTCTTGGAGCAGAGTTTAAAAACATATTTGTGCATATTTACTTAACCTTTCTGTAGGAAGACAAAGGCCTTGATACATTCCTATCACTACTGAGCAAGGCTACAGCCACATTGTTTTTTCCAAAGTTTTTCTGCTCAAGCCTCGTACTCATTTTTCCTTGACACTTCTTTATGCTCAATGATCTGCTAAAATGGCTACACATCACTCCAAGGGGAAGAAGTTTGTCATAAGTCTGTAATTTTCTTGTTCTGTGCTCCTCTTGAGTATTGAGGCAACGTCAAGCAGCTCACTTGAAAGAACTCCTAAGAGGACCAACATTCCTTGTCCAGTCACCACAGAAGTGCACAAATAGGAAATCATCAGACCACCATGTCTGTTTCCATTTGTTCACATTATCGTCGTCCAGTGACTTCATGTGCTCCCTGCCCAACTGATATGATCTGCAGGCTGTTGTGGCTACAGATTCACAGGTAGTCTTGGCTGCTACAGGTGGGTAGTACAGAAGTGCCCTTTCCTTTACCCTGTTTTATTAGCTGTACTTAAACATCTTGAAAAGGATACCAGACTTAAGATCATAACACCATAGTAGGCAAGTTGCCACAAAGAGTTTGATCTGCAATACATTTGAAACTTTCCTTAAAAGCCAGAATATTATCCTTCAGTTCTTAACTTCAAGCGTGAGCTGAAGTGGCTCAGGTCAGGCTCAAGCTTTGCTTCTTAACACAGCAGGGTGCAATGACACCAGCTTGCCAGATATTAATATTATTTTAACAGTACTTTAGTTTTTGAGGGTTTTTTTAGTCCAGTTTTCCATGTGCAAAACAAAGGGTGTAAGTTTAAGGAAGGAAATGAGTATTCCCCAAAGAAACTTCTGCAAAATACGTTTTCTCCAGCATTCAAAATGTTTCTCTCCATGTGCTGTTCACATATCCTTCCAATTTTCAAACATTTGTAAGGTATTATTTTCCCTGATCTTACTTGCCTTGTAGCCAACCTGGTCACAATTAATTCTTTAATCTCCTGAAATTGTCCTTCTGATCTTTACTGTACAATTACTTTCTACAATAGTTCCTGTAACAAACATACTATGTAAACATTAGAAAAATGTTATACTTACAGCCAAAGAAATAAGGAAAAACCTGAGAGATACAGGTTTCTTTGCGATCGAAAGAGTTTCATCTGAATATGATCAAAGGCACTGCTGTTGACATTTGCAACCTTTTCACTCACATGAACAGATGAGTATTTCCTGACTTCTCTAACAGCATCTGCAAACAAAAACAGTCTGTTCTTATTCATATCTACGGGTGTGCATGTATGTTAAACCAGACAGTACTAGAAATACGTATTTGGACTTTCTGCTCAGCAAACAGTAATAGGACAAATAATGACATCAATTATGTTATCCATACACTTTGAAGATTGGTCTTGATAAATCATGAAGTGCTCTAGCACACTCCCAGAAATATGACAAACCATTGCCCAAATATGCTTAAACAGGTTATTTCAAACACTTGCACCCAGCCACCAGGGATCAGGCCAAAGCAACTCATTCTACAGATGTTACCAAAGACCCTACAGTGTCAAAATGTCATGGCTGACAACTGAGCTAAAATTGCCAAGCAAACAGTGAGAAAAGAGAAAGAGACACAAAAAGAAGCAGTATTTTCTCAAGTATTTGCTTCACACAGGGTTTATGAAACACGTGTGTTTTAAGAATGACAGAAGTGTCTACTTTATGCTCCAATCATTGAGGGTGAAAATAATTTCTTTAACATCCATCAAAATAGGAAGACTGTAGTAACATCAATAGTAACTACTAACTGTAACAATATCTTAAAAAAAAATGGAGGAGGAAAGCTAAAACTCAGCTTTCTTTCATCTGCCTTTCATACATCTTTCAGCTTCCTTTTATCCATCACATACTCCTGATACTTCTGCAAAAGGGCCAGTACACTGCAAATACCTTTCAAAGGACAAAATAAATAATCAGGACTTACATCCACATAAACCCCAAACCTAACCCAGTTAAGAGTTCATATTACAATCTTTAAATGTAAGGTAATCAGACATTCCTACAACCAACACAGCACCTTAAATCTCCTCCTGCACATCAACAAATATACACATTTCCATGACATGGCATCAGCTCTTCCAAAGTATTTTGGCCAGATGTTATTAAATTGCTGCTGCATTTGTCTAAGCAGGCAAAATCAACTCCAAAGAAAAGCACGTGTGAATATAATCACTTGTGACTGTCTCTTTCATATGTCTGAGTTATTTAGGCGGTATAAAATCCCTTAAGTGAAGCTTCAAACAATGCATCGAAGACTATGAGCAAACAAATGCATGTCCCTGTGCTATAGGAAGAGTCTAGGCATGCAGTAACCTATCACTTCATCCTATGGGGCAGGTATCTCATCACTGCTTCCCTTCAGCCCAATTCTATCTTTCCATAAAACCACTGACCATCACTAACTCAAAAGCAAACTCTGGTCAAAGTTTTTAGCAGCAGTTCAAGAGAGTAAATGAAATACGTCAGTTCCCAATCTCAAGCCATTTACTGATGATCTACTTTTAAGGAAAATACTAAACATAATCTTAAAAAATAATTTGAAAAGTTTATTGCATTTCTGGTACTTTAAATATTAAGAATGTAGTACTGTAGCCTGGTCTGACATTGTTATATATCTAAGTGCATCTGCATGTTTCCCTCACCATGGCATTTTTTCTTTCCGTTTCAAGTAGCTTGGGTTTAAGCAGCATGTATATTCTAAGGCACTGCAAACACTTATCCACGGAGAACTACTTAATATCCCTGAAACACAGGAGAACCATTTTCATCACTGAAATACAGGAGATGCTTACCACACAAAGCAGTCAGGACAGACATTAAATGAAATCAGTCAGGCATATGGTAACCATTAAAGCTTTACTCTTACTTCATAGACCTCAGGATCTACTCATAACAAATGCAGCCAGCAGCTGTTTTGTATCTGTGCTGAGCAAAAGTATTCAAACAGCCCAGTGCTTTGATATATTCTGGTCTTCTATTTCAACAGCAACCAAAAGAAAGAGTGCCATCTAGTGCATGAGGCACAGCTCAGCCAAATTCTGGTGTCAAACATGCATTTACTTGCGTGGGAAAGGGAAACCAAGCAGCAGCCTAGACTAAGCTCCATTTTTCCTTCTCATTCACTCAGTATATTACAACTGCATTTGGATTCCCAATGTGGATGCAGTATTAGCCCTCTCCTCTTTCATTCCATTGCGTTAACTTTTAAATAAATCAGCTGACTTACACTAAGCTTGAATCCCTTCCATTAATTTACTGATACAAACTCAATGTACCAAGTTTCTTTTACACGTTTGTTAAGAAATTATCTAACACTTACCAAGAAACAAGACGATCAACAGAACTATTATTGTAAGGAACATCTTGTTCCAAAATACTGCCATTTTGCTCCATAGGGGAAACATAAAAATCTTCTGCCATCTGTAAAACAGAATTGTGTTATTCGAAAATAATTAAGCACTAAAAGAAGAGCATTACAATCTCACAGAAGAGAGTCTTGTTATTGATAAGAGACTTATATAAGGTCTCTAAACAGCTCCTCTAATTGCAATATAATTTAGGTATATGTTAACTTTTCCAGTAATCCAACCGCTCTTTTTTTGTTGTTAATACAGGCAAAAACAGTTGGTTCAACTTGCAAATTTCTTGCATGATAGCAGGTACTCTGCAGATATGTTTTATTTTAGCTTATACTTTGGCTAGCATTAGGTTGTATTCAGTCCTGACTGTAACAAGGGATGGGGTAAAGACTGTAAAACCCATTCCATTATTTTTATTTTCATCCACTAATACCTCTTGTTGCCAAATAAAATTAAAAGCTTCCAGAAATTCTCTACCATCCTTCTTCAGAAGGCTAATCTTTTACACTAATGAGTCTGCTAATAATGCTGAAGTACAAGGACTGTTACTACATTCTAACTTGTAATGACAACAAAAAAGACAAATCTTGTATTCATATTTTGTTAAGGGTTAAAACTTCTTTCCCAAGCACAAATTTGCTGGCTACAGAAGCAACTTTTGGTGAGGCCAGTGCTGATGCAGACAATTTTTTTTTTTAACAATTAGTTGTCTATTTGATATTGCTGCATGGAGGGCCGTGGCAGAAGTCACACTTGCAGCACAAAGAAAGAACATCTGATGTGCTCAAATGAATTGAAACAAGTGATTACAGAGCACCTACTTGTCCTTTGCTTCAGGTTACAATCAGTGCAACTGCACAAATGAAATAATACCAAGTCATGCCATAGGGATGTAACACAGACATGCTACTCAACATCTGATTATACAAACTAAAATTTCCTACTTTTGTTACGACTATTTACACTTCCTAGAGACTGTTAAAATTTGCCCTCTAACAGCAGTTTCCAACCTACTATCAATTTAATTCAAATCAGACTGCAGCATAATCTCCTATGGTCCCTTCCGGTTCTCCATCAGAAAGAATTAAAATGTTTTACCTTTGTGCATTTAAGTCTTTTAGTATAATCTGAATTCTTTCTAGCAGACAGCCACAGTCTGTATCAAACAAAAAGCTTACTTCAAGCTACAACTCAAACAAAGACAACTCAGTAACTCTTTAAACATGCAATTTTCCAAGCTCCATACTGACCTCCACTTAAGAAGTGGTTCTTTGAGGTATGATCTTAGATAAACTACACTGCCAAGTTATAATCAGGCTAAAAATATGGATCTCTTTACTGGAAAATCTTCATGTGTTTTATTTTCACATTTATTTTTGCTCAGCAAGTATTGACATTCACATTTACCTAAACTCTACATCCTTCTGGCGCCAAGTCATACAAATATAATCCTTCCAAACTATAATACTAGCAACCATTTTAGATGTACTACACCGAGTAGAACACATCTGTCTCTTTGCATACTTGCATTTTTATACTGTCAATTTACTTGTTCCCCAGGAACCTATAAACTTGTTAGCAAATTTGAAAAACATTATTTAAAAAATGTGCAAACACAAGAGAGACAACGAATCCGTTTGAAGACTGACAACTGAGTAAATCAAAACTTCCAAGGACAGCAGTTTCACACCTGTCAGTAACCATGCATGCCTTACTGCTGACAGAACCAGCTCCCAGGCCACCAAGATGCGTCAGGCAGACCTGCTGCTCTCTGGTACTGTCACAGCAGCTAAATCTAATTTTTAACTCCACAAGATTCCTGCAAGTTTTGTTAAGAAGATAATTGCATATATCACATAAGGGATAAAGCTATTTCACTCTTTCAGAAACCACTGTTCAGAGGAATAGCTGAATGCTCCACACAAAGCACACAAATCTATCCTTTCTATATAATTAAAAGCACTGTGTTTAATGTTTGAATGAATTTTGGTAACGCTGCACATTACGAATTTGCTTTTCAGCCACAAACACTGGATTCTGTCTGCATCATAAGTGAAACATTTCAATACTCCCAAAGTATTCTGCTTGTGACATCAGCCTGAAGAAATTCTTGCAACTACTTTCCTCACATAAGCCATTAATAATCTGATGATTATGACTCCCATAATACTCCTCTCTTCTTACATAGCTGCACTTTTGCATAGAAAACAATAGGAAATACAACAACTCAATAGTCTATGTTGAAATGCTGAACTCCTTGCAAGCCAACTTGTAAAAAACCAGAAGTTGAATTAGACTTTAGAAGTTTCAACGTCTCAAGCTGAGGAAACATGCCTAATCATTGGTACCAGCTGTGGAGGAGCCAGTCATTTCCAAGGCTCCTCCACAAGTTTAAGTTATTAAATCCAGACTTTTCACAACAACTCTTGTTCCTTAAGAGGACAGTAAAAGCTACATCATTCTAAATATATCTAAAGATGCAGGAAACAAACATGCAACAGTTTTTACAGAACACCACTGAAACAGCAGCATTTTTTTTAAAAAAAAGCTTTCATCCTGCTTGTTGTTTTGGTGGGTTGTGGTTTTTTTGTGGGTTTGGTTTTTAAGACTTCCTGATATTCTGAAAAGAAATTGGAAGTCTGCTTCTCTTGCCTCCTGCAGAGAAACTACCTTTATTTCCTGTAGAGAAATAATATTACCAAATTTGAAGAGCTACTTAAGGAAACAAGATAAGGCTGTAAGTCAAGCCTTTGCATACAGTAAGGGTAACAAATGCATTTTGTTTCTTTCCCTTACTACGTGCATTTATTTTACAAGAATTTATTATTTTCTTAATGTCTGTGTTGTGTTCCAGAAGTAGTACTATTTTCTTAATCTATATATAAGTTTACAGAGGCCTTTATTCCAGTAGTCCTGAACCTTCTGCTTCAAACTCAGGTTCAGTTTTTTTAAACAAGTGATCACAAATTTCTTGCAGGCCTTACACACAGTTTGCAGCTTGTTTTGAGTATCTGACGTCTCATCTGTTCAGCACCCACAATGCCTAGTGTACACCAAAACATAAAGTTGCACCTCACAAATCTGACAAACAACTGCTGAAACAACCTGCACTCTCCTCTCACTTATTACTGCCAGATGCCTTCCTGTATGCTGCCTACTCCAGAACTCTGGGAGAAGCCGTCCCACCTGCTGAAGCAAAGCAGGGGGCTGCTCTGGGCATGCCGACCGCTGCTCTCGGATGAATCAGCACTGCGTAGAACACACAAAGCTCTTTAAAGAGGCTTGCAAGTCCCAAACAGGAGTCCTTCTGTTTCGTTCACAACTACTTTAGGATTCAGCAGAGCTCCATGTTTATGAAAACAGAGGCGTAGAATGAGCCCAAACTGGTGAGAAGAGCGAGCTGTGTTGCTCGGCACACAGAAGTCCTCCTACCTCAGCGGAGAAATGAACGGCAGGCAGAGCACGAGAATTACTCCGATTTCGCCGTACAGGAAGGCAGCCACTGCCGTCCACTGGAAAGTCATCGTCCTGGCGGCCTGCGGAGGAAGGGGCAGCTCGGACGGGCGGCTCTGACTTCCCCTCCCGAACGACACCCGGGACAGGGAGGTGGGGACCGGGACAGCCCGGGACGGCGGCGGCCCGGGGAGCAGGGCCCCCGGCAGAGCCCCCGTGGGTTCCTCCCGCCGCCTCCCGCCCCCCAGCGATGCCGGCGCCCCCCTGCGCGGCCGCGGAGCCCA
>VZTH01033560.1:0-11004 GCA_013397815.1 Aleadryas rufinucha
CCTCGGGGCACACGGGGCAGAGCGTGCCCGGAGCCAGCGCTGAGCAGCCTCGGGCAGAGCTGTGCAGTGCCTGCGGCTGCAGTGCCAGCAGCCACTGTGCACCAGTACTCCTCATACCTCACAGTCCCCTCTCTGAATTCAGCTTCACTCTTGACTTAAATCGCGTTATTGGCAATAACTGCTCCCCAAGGGTTTGCAGCATGTTTGCATCTTTAAGAAAAGAATAAATCCTAAACCATAAATCACTGAAGTAACCTGCACCTAGGAGTGCTCTTTTAAACTCCACAATCACCTCAAACAGTTTATTAGCAAAATGGGTTACTAATACAGCACTGATAAGGGACATTATGAGGAATTTTCCTACAAACAAGCAGAAAAAGTAAATACCTGTATGGAAGATCACATTCTACAGCAGTGTCTCTGGTTTCTATGTTGGTCTTTGGTTGGTTTTCCATTAAGTAGTCCAGTTTATCTTGTAATTCTTTATTCTGGGAAACAGTAATTTTCATCACAAGTTTCTTTTATTTATGTTAATTAAACAAGGAAATAAAATTGCACATTGCCCTCTCCCCACAAGAAATAGTGTAAACGTATTTATTGAGAAAATAAAGGAATCTTTAATTCTGGAAAGAATATAAATTAAACCAACACTTTTATTCAGAAGTGTCTGGTTTAAGTCATTATAAAACCATTATAAAATTGTAAGTTAAGAAACTTAGTGTGAATACTGAGAGTTTATGACATACATTCCTGATTATATGACTGGTGTCATAAGTTTAATTTCCATTTGAAGAACAGCAAATACATACAGTAATTAAACATCCAGATAACACAGGATGACATTGGTTCAAATTTAATTTGGTTTCATAAAATAATCACAATAATGTAAACTTAAAAGGTAATGCCTTACCTCACATTCTAAGAAAGAAATTTTTTCTAAAAGCTGTACTATAAATAATTCCTTTTCTTTTACTTTCTTCCTTAGCATTTCAATCTATGAAGAAAAACAAAGAATTTAGTCTGATGGGGATGGGAAAAGGAAGAAAAGGATCTAGGTATCACAGGAAGAAAACATGTTTAATATTGTTGTTCAGCAACAACTGAATACCTGGAAGTATTCACAAACTGCTTTAATCACTGGATTAGCTACCAAATTTAGTGGACTTTTACTAAAGTGAATTCATTCTGTAGAACAGCTAAACTGAAATCAAGGAACACTCAGAATACATTCATTTTTTTTCTGGCAGTCATTGCAAGAATGACCATTTCTGAATCCTTGAGTCAAATTTTCCATGCATTCTCACCAGTCACTTTTTAACTCTGTATCTTAAAATCAATGCTGTGAACAAACACTAACATCCCCTTCAAAACCACCAGTGTAAATTTTTTCAGCATATCTGGAAACAGAGATTAATAGAAATATTCCCATCCTGCTAAAAGAGAAAGATAAAATACTCAAGGCACAGTAATGAAAACAAAAGCAGTACTACCACCCTCCCAAAAATTTATTGCTAGAAATTATAAAGTATTTAATCAAAAACATACAGAACTATGAAAGAAATGAAGCAAAACAAATACATATATTAAACTGAAAAATGAAAAGTTGTAACACCAACTGAACTTTAATTTAGTCTCCATGACCTTCAGATATCACATCTCACTGACACAATGATCAGTTGTTAGTTGGAAAAGCTAAAACATAAACACCATACAGTGTTTTCAGCTGAACAGTTACAGAACACAGGAGTGCTATCATCATCCACCCTTCTCAAAATCAGGTATTTCCTTTTTTTCTCTTTTAAAGTCCATGTCAAAACTACCTATGTCATCTCAAGCTATTATAATTTCAATTTTCAACTCACAGAAACACAAAGCTTTTAGCATTTTCAGAAAATCTTAGAATATACCTTGATCTTTATATTTAATTACAACTTTGTTTAATAGTATGACTGAATTAAGTCAGCTACGTCCTCACTGGCTCAATAGTTTCAGTCCTGCCAATAAACTCCACTTTAAAGAGATAAACAGTTTCTCTTAGGACTTTCAAGTGGATCTTTTCTTTGTTCTCTCCTACTATGCATATAAGGAAATAATACCAGCATCAATAATCAGTGCCACACAAAGAAGCCCAAAGCCAAGCACAGCTGTGTGATCACACTGACACACAGCCATTCTTGCTTGTTATTGACAATAATCAACTCCATCAGCTGCCTAGGCTGGTTTTTACATCAAACACAAAATATTTCTGTTTCCAAATAAGTGATCAAATTATCTGTCATCCAAAAGCAAGACCAAACTCTCGTGTTTCACAGGGCATGTATCTTAACTTATGTTCATTCTATGATAGAAAGATCCTAAGACATGAAATAAACTGACAGTAACCACTATGTTCACCAGTATCATGTTCAAATAGATTTTGTGTAAGTTAAAGTTCTGTTTATTCTTCACACTGGCTACAGAGAGAGAAACTCCCTAAGGATGTTTTTGAGTTACTTTAATTAGAATAGTCTGAAGGCAAAGATGAGCATGGACACCTTAAAATCTAACAGAGAATACAAAAAGGAAGACTTTGACAAACAGCTTCCTCCCCTTCCCAAACACAGAACTGAACTCCAAAAAGACATTTTGTAGTTTGGTGAGGATGCTCTAGGGAGCAGCAGACTGAAGCACACACAACAGTACCTCCAGCCTCTCTGTAACACAGTACCAGTCAGAACCCATTAAAACCATGCCCTTGCCCCAGAATTACACCAGATTTTTAAATATGCCTTCTTTTCTGCAGAGAATATGGTACCACATCATCACATGCTCGGTGTCTCAGTCTAGCAGTCAAACAATGGCGTGGTTAGACCATGCAGGTTACAGAATGATCCGGCTGTGAATTGTGTAACTTATATAAAACCTCTTGGTGGATCTTTAAACATTAGGAACTCAGACACAGCCCCACACCCCAAATACATTTCAGGAGAAATAAATGCAACAGTGGTTAAAATGAGAGGCTGTTTCAGCACCAGGAAAAATGTCCTGCAGTCCTGCTCCCTGGATGCAACAGAGTACCCTGTGAGGCCACTGCAGAAGGAAAGCAGGGTCAGAATGGAGCAGGAATGCTGCACCCCCAGGCACATGGCCAAACAGTTGCCTCAGCAGCTACTGCAGTCCTAGGGCTGAAACAAGTGGCCTGATACAGATGACACATCCCAGCAGAGAAATTTACTATAAAAATAAGTTTATTTACTGAATAAGGACTTGGGTATACATCATCTTATGCCATTAGCCCCAGGAATGAAAAACCTGATTTGATTAATCCTTGAGAGGGTATGTCACAGGAAACCAGGAAAAACAGGAATAACTCTGTGAGATAACATTAATATATTACTGTATTAAATTTTAAAAACCCCCAAACCCACAAATCCAAGTCTTGAGAGTTTTTTTGTCTCTAGAAGCTTCATAAAGCAAGACAACAACTAGCAGGTGACAGAGCAATAGACTTTGACTCTGGGTTGAATACAAGGTAAGGAGGAGGAGAGGAGAAGCAAGATGGGTCAAACACAATACTGAACTCCAGGCCTGACTGGTGGCCAGAATAGTCTGGTCAGAATGGTCAGAAACAAGTCAGTGCAAGCCAAAGACTCTCAAATTCCATGGACTGACTCTTGTATCCAAGTAATTTCTGGACTGCCTCCAGGATAAAATTATCATCAAGATGTTCCTATGTTTTCTTTGGTCAATGCCCACAGCCTATAATCCACCTCATCCTTGCTGTCTGCAGACTTCAGCATTTCAGTTCACTGAACTCAGCAACTTGCACCCAAACCTGGCTTTTGCACAACTGCCCTCTCAGATTTCTTCATAATTTTCTACAAGCACTATTCAGGTACATCCTTCAGGTTCTCTCTTCCAACCTTCTCTAGAAATGTCCAGACAGGCTTTCCCTAGCACTTAATTCTTGACCTGACTTACATTGTTAAGACTCCACATTTCTACCTGTATTTCTATAACCTCCACGTCTACAATAAGCACTCAAACAAAACTGGCAACTTACCTAGAAATATCAGATACGTTAATGACCCACTCATTCCTTTCAAAACAGTTCTGCTAACAGTAATAATGTAACTTTAGCAACCCTGGGCCACAGTCACCCTTTTTCTTACCACTTCATTCTCTCTTACCTCCCCAACCCCCTGTATCCATCGTTCCTGCTTTCCCTTCTCCTGTTGGGAGACATCTGACTATTCCAAAACTGGGAAGAGAAAAGCTACAAGGCCCAAGCTACAGTTTGTAATTTACTGGTGTGCCAGCAACTGAGGGGCATCACATGCTCTCAGCCCTTCAGCCACCCCACCTCAACCCCCAGCACTTCCCTGTCGGGCAGAGAAAGGGCACCTGATCTCTCCCCATCCTGGCACGATCCGTGACGTTCTCTGCTAGTGGTGCTGGGTGTGCAGCTTGCATTTCACATACCCACTGCAATTCCTAATGATCTGAATCAGCACATAAGGTCCAACACAGAATGTGAATCATCCTGAATTTATCCACTGAGTCAGGATTTATATGGTCACGCACTTCTTTTCAAGCTCTCTCATCCTTGTTTCCACCCTACTGCTGTTACCACCTCTATGCTTTTGCCTCCTTCTGAAACCTTGAGGTCATTTCTCGAACTGCCTCAATCTTCAGATTGTCACTTTATCTTGCTGCATCTCCCAAAAAATTCAATTCTTCTTGTCCATCCCATCGATGAAGATCTCTTTCTTTCTCACTGCTGCACCTTATATAGACTCTCCAAAGACCAAATAATTGTCACAGTACCTGAATGGGCTGTGTAAATACTTTCTAGGAGGAGCTGCACTTCTGACTTTCTCCTGCACCATCAAGCAACTAAACTTTGCTTCACTAAGATGGAAAGTGAGATGTAAGAGTCAACAGAATTAAACTGATCTCATGGACAGAATACCTAAGAGAACAGTCAAGAGGAGAATCGGAGAATTGCAAGACCTAAAAGGAAGAGTCTCTAAAGAAATGCTGGATATGTGAGTAGTGGTATTAGAATGAAAAGTCAACAGAATTACAAAGCTATTAAAGCAGAAGAAAAAAGCATCTTGAGAGAAAACTAAAATTGTATTTAAATGTACAGCCTTTATAAAGAAAGCCTGAAATAGGAAACTTTATTTTATTCTGTGTAACTCAGACACAGATTTGGAGGCATTAAACTATACAGTGATCTCCTGGATTGGAAGAGATCCAGCTATTAGGTAAACTCAGGCAACATTTACCACTTGATAGTATTATCCATTAGTTTAAAATATTTATCAGAACATAGTTTTAATATAGGTAGGTCTCATATTATTCAAGTATACTTGTATTTTCCTTATTCATCTACCATTAATGGATTGGGCATCAGTAACACCAATACAGAGACATGAACGAACTGGTCAGAAACATGACTGCACAGGACAAACACATGCTACACAGCATGCACAAAACAAGGCAGACAACACATTGCAACATCTGCCTGAACTCTCAGAGGCATTCACTGTACAAGGAGAACAGCATTTTCCTCAGTCCAGTATTTCACTGAACCTTAACTGGTATTTATGAGAGGCTAGACAGGAGTTGAAATTTTTTTAGGGAGCATAATACAGTAAATAAGAATAAGCACCTTTGCCTTTTAATCCTCCTTAAATCACATGAGCAACTTATCAATACTTTCTGTATTTTAAAACTCACACTGCATTTACAGAAAAAGTAAGAACTGATTGATTTAGGTTAATGCACCAACATAGGGACCTTCCTAAAGGAATGAGTTCTATGAACACATTATGCCAGTGGTTGATGTCCACATATGGCTGAAGCAGGGGCTGGCATGTCCTACTGAGTTACAGACATTGGCTCATTGTCTGCACATCAACCCACCTTGTTAAGCACTACCTTAGTAATGGGCAAGTTTTCTAATTAATGACTTGGCCTGGCAATTCCCAGCTGAAAGTGCTGATGTTATGCATATATAAACACTCCCACCAAACACCAGCAGTGATTCTACTTCTGCCAATAGATAAGCAATGTACCGCTTGCTTAAGTCCACTGAGGAATACCAAACACTTGTGTTGGGAAGGGAAGGAGGAGGGTGTAGCAAATTATTATTGTTCTGTCCTTTATCTTCTTCCTCCAAGCTCTCAAGGTGGGTTTCTCTTTCTACATTTCTCGTTCTGCATTTTTGTTGTTGTTTTGTTTTTATGGTAGGTACTATGCAATGCAGATTTTGGTTAATAAAAGTTTGGCATCTGTTGTTGGTCATTCCATCTTCTCCTCCTCTGTGCTTCTGCGTGGCTTCTTTTACTTGACCTTGAAACTGTTCTTCCACATTAAAAGAGGGAAATTTCTCTGTATATCTGAAGTTGAACTGTCTTGATACAGATGTTTTCAGATGGTTAAGTCTTTTGTGGAAAAATTCCTTCTTTTATACCTCATTTGTGCAATACAAAGTATCTTCTGTATCTGGGATATCATCTGCTCATTAGCACTTTGTCCTTTCATGCAAGTATCTTCCCCAACCGAACAGGAGACAGCTTCTCCCTGGTGTCTGGTCACCATCTATTATCCAACGAATCTGAGACTAAAGCTGGAGAACAGCTCATGGGCCATGACCTAGAGACAGTTCAATTCAGTAGTTAGGGGAATTTCATGTGAAATCTGAGTTCTGTAGATAATTTCTTGGCATGAAATCAAATAATCCTTTTTTCTTCAGACCAGCTTTGTATATCTGCATCAACTCCCTTGACTTGCTTACAAAATGTAAATGCTTATTTCCTTACCTCTCCTGCTTCTCAACAATGAAACAACATTACACATAAAATAAGCTTATTGTGCAATGAAATTCCAATCAATTTCAAAGGGAATTGCACAAATCTCAAAACTAAACCTCTCTTAAATCTGTCCAGGTTCGAAATTGAGATCAAGCCACAAAATAATTATTTTGCTAATTTAAAATCAATGTTTTGTATTTCATTTCATATCTTACATGAAAGTTTAATTTCCTACACTGGCAGGTCAACAGCATGAACTGGTTGACCCTATCAGATAGATACTTAGAAGAGAAGCTTTTACCCCTCTCATGGAACAAGAGCAATTTCAACCCTGAAGGAAACAATGTGGTAGCAGCTTCCCATGCCCTGCCATGGTGCCTCTGCCTGCATCTGCCTGCCCAGTCCCATCTCGGCAGGGGAAACTCCTTAGTGGAAGGGCCTGAAGTCTGTGTGCCTCTGCCTTTCACCTGAGTTTCCCTGCAAATTCTTCCTCTCATCAAACTGTCTTTTTCCTTTATTGTCTTTGCAAGTCTCTCTCTGCCCAGCCATACTTTAAGATAGTTACAAAGGCAAGGGCTAAAAAAATCTCTGAGCTTTGGGTGACCCACTCTGGCCATCTGCCTCTCCTCACTCGTTTCTTGAAAGCCTGTGATGTACAAACAGTATGAGAAAAGGGCTGGGTTTCCAAACACCTGCCAAATGCAAGTCCTGCACCTTTAACTGCCAGCACTTCATTTAAAATGTACTACACTAAACTGTGAACAAATAGATTTTTTTAACAAACAAGTTCAGCACAGGGATAAATCTGTCAGCCGTAAATCATCTGCAATCTCTCTCTAATGAGAACATGAGGCTTTAAGACTGTGCAGGATAACTTTCTGCTCAGCTGGTGCACTAATGGGAAGCAATTTTTTGCTCTCACAGAAAAGAATCCCTATGAGGATAAAAAATGTGTGTGCATGAGAGCTAACACACAGAGATGTTGAAGGTCACCCACTCCAGCAAACTTCATTTTTATTTCTTCCATTTATTTTTCTTCTGAAAGTTATTTTCTGTGCTCCTATTTAATTTATGACTGGTTTGACTAGATCAAGTTGAAAAAGGTTCTATTAATACCTGAGAAGGAAGGATTTATTTTCAGAGGAAAAAAATTAGAAGCAAATGATTTCTCTGCTAAGGAGTATAAGCACACTGAAGTGTGAGTGTCCTCCTCTGCCTGGGCTCATTTGCCTAGATCACATAACCACTGCATTCAGTACAAACGTGATGAGACCTATGAAGAGGAAGGTGTTGATACTCCTTCCTTCCATGGCCTCCTACATTTGGTGCTTCTCTGCCAGCATCCCCTTTTATGCCTAAGTTAGGACTGACCACCAGCTCCTAACGCGTTTTTAAATGCCATCAAAACAGCACCAGAGGTGTTAGAGCTGCCTGCTGCATCACAAAACGCCACTATAAAGCTTCTCTTTCACTTTGTCCTGACTGCTTGCTGCTCTTTTACAGAATGCCTTGCATCTGTCACTTGCAAATGATCCATCATCTTTCCCTAAAAGGGCTTAAGAGCAATCTACTTCGTGATTTTTTTCAGCCAGGAGATTCATCTCAGTATTTGTCCAATTTTGACAGTTCTCCATGAGTTTGAAGCAGTATCTCTTGTTTGTTCAGCATCCCTTTGAAGTGATGTTCATTTCTCCAATTTCTCTCAATTGGAGATGGTAACAGCATAAACTCCTTGTGATTTACACTGGAAGAATAAACCCCTTATTTGTACTTCAGATCTGTGTCCAATATACGCAGATTAGTACTAAATAAACCTCATCCTGCAGTCAAGCAAGTATAGGCTTTCTTACCTAGCAGCTCACACAGTAGCTCTGTTCCAGCTTCCAACAAAAGCACTGCTTATAATTTTGACTACTTACTTTCCTTCCACCTCTCTCCTGAGTTTCCCAGGCTAGCCTGTTCTCACTCTGTTGTCACGCCACAGAGAAGCTGAGTTTCAGAAAGCAAGATTTCTAACTTTTGAATTATTTGATTATTCTTTCTCAATTATTTAAATGCAAGTTATCAATATCATTATAACATCCTCATAAACCCCAAGATGGCATGTTATTTTACAGATACCAGTCATGAAAATACTGCAATAATGAGTAACATGGCAGGTTTTCATTACACTTTTCTTGCTATTCCTTGCCATTAAATTCCGCAATTAGTTAAATTTAGTGTAGGGAGGATGTGTGTTTAAATATACCCTGATGAACATGTCTTCCGGGACTTAAATAGTAGTGCAATCTTCCCTATTTACTCCAGCAGATATTTTTAGTGCTGCTGCTCACTAGTTTTTAACCTAACTTCAGAACAGACTCTTCAGACAGCATTCCTTTGCAATACTTTCATTGCCAGTTTCTCAGCTTCTATGGCATAGTTAGCAAGTGCTTGCTTAAAATGAGCCAAAACATACTCATCTAATGTTATGTGGAGAAGAGCACAAAGTCATGAAAAGCACCTCATGCTTGGATAGTTGAGGGCATACATATCTGCAATGCTTTTTCTCTTGCCCCATGGTGAACAGCTACTCTTCTCTACATTATTAAAGCTGCTATTTTTAGGCCTTTAATTAAGAGTCCAGTTTAAAATAGGGCATGCCAACTATATTGTGGATATTTTCTCGAACACGGTACAAACACAAGCAACAAATAGCATGAAATGAAAAAACAGAGCCCCAAACATTAAATGCCTGATGTATTTGGTACCACCTGATCTGATCAAACCTCTGCTACAGGAGGCTTTAGCTACCTCACTAGTGAAAATACAGATGTAGCTCCAGGTGTTCATGCAGTTCTCAAGGAAGCGGAATTAAAATAAAAATTAAAACACGCAAGGACTAAAGGAGAGAGCAAAAATATCTACCCTATGGCTATGTGGCAGGCAAGAACTGATAGAGGTTTAACTGAGTCTGAAAAGCAGGCAGTCAGACAGCAGTTAGAAGCAGACTTGTTTGACAATTAAGTAGTGACTCGGTCACCTAACACTCATTAAATAAGATAACCAGATGATCTAGAAGGGCTTTCTGTGTATATGAAGGCACCAACAGAGATTCATTACAAGGAATCAGCAAGCTAAACTCACCCATTAAGTCTAGTATTTGTGATATCATAATCATTGGCTCAGGCTTTATATGTGGTTTTATTTCAAAACAAAACATGGAGCAGAAAGGATTTGTAATACCAATGCAGCCCACTAGAGGTCAACCAGCAGTTTATATTCAGTAATAAAGGGCAAAATTTAGGCCACCATCCTCATATATTACTAGAATCATTCAGGGTGCCTCATGTATCACAAATCCTTTAGAACTTTTGTTTAGAACAGACAGAAAAAACTCATACTACAATGTCTGGTATACACAGATACAAAACAGATTAAATAATTGTTCCATAATCCATTAATTAGATGAATTGGATTATTAGACTGGACAAATTTTCCTTAAGAGAATACCATGGTATAAAGACTGTTAGTTCAGTTTTAGACCAGCTATGATGCTTGAAAACAGTGATAATGGCAAACTAAACTAAAACCAAAACCTCAAGACTTGACATGGCTGATATGACTTTAATCCTTCTGTGTAAAAGACACTTAGTATCACACATCTGATCATACAGTAGGACTACACCAGAATCTCATAAAACAAAGCAGATATACATAAATACATATAAATACAAACTTTAACAAAAATTAACAACTCCATGTCTAATCAGAAATCCTGTAATAGCACATTGTGAATGCAGAGAGAATGCCTTAGATTTGAGTGGTTTCTAAATATTTGATAGTTTGAATATATGATGTCCAGATACGAATCAGAGGTGTCTTATGAATGCCTATCTGTGCCGTAGGAAGGCTCATCTAATAGAGCTGTCAGTCTGCTTTGTAAAGCTCCAATTTAAACTTATCTATTTCCCACATCATTCTTTCCACTTGGAGAAACAGAAATGTTTGCAATTACAGCCTTCTGACTGCAGAAGTTTCCTGACACATAGGTAGCCTGTAACCTAAAGCATCTATGCAGCAAAATTCCACTTAAAATTTTGCAGGAAATGGTACCTGCTAAGACAATGTCCCCAGCCCAGGGTAAGAAGAGATGAGCAGTGAAAAACAGTACTTACTCACCTATTTCTGCGAGGAACTACATTAAACAAACAAAAAAACCCAA
>VZTH01033561.1:0-10857 GCA_013397815.1 Aleadryas rufinucha
CATTGCTCTTCCTGCATAGCTCTACCAAGCTAGTCATCTTGTAGAAGGCTTTCAGGTTCGTTAAACATAATTTCATTATCTTATTCTCTTATCAACTTGTTATAATATTCTACTTTTTATATCTTATTTTGATATCCTATTATGATCATATACATTACTTTGGACTGTTACATAAAAAAATAATCTCGATAGCACCAGGAATGGATCTTACAACTGAAAGACTGCCTAGACTTCC
Source organism: Aleadryas rufinucha (assembly GCA_013397815.1). NCBI lineage: Eukaryota > Metazoa > Chordata > Aves > Passeriformes > Aleadryas > Aleadryas rufinucha. The sequence continues at coordinate 236 of VZTH01033561.1, forward strand.
AAACTCAAAGGTTTTTTTTCTTTTGATGTTAATACATGTCAGGTTATCATCTGTATATAAATATAGTAATTACTATGGATATAGCAAGGCTTAAACACTTAGCGTTTAGCTGAACGGAATGCAAGACAACTGGAAAGTATTTTCTCCCTTTTTGGCAATTTTTAGGATGTGTTACTTTTCTGTTAAAATAAAGGGACTGTGAGAAACAATGGTATATGTTTAATATCCATTTTGAGTTGTAGATACTGGCTGTTCGTGTCTCTGTTATTGCTAATCAGAGCTGCATGGTTGATTTCCCCATAAGTCACAATGAATATTTACACTGGAATGTGTCATTGTCCTAAATGAATTTAAGGCTGCTGTCTCTTGCCAACAGGACATGTTTCAAGAGACATCTGTTTATCCTCAGAGTCTGGACAGTAGGAAAAAAAGAGCCAAGGGAACCATTCTACACTTTCTTGTGGATGCTACATATAAGTTAGAGGGGTTTTCTTTCAAATGTTCTCCCAGTCACTATCACTGGTGCAACTTCAGTAGTAGCAGAGGTGTAAGGATACTGGCAGAGGTTACAGCCACTGTCTCCCAGACTTTTTTCACTTCAGGGCTGGGTATCTGCTCTTTAAATCTACTGGCCTGGCTTTCAGTGCTGCTAATATTTGACTCTAAATGATGCTGCACAGCTGTGAAACAGTCTTCAAAACTGTCAGTGTGTTGTGTAGACAAAGTCATGCCGTGTCGAGCAGAGCTGGACGGTTGTGCAATAGGTTGACATTTTAAGTTCCTTTTCGAATTTTGAAATAAATTTGTTTCTGTTGTATTGAGGCCCCTTCCATGATAGCTCTGTGCATGCTTTGTTTTTCTTGAAACAGAAGTAGTAGTATATTGGAAGTGTTTTAAATTTGACAACATTCTTTTTTTATGTCTCTCCAATTGCTTATGTTTGTCTCGTTAGGATTGAAAAGTAAACTGAATGAGTGGGGAGAGCCAGCTTCTTCTAAGTATTCAACACTTGTGGTGGCCAACTTCCAGTGATTACACTGCAAATAATTTTGAGCTATTAACATTTATGGAAGTCATATTCTGTTCAATGTGCTCATTACACTTTATGAATAGGGAAATGTTTTAATGTATTAATTTTAAGCCAGTTTTTCAAGCTCTAGTTTTACCTCTTAACTGGTGAGGCCACATTTTAGGATGTGAACATGAGAGTTAATTCTCCTTGGCCTGTTCATTACACAATGTCTCCCATGAAGCAGCATAAGTGTAGCAGAGATGAGAACCGCTGCACTACAGCTCAGGAAATATGTCTACCTGAATTTCCCCAGAAATTTTGGTCACGTACAGTGCTCTCATCTAACACATCCTTGTTGTTGGGGACTAAGATAATGTTACATGGAATGGGTGATGTGTTCAAACATTGTAAAGGGTATGTTCTCACTACACATAGCTTTTGTAGTCAGAAAAGTGCATCTTGGGACCCATTCTGATGAGAGGTGTTTGATAATGGAAGATTATGATGAGAAAATGTAGCTATCTTGCATTGAAATTGTTAAAGCATGTTTTTAAATACTGATGGATAGTAGACAGCTAGGACAGATCAATTCGTTATGGAGGTCTAAGGGGAGATTCTTGCCGCAGTTATAATTACATCTGATGACCTCAGTGGAGGTAAGTTTGTACCCTCTGTTGTCACTGAGTGTGGATGTGCTCATGTGCATAAATATAATGGAATACACTTGTATTAAATGTGTTAGGCAAACTAACCACAGAAGGTAGAGCCCTGCTGTCATCATGATTTAAAAGAAAAGTGATGTATAGAAAATGATGAATGCCTGTTGCAAGAAGCTTTTTGTACCCTTTCGTCTTCTTGGAATATGTTTCCTAAATGGAACTACTGTCTCTTTTGACCTGCAAAGCCTATCTCAAAGTATTAGGCCTTGCTTGCTTGCTCTCTCACTCCCTCTTCCTTTCTTTCATTTACATCCGCATGAACATGTTATTTATCCTTTTGAAGGATTCATGAACAGAATGCATCCATGCCCATTTATTCTGCCTTGAAGGAAAAAGCAATGAATGCATAAATGATGTTACTTTACATCGAGGAACTGTGAAGAATTGAAAAACATCCTATTAAGTGAGTGCACTGGAATTTGATTGGAAAAAAATAGTATCTGTAAACTAAAAATGGAATTAGCCAAAGTTGTAAAGTCTTAATTCAACCTGAGCTTAGACATTTAATGTTCACCTGGGGAGGTTGTTTTTCCTTGTGTGCTGACAGGACTGAGACCTCAAATGGAGCAAAATTAGTGTGCCCAGTGCACCCAGGACAAACAGGATGGCAATGACTTCAGCCACCTACAGGAAAGTTTTGAGCCAGTAGGCTTTGATGATCATATTGCTGTTTTCAATTGGGCAGTGTTAGACTGATTCTATATAAAGAGACTCTTCTTATAAGACATGAAAAGTGATTTATGAACAATGTAAAAAGAGGATTTTCTGTGCCTTTTTCCAATGTATCATGTGAGAGAAAGTGTAGAAGTAGGCTTTTGGGGAGTTTTACGTAATTTTTTTAAAAAAGAGATCTTTGGGTAGATGGAGAAAGAGGGACCTGACTCCTGGGTTTTCATTTAATAGGAAAGTCTTTATTTCCAGAATGTAATTTCAGTAGAATTAGGGGGTAAAGCCTAGCCACAAGTAGGAAAGGATTTTTTTGTAAAAAAACCAGTGTCAAATAATCTTTGTATATTCCTTTAACTCTGAGACTGAAAACGTGCTTTGGATAACTGGTGTCCAGTAAGCATTCATCCACCTCGAGTGTTTAGGTAGTGTGTGAGACTCTGTAGTGTGCTTTTTCAGCTCCTTAAAAGGGCCACTAGGAAGACTGGTGAAGCATTCACCAGGAGAATAGGTGTGAGGGATGTCATGGGTATTTAATGGGAGAAGTGAGAAAGTCCTGTGATCTCTGAAACTCTTAGGGCTTCACTGTAGGACTAAAGGATGCAAAACATGGCAGCATGACGACAGTCTTTTTGCAAGAAACCTTTGAGGGGGGGAAGAAAAAGGGAGAACTCAATGTAGACAAGGAATGGGAAGCCAGTTTCAAAGCCTAGTGATTTATCCTGAAGAGCAGACTGTCATTTTAAGCAGCCTCAAGCCAAGCTTGTTTTGGGGACCTTCTATTTTGTCTTAATCCCCGTATTTTAATTATTTTTTCATAAGCAGAATCTAGGATATGAACTTTGAACATGTTTTGCCTGATTACTGTCGGACAGGTGTACAGATAGGGTTGAATAAATGCCGTGAAAATGTTGTAGTCACAAAACAGCTATAGATGTCCTAATTCCAGACACTCAGCGTTATATATTAGACAGCAGCTCTGCTCAAACAGTAAAAGAACACGTCACTATATATCCCCGTCAGATTAAAAAACTAATTTGAAAAGATTAATGTATTCCATTCCTGTTAGCCTGAATCAGATACCGCTGTGCCTACAGCAGCACTGCCTCTTGATTATTGAATTTTTATGGCCTTGTAATTAATTGCAGATTCCCTGTTTTGTTCTATTTCTTTTTCTCTGACATTTTAATTTCAACAAAAAGCAGCGGTCTCCATGCAGCCTCTCTCAGGAGATCCTAATGGCCTATAAAACAAAATGACTTATAGATATGGCACCCACTTCAGTTGGCTAGCGATTGTTCGAAACCTTGCTGATCACGCGGAATTTAATTTTTTCCCTTCCTCTATTGTACTTATTTCTTGTCTATTAAATTGCAGCTCCAGTGTCCTGACTAACAAATGGATGGTAACAAAGTGCCACCCTTCTGTAATACATTACTGTTGCCATATGCAAATTTTTTTCTTAAAAAATTGCAGTTCATTTTATCTAATTATAAATGAATAAATTACTCTTACACATGAATAGAATATTCAGTCCTTGACTCTGCATGTGAGAATTTTATGTTCTGGTAAATCATTTAGATTTATTACAGATTTAAAGAATCAAATGTGTTTTAGATTCATTTTGCATTTTCTGTTTCCTCCTTCTCCCCAAAATACTGGAATGTGCAAAAATGATTTATTTCTGTGCTATAGAAAGGCATGTTAGCATGACTCGCCATCTCCCAGTGAAACTCCTGGACTTACTGAAGGCTAGTAGGAGTGAATTATTGTTATTTATGTTACAGTAGTGCCTTGAGATCAGAACTCCATTTTTCTGGGCGCTGTACCAACACATAATAAAAGATCATCTTTGCCCAAAAGAGTTTATAATCAAATGAAAGCATTGTCAAAGGGAGGGCTGCAGGTGGGTTGTATCTTGTAAGGGAGGAAAGAGTGGTAGGGATTGGCAGTGCCAGTGCATTGGGGGATGTCAGGCAAGGCTGTTGTAGTGCTGGGGATGCTCTAGCCCAGCAAAGGACTGACTGCGTGGGGAGCAGGGATGACGAGATGACAAAAACCTGGGATCGCCATAATGCATCCTGCAGAGGTGTCACAGACTGGTGTAAGTGTCACTTCTGCTCTCTGCTCTGTCTGCACCTTCCTAGGGTGAAGCTGTCTCAGTGGATCTTCATGTTACACCCGTTGGGCTGAGCTGTCGTTTCATTAGCACATTCCTTCACTGTGCTCCCAGGAGTTCCTGGGCAATGTCCCCTCTCAGCATTGAAGTACTTGTCAAAGAGGTGGGGTGTGAGGTGGCTGCTGGAGTAGCAGGGCTGTCTGAGAGCTGATGAAGAGCTTGCATGAACTGATTTCAAAGCAGACAGCTGAAATGTTTGTAATCTGACCGTAGCAGCACTAAGCTTGGCATTGGATGTGAAACCTGCTTGCAAAACAGAGTGAATCAGCCTCCGTGCTGCTAAAACAAGGCTCTTCTTAGATTGGCTTAAGACTAGTTTTCCACAGACATACCTGTCTCCTGACAGTGTCTGAAGATTGTGAAGGTGTGGTGACCACAGCAAGTGCTCAGCTGTGCATACCCTGTTCCAGAGAAAGGGCTCCTGTCTCCATGCTAAGCTTGTAGCCTTCTCCCCAGGCTTGGAAATTAGATGTAAAGGCATGTGTGGGTGAATGAAGTAGAGTGACAAGAAGTTACTGATCCAATTCAGCATGTATTAAGTACAAACTTATCTAAATGGTAACACTTAGGGAGATAATCAATACTGACTGTAAATTCCTACTGTTCCCACACAAGAAATCCCTATAATAATAAAAAGATGGTTTTGCTGGATTGCAGTCTTGCTTGCTGCTGCTTTCAGCTTCTTAACCAAGATGCAGGCGGTAATCTTTTCATAGCTATTGCAAAATTATAGAGAGAATTCCTGACAGGGATGGAAATTGTGTATTTCTAAGAGAAGCAATATCTGTTTTCCATCATGTCTTCTCTTTCATGGGTATGTGTAATTCAAACAGACAAAAAAATCCCTACAAGCAAACTCTTCCCAAATTTAAGAAAGAATAGTTTAGACAAAAGAGCCCTTGTAAATGTTAGTGCGACCTTTGCTCCTCTGCTGGCTGCCGTTTTGTGAGATATCAGTGCAAAAGCTATTCTGCATGTTCATCGTGCTAAAAAAGGGCTTCCTCTTCCTTCCATCTCTGTTCCTAATCAAACCTATCTCGACTGGCATCCTTCACCTGGAGTGTGCCATCCAGTTTGTTTGGATATCTGAGTGGTGGCAGGAGCCTCGGCTGTCGCATTCCGCAGGCTCCTGATTGAATTGTCATAACAATGTGCAATGGTCTTGACATATATTAGAAAGATATGTTCAAGAGATCATCTGATGTCTGTGAGCACCCAGAGAAGCAGTTACATTTTAAATTTTATTATTTAAAATAGGTTAATATCTAGCATAACGAAGTGCTTTCTTATTCAGGATGGGGAAAAAGCTTTTTTCATGGTACATGGCTTGAATGGGCTCTAGCTGAGAAACTGGATAATGCATTTGTACCAGTGAAAATCTCCTGTCTGCTGACAGTTCCTTTCCCTCTTTCAGCCTGGAAAGGACAGCATTCATGAATGGGCTTTTTTCTTTTTTTTTAAAGCTGACATATTTAAGAGTAAAAATCTGCTGTGGTGATATCTAATTCAGATGCATTTAATTTCTTTTTCCTAATTTACTAGTGCAAACAAAACATCTAAAATACTATTTGTGAACATATAGATGTTCTTTTACTGTGTTGAAAAAAAAAGTCACCATCAGAAGTCAGCTTACTCAGACCTGGATATCAAACTCAATTCAGTAGTTTAAATGAGGTATTCCTTTATTTATGTACTGCCTTCCAAACATAAGTATAGAAATAGTGTGATTACATTTGCTTCTGGCTGTTTATATTTTAAGAAATGCTTTATCTTCTGTTGTCATTTTATCAAACTTTAGTGTTCTGCTGTTTGGTACTAGGAATGTGTGTAGAGAAAAAAAAAGATACAGGAACAGACTGGTGGATTGGGAGCTCCCTGACTGTGGCTACATATGATGTTGCCTTAAGGATTTAAGCAGGTATGTGCTGCAAAACTGAGCACATGAAAAATGTTTCTGGATCTATAAAGCTTTCATCCCCCAGTGCACTTAAGCATCACTTATTTATTTGTGCAGTTTGCCACAGAAGTTTAATACCCTGTACTGGTTTTAACCAGACCATACCAGAACTGGTATCTAAAGAGTTGCACCACATGGAAGAAAGTATAACCAGCAATTATATTTGTGACTGGAGAAACACGAAACCTAGATTCTAGCTTTGACTCCTTCAAAACTGTCTCTGTTGAAAAAGGGGTTTTCCAGGCTGTCTAAGGAAACTTTGACTATTTTCATTTATCCTTCCCTGATTCTTTGCTTTGCGAAGAAGTTTGGTATGTCTGTATGGTGAAAAAACAAGGAGAATCCTTAGGAAGTTAGGAAGGACTGCGGTGTTCTTTGATTTGGTTCTTCTTTCACCAGGGTGATTTCTCCTTTTCGTATTTGTAAGGAGAAAAGTGCTCTAAACCCTATCATTTTCATGTGGGATTTGGTGTATTTTTCAGTTTCAAATAGTTTAGCACATCTCTTACGAAAGTAAGAAATCCCAGTGCTCTTTCTGCATTAAAGATGCTGTTAAGTTCAGTGTGACAAAGCAAAGGTTAAAAAAATGTAAGGAGAGAGAGCAGTTAGGGGAGAATGAGCATAACTATTGACTTAATTGTTGATATCTAAATGAAAATGTCTCTCTTAAGATCAGTGGATTTGGATTAGGTTGTCTGACAACATGTGTGTCCTCATGGTTTTGTCACAGAGTCTGAACTCTCCTACATGAAAATAGTAACCCCACCTGAGTCATTAAAACGATGGGTTTTCCCAGGACAGGAAACAGAAACCATAGTGGGTGATGCATTGAAAGACTAAGCTGTATAAAAAGAAAGCCGTTATGTGGTTATGAGGAGGACAGAGGGATCTGACCTTCTAACATTGGATTTCTTTTTCTAAAGAAAAATTCAAGTTGGTATTACAAAGACTGGGAAAATATTTTCAAAATGTTTTCTTCCAAATGCTGTAACTGAAGGATGTTAATTCTAATCTGTTGACATAAGAAGAGTGAATTTGTAATTGCTGGTAATAAATAATTATATTATGTAGGTTCTTTTTGTGCAGGAGTGAATTATGCATAGTGGAGATGAGCTATGGTGTTAGGAAGGGTATTTTAATTAACACATGCTAGAATCTAGAGGTAATTAAAGCTTGAGCACGTGTTTGTTTCCTTAGAGTAGATTATGCTGTAACTTCAATCTGTGCAAAACTAGAACAATAACTTCCAGCTCCTGGCTATTATCTTGGTGTAAGTGAAAGAAATGCTTGGCCCCCCCTTGCAAGAATTGTTCTTTGTTTTCAACTCACTTGATCTGCCTTGGCATCACGTTTTCTACATATGTAGAGTTAAAACTGGGTTTAGTTTATAGTAGAGATTAATGAACTTAACAAGGCTGAATTTACCTAATTTGAACATGTTACCATAACACTTTATATAAAGCCTTTCATCTGACTGATTTTATTTCTCTGTAAATTGTGGATGGTATTATTTTTCCTAGTGTAAAGGGTATGCAAGTAAATTTAAAAAGATAAATGAGCCTTTCCTCTCCAATATAATTTCTCTACAATCCTATCTCTTATTTATACGTTCAGAAAATAGACAAAATGGTGATGTTTTGGCTTGCAGAGCCTTCAGAGTGTATAAATAACATGTATTATTGCATAAAAATGATATTGGAGTGCAGATGCTCATTCATCTTTTGAAATTTATCTACATAGTTTAGCGTTCCCATCCGCAAATACTTGAAACCAATCTGGCACCTGCAGGAAGTGATACATTTCTGTGCCCAAAAAACAGCACCAACGGAAACGTCGCTCAAGGGCTTGACTGTAACATATACTCTGTTTGCTGCCACACCCACAATATGAATTTCTCTAACCAAAGGGACTGAAGTTTTTGTCCTCTGATTATTATGATATGGCCATATTCCAGGTTGTCAGGTCCAGAGCTGTTGATTTCTGCAAACACCTTTGCAGCTAAAGCCGCGTGAATTAGGGCCTGTAAAGCCAGTTAGGAACAAGTGTGCTTTCTTGGTACCATTTGCTTCTCCTTTTTCTAGTTCTCAGTAAATAATTTTATTATTTGCATCACCAGTTCCTGCAGACTCTCTGAAGTCCTTAGGCAAGGTTTACTCCAGAAGCCACATGAGGTTAAAAATTACCTGTTCATCTGAAATAAAACATGTTAATCTTCTTCTTTTAGAAATAGAGCCAAGAAGACCAAAACACTGCAAGACAGGTTGAGTGTGTGGATAGGGATAGAGGTGTTGGAAAGTGTCTTTTGCAAGGGATTAGAGAAGTGGGAGAGCTGAATCTGGAAATAAGATTTTGTGAGGAGTAAGAAGTTGAGGCTTGAGGGAGGAACCAGACAGAACTGCAAGGGCATTTCAGAAGCCTCCTGTGTTACTTGGGTAGAGGCAGACTGATATGCTTTTTCCTTAACTCTCTGCCCTAGCTACCCACCTTTCACACATCAAAATGCCTTTAGGCAAAATATGCAAAAGTCCTTCATACTCCCTGGTGTCTGCTGGCATGCAAACTTGTGAACAGTCCTTTGGCAGATTCTGCCACTTTCATGTTGCTCAGGTTTGTTGAGGTGCTCTCCCTATAGGAGTTGGAAACCTGCAAAAGGCATGGAATACATCCTGCTGGCTTGTGGCTGCTTTGCCTTGCCAAAGCATAGAAAGACTGGACGTGAATGCTGCATGCAGGAGGAATGTGTGGCCCTCTGGTAGGAAATGTGATGATGGACAGCCTGACAGGAAGTGCAGGCAGTGGTCTCTGAAGTGAGGATGTGGAGTTCCTGGTACCCACAAGCCTCAGAAAAGACCAAATCTGGGTTTATCAGAATAGGTGGAACACAGATATAAGAAGATCCCTGCAGGTGACAAAAGGCAAGTTTGGTGTGGAAATTTGGAAAATTCAGAGCTAGACAGAATATTGTGTTTGTATGTCATTCTCTCCACTTACACTCACATATCTTTGCAGGCTGCCGAAGTTCTGCACCCACTCAGGTCTTGTATTAGACCTGCTTGAAATGTTATTGCCTCTCAGAGGTTTTCAAACTACTTGTGGCTTCAGTTTGAGGTGTAGCTACTTTAATTTTGTGAGCAGAGAGGATTTCAAGGTGATTGACATTGAGACTCCTATGGGAATCCTATGATGTACCATATTTAGGCAGTCAAATGCTCTTAAAACTTGCCCCATAGCATATAAATGATGTGGGACAGAACTTCTAGTTTTAGCATTTTTCAACCTGTAGATTATATTGCTTCTAAATTTCTTTTATTTTCACCATCATGCTCCAATGATACCCTTTATTAACACACCTGACCTGCTTCCTGCCCAAGGCAGAATGAAGAAATTGCTGAGGAAACACATCTCCCTGGGTAAACCCTGTGGACTATGTATGTACTGTCTTGTTTTTAAATTCTGTGAATGCAGATGTAAGAGTGTTTTATTGATTCTTTATCCCTCCCCAGTACACTGCTCTATTAATAACAAATGCAACAATATGTTATAAATACTCAGAACACCAATGTGTTAGCATAAAACCAGCAATAAATTCCCATCCTTTGCATAAAGTGAAAATCCCTAATAGTGTGCTCTGCAATTTGCTCACACTAAGAGCAATCAAGAACCATACATAATGTAAAGGTGCTGCTGCGAGTAGCCGAAACATGCAACATAATTTCATTTTGTGTTCAGAAGAGCTGATCTTTGAAAAGGTCCCTAAAGAAATTCTGCTTGGCGGGGAGTAACCTAAAAGAACCTGCTAGAGTTTAGCACTGCACCTTGGCTGTAATGGTGTGTTTCAGAGTAGGAGCCAATAGTTAGGACTATGTCAATAGGTTTATACTTTCTCCATCTTATGTTAAGATATGGAATTTATCCTCTAGCTACATAAAGAAATTTCTGTTGAACGAAAGCAGGCAGATGGAGTTGCACCAAACATTAAAGTTTCTCATTTTAAATAAGGATGACATGGTTAAATTTAATAACACAATTTCTGTAAGTGACTGATCTTGGACAGTTGAATGTGGGAACAATGAAATTCAGTGTAATGTA
>VZTH01033562.1:0-11157 GCA_013397815.1 Aleadryas rufinucha
GCTTTCAAACCTGTACACTAATGCATTTTTTATCTAGAAAATTTGTTGTTGATTAAACCTCCTAGGTTTGGCTGGAACAAACTACCTCTTTTAAAGTTAGATTTCATCCTCTTTATTATCTGATGCTTTTCAATTTTTCCTTCCAAAATCTTGCATACCATTGCAGTCAGACTTCAGCCTTGTACTTTCCAGAGCAATTTTTACCCCTTAAAGATATGGTTACTATATATGCTCTTCTCCAGTTGTACGGTACCATTCCCATCTGAACCGATTCCTTTCAAATCCTTGTGATGCAAGAACTACAGATGTCAGTTCTTTCAAAGTTTAGGGAGGGAGCTTATCAAACTTCATCTTAACACAGTAACCTCTCCAAAACGTTTACTTACTTCATTAATGGTAATTTCCATTTCCACTCCCTCTTTTTGGTTATCTAGCCTGCCTCCTGCAACCTTATCACTTTGCTCTGCATCACTATTCTTATTAAAGAGCCAGGGAAAAATATTCATTAGCTTTGGAACAATGTCTACATGTGTTAATGTTTAATTATCACCACAGCTCCACTTCCTTGTTCTTTATATATACATATATTGGTTTGGTTTTGCTCCAGTATGTAACATCACCACTGAAGATTATTTCTGAGAAAGGTAGGGCCCATTGAAACCCAGGTTTCCAGGTCAGCTGGTCCTGTGTTGGCTTCATTTACCTTTTATCTTAAATAAGAGTTCTAGTTGTAGGGCAGAATTAAACAGTGAGACGGACAAAATAAGTAATCTCTGTAAGAAACAAAAATACCTCTCATTTTGGTGACTTAAATGTTAGACCAAGGATGAAGCTAAAGCTGCCTTGAAAATTCAGAGATTAGGGCAAGGTCTTTTTCTGTCGGGTTCACGTGCTGATTAGTTGCCTGCATGATAACTAAACTAATTTGTGAGAGTGAAGGGAAGAAATAAATTTTCAGCAGTTATATTAGTGTAGTTGCACAACCATATTTTCACAAACTGAATGCTCTGGTCACATGAGGAGTGTGTGGAGAGGAGCTGGGCAGGGGCATCTGATGGTGGGAAGAGGGGCTCCGTGAAGATGAGGGGTTTGATGTGCCAGGGAGCTGTGGATGTGGTCAGTAGTCCCTTTTCACTCTTTCTCCATTTCTTTTCCCTTTCTTACTGCCTTTTGCCTCACCATGCCTGAGAACACAGGACCTGTCTCCACAGCATCCCATGCTTGGCTCCTCATAGTGGAGGGTGGGAGCAGGAGAGGAGCTGGGACCAAGGTCTGTTTCTGCTGCAGGGAAGAAGCAAGGCTAATAAGTCAAGGAGAAGAGCAGGAGCCAGAGGCTCTCTGGTCCTTGTGCTGTTTAGGGTGTGGGAACTGCTGTTTGCAGGAGAACCTCACACACCCTTGGCAGGACAGGGCCAAGGACCAGAGGGCTGCAGTAGGTAAGAATCAGTTGTTGGAGGCAGGGCAAGCAATCTCCATCCCTGGCACAGGGCAGCCAGGAATCTGTCATGGCTGGCAGTCCAGTACCATCTTTTTCATTTTGTTTTTAGCTGCCTTTATATATGCAGATACAAACATGCACACTGGCACTCAGAACAGACATCTTTAAAAATCTGGGGTTTGGCAACATGAAGGGAATGAATGACTCTCCACAACAACACTACCATGGCCAGAGGGAGCAGGGTAGCTGTGACTCCGTGTTCAGACTGATCTGGTGGATCTGTGAGTCTTTTGAAAAGGTGGAGTATATGCCATACTGTCATTAAGTGTCATTAAGTGATAGTAGTTAAAATAATCTCTGCAACTCTGTACACAAGGAATAGGTACCTAGCTCAGGCAGCTGCCAAGCTTTAGGCCAGTTTCCATATGCAGAAAGGTAAATCTAGAATTAAAAATTAGTCCTCTTTTTCTGAAAAAATTTTGGTTGCATAATGGTGAGTGTGATGGTGCAATATACATGTTCTTACAAGAAATATGTGGTAAGAAGAGTGTCGGTTTTGAATGAAGTGAAATAAATTCATGTTCTTGCGTAAGTACCAAGAATGTTCTTGATTCTCTTCACCAAAATTTGGACCTCTTCCTGAGAAGCCCAACAGAAATGCTTGTCCAGTGCAGAAAGCACACAGATTTCTGTGTGTTTGTGCTTGCTCTGTCCTGCCTTCACTACACGTGCATTTGTATGCTTTGTGGTAGGCATGAGTCTTCAGGAGGGACTGGGATGGAAAGGGAGCACATGCCAGCACAGAGTGTACAGAGAGGCACATGGTGCACCTGGCAGAGCAGACAACTGGAGGGTGTTAGTGCATTTGTCATGCCAGCCACAGCACCAGCTTCATCGCTTCCTGTGCCCCAGGGCTGCACAACGCTGCCTCCAGCACAGGCAGTCGGCTCCACAAGTGGGACACGAGGTTGGCCCAGGGCACTTCACTGCACCTCCTCTGCAGCAGGCCCTTCACCAGCCAGCCAGAATTAGAATCTGGGTGGGAATGTTTACATAAAAGAAGTAAGGGGGGCTGTCCTGGGGGCTTTGCTTTCATGAACCCACCACTCCTCCTCCCCCGGACTGATTGTTTGTTCAGGCCTGGTTGCCTCCAGCAACACATTATTAGTGCAAACTATGGTGTATCCTGGGAGATCTGCAGGATTCCCTGCAAATCTTTTGAGTTCTTCATCTCCAAGGAGGGAGAGACACAAAGGCATTTCGCTCTGTTGATGCAGTTGCATGTGCATTGTTCCCCTTCTTTGTGTGTTGGTGTGTCTCTTTGGCAAATGCTGTAACTGGACTGCACAGTCTTCATCCTGCATCTCCGTCTCAGTGAGTAGATTATACTTTTCTTAGTAAAGCCACCAAACTGCACTGCTTTAAAGGCTGTATTTGAAAACATGCCTAGCTGAAGAGGTTTTAGCAGAGCTGTGTACTTATTGTTGCACACACAGACCAGTCCTTGCTGATGGTCGACCTCAGGCCTTCAGGGTAAATCTGGCCTTAAGATAAATACAGATTGTATCACACGAGCAGTTTTCCTTGATTTAGCATGGCTGCAAAGGCAGTGAAGACACAGTGACATGAATTAACAACGTAGGTATGTACTCAGGGCTCTGCTAAGACAGTACATCTCTGCTAAAATCAATGCCACTGCAAATTCTTTAGATATAAAAGGTGTTATGAGAGCTTCCCCACAATGTGATCAAACTCTGCAGGTATGCTTTTGATCCCTGCTTGGTTTGAAATTACAGGACAGCTACAGTTCCTTTGGCTGTGTCCCAGGCTTGCAGGGACCAGCCCAAGTGTCACAGCACAATTAAAACATCATGAAGAGCACTTATTTCCTGATTAGTCACGTATGTGTCCAGAGATGGACAGCATCAGATGAACTGATCTCCCACAAAGGTCAAGGCAGCTTAGCTAAGAGAGGTCAGTGCTCCAGTAGATAAGGCATAAAGACCAGATGGCATCTCAATAGCAGAGCAATCAGAGGCAATGCACGAGGGTTCCCATGACAGTGATGCTGTCGGTAATGGGGGCTATTGAGAGGGCAGGGGAGTTAAGGAAATGCAGAGCAGGTTTTTGAGTGTGATCTACTTTCACCAGGTGATTCAGTTGCCAAGATACTCATGTTAAAGCGTGGTGACTGAGGCTTCAGCCCTGTCCTCTGTCCCCCTGCCAAGCTGCTCCAGGTCTGGCAGAGGCTGGGGGACTGCTGAGGGAAAAGGGTGGACTGTGCTCTGCTGAGATTGACAGTCCAGCTGCATCCACAGAATAAAACCAGTTTGTGTCGCGTGTCTGAACAACCCAAACCTGACCTAATGGAGCAAACAGGTGTGAAAGGAGAAGGGTTTTGCCAGAGCCAGTAGCTCCTTGTCTGCTGGATAAAAAGACAAGCAGGTCAATAGAAATCAACACATCCCTCATCAGATGCCAGGGAGAAGAGTCACTCTTCAGTGGGTGAAGGCACTTGTGGTTAACCTGTTAATTCCTGGATCATTCTCAAGTCAAAGAGCATGGGACCAGGACCCAGGAGGCTTCTCCTGCCAGACCTGGAAACCCAGCTTATGTGCCTCTTGATGTCTTTCTCCAGGGAAGAAGTAAGGGGGGAGAAAACACAAGGACAGATGGCTAGGCTGTACTTTTTCTGCATTTGAATTATTTCTCAGTGAACAGCTTTAATCCCCATGCTCCAGTCCATCTCCTGGTTTACAGGAAAGTTTCAGGGTAGCTCTTGAGCCTCCCAGCTGCCAGTGCTCTAAGAATTGCTCTTTAACCCACACAGGCCCTTTTCTCTTCCTTCACCTTAGGATTTTCTTTCTTCCTGACCATGTTTTCTCTTCTGGGTGCTGCTCTACTTCTATTTCTTTCCAGTTTAAAATAACTTAAAAGCTTTGATGTCAGTGGCATCACCTTGTTTCTAGTGGGTGACCTGCTGCATCCTGCATTCCCTTCTGGCAGGGAAGGGAAAATGGGTAAAGGGACTGTCATTCCCTTTTACTTAGCAGAAGGCCCTTCTGCATGCAGAAGAATTTCTTCATAATCTACTTCAGAACTTAAATTTCTCTTTGTTGACTGCATAATTGAAGTAGCGCTGTTGCAAAGTAATGAAGTAATGGTAATCTTTGAGAAAATACATACCAATTCTAGCAGTAGCTAATGCTTTACTGGAGTGCCCTGCAGTGTCATTTAAATTTAATCAATGACGATAATATCTGCACCTTACAGGAATCTGAAGCTGCAATATTTCCCTAGACATTTTTGATTTTGTATGGTAGGAGTTTGACTCTTATACCTGGATTTCTAGCATTGCATTAAAAAAGTGTATTATCTTTAAAACTCAATTTTATGGATGAAAATTTTGTGGATGTTTTCATTTTTCAAACTTCATTAAATCATTCCCCCACCCCTCAAAAAAAATGTTTATTTTCTATACTCAAACACTATGATGCTAGTCCTCACTTAAATTAGCATAAATTGGGAAAATGCCACTCAAGCTGATGAACAAATTTTGGAGGCAACTGGTCTCTATGCTTAACATCATAACCACCCAGAGTCCCCATGCAGTAGTCTAGAGAGATATATAACACAGCCAAATCTGCTAGAGTCACACCAAGCCTGTCACCTACCTGAAATGAAAGTGTCAAATATGTTCTTCTGCCATTTTTAATCTAATTGCCTAGCAATCATCAGGAAGTAAATATTCCTCACTATCTTTCCTGAGAAGTTTAAGAACACTCCCTATAATTCCTTTAGTTTTTTGTTTCAAAAGCCCTCAACACAAAATATCACAGTTCTGTTTGGCAAAATGCAATATTTTGTATTTTTTTCATTATAAGTGAAGCTGGCTTTGCAATGTGTTTAATAAAGTCAGTTTCTGCATTGACTACGTGCAGCCAAAAGTGAAGATGTTTAAAAAGAGGAGAACAGTATGGTGAATATAGAGAAACGGTCTCCAAGCTGTATGCTGCATTTGCCAGTACAGTTTACTTTAAAGTAATTTTCAAATTAACACTTGTACAAAACAGTGAACAAAAGGTGAAAATGGTGAAAATACAACTTCTGTTAAAAAATCACTGCTAGAATCACTAAGGCAATGAACTATGGCCATGGCATGTTTTGTGCTCTCTGTCTTCTGTGATGAATGGCAGGACTGTTGAGCACTATAAAGATAAAGTAATTTTTAATTCCTATGATGAGGTAAGATGGTGAGAACAGTGAAGATCCTTCAACATAATTTTCTACTCTGTGTTTTCTCCCACAGAAATTTGAATACAAAGGCTCCCTTTATCAACTGCATGGTTTTTTTCCCCTCAGCTTCTGGTACTTTATAATTTGGCTATGAATTTTAAAGAATGGAGCAGAGATTAGAAATTAGCACCCTTTGTGTCCTATTGAAAGCATATCAACCCCTCCTCCTCAGACACTGCAGAATTCCTTGCTAATAAGGCTGACTGAACAAGTTTTCATTAAACTCCACGTTGCTGGGCTGGAGAATTTATTTGTCTCCATCAGCCATTCAGACCATGACCTGGACAAATCAACCGTGATGCCTCAGATGTGAAAAGCCTTTGTTTGGCTTCTCACGTTCCTTACACTATTAGTAGCTCTGCAACTCATCCCTTTGGCCAAGGTAGAGTCAAGCTGTCCCTTGCTGTAACTACTGGTCCTGAGGTAAGTCACTCCCCGCATTCCTCAAGTGAGTCAGTAGAATGTGATTTTAACCATGTAACTCCCTATGCCATGGAATTGAGTGGCAGATGAGGATAAAGCTGGTTACACCCAGTTAGCATAGTCATTCTGTACTGTCTGTGCTGGCAACCTAATAGGAAAAGTAACTGGACAAAATTTCCTCTAAATTGATGTAAAGAAACTGATTTATGCAATATGTCTGTCATTAAGGTGACTGAGGTTTTTCTCAGCTTCCAAACACTGTGGTCCAGATGTTTATCACCTCTTTTTTCAGCCAGGAGTAAGTTACAATAGATGTGACTTTTGTGTAACATGGCAGAATACACGAGTCTTTCATTAAAATCACCTTCCACCTGAAGATACAGTTGTTATAAATGATACAAATAAAGGAGACAGCTCTTTGTAATAGTCATTAAAGGCTTAGGAGCTATTTCACAAATACATAACTCCTTGAGCATGTCAGAGTTTGCTTTGCTCCAGAAGAATGAAAGGCCAGAGTTTTAAGCTGTTTTTCCTCCTCATAAATCCTGAGGATCATGCATTTACTTTGGCACTGGTTTTGCTGCTTCTTCAGATTAGGTGTCTGTTCTCCTCAGTGTTACTGCACTGGAGAAGTGGTATGATTTCCACTCACTATGGTCATAATTTCAGATTTTTTGCCTCAGGCACTGGTTGAAGCCTTTCTCTCTTATGTGCCTGAAAGTCACAAGGCAGTGGAAGAATGCAGCAGGTGACCAACCCAGGGTCAGCAGGTGAACCAGGATGCTCTCTCTTTCTGTCTATGCATATAATTATCTATATTTCTATATGTGTGGGTGTGCATGTATACATACTCCTATTTGTAAATTCTTGCAGGACTTCAAACAAAAATCTCAGTTGTGTTTTTTGTTGGAAGGGATGGGTGAACATCAGACCAGTCCAACAAGCGGCTCTTCAATCAGACAGGTCTTAACAGTGCCCTGTGTCCCCCCTGGCTTCCTTACCCACCCCATCCCTGTCTATGCACACAAATCCCGGTCTCCTCAGCCCACAGCACAGAATGCTTCATAGCAGCAGGAGAAATGTTTTCTGTCAGTTGGAATCCAACCAGGATGTGAGGAAAATAACATTCTCAGACACTTCTGAACCAGCCTTGTCTTTGGGGCACAGAGCTCCTGCCTACCACTTGGAGTTGGAGAAGGGCTTGGTCACTTGTGATAGGAGATGCATGTGAAGGGATCCATTTCAAATGGATTTAAATGGCACGTATGGTTAGAACACCCTTAGGGGTGAAGGAGGCATCTCTGAGAGTTCTCAGCATGAGAACTGGACCAGTGGGACAGTGGTCTGTGACCTATGAACTTCTCTACACATATTTCTTCTCACAGACATTAAATGCTTATTGGCAAAATGCTGCTTCAGGCATGTGGAAATATGTAACAAGCAGAAACTCGTTGGAGACCATGTCTCGTAGATTTCCCAGGTATCAGTGGGTTTGGCTCTTCATATTTTCAGTCATGAGAAGTTGTGTTTAGCTCTGACAAGTGCCTGGATTATGCTGTGTGTTATATAGCTGAGGAGTATCTGCCTTTCAGTTCATCTTTTCTCCTAATGCATTTTGATGCCTTTCATTCTGTATGTGGTGGTTTTTTTGCTTTGATTATATCCTGGCCTAAACCATCTTGTCCTGCCAGGACAATACTCCAGAAACCCATTCTGGACTACTGAGCTGTAATTTTGCCATCTTTTCCTCCCAAGAAAAGGATCCTGGAATAGCAACTGTTCAGAATTCAGCAGTTGCAAGATAAATGATAAACACAAGCCAAATGCTGCTGACTGAGGATTGTGTTCAGCCTGGGCTCGGTTCCTTCTGTCTTTCTGAATGGCTGCAGGATGAATACAGGCCAGCAGTGACAAGATACTGCTCAAGAGCAAGTCCTTATCTGTTATCTGTGCTTCAAATGCCTCAGGAAACAGTTGAAACAGACTTTCATAGAGCTTTCTTATTTTGTAAGGATGAATAAGAATAAAAGAAATATTAATATGAGGTGTGATGAAAATTAAACCTTCTCAGGGGTAGCTGGGAGAATTTAGAGACTCTTCAGCGATTTGCTCTGCAATGAGATCCATTAGGCTACCAAACAGGCCTCAGCAGTAAAAGGTCCATTGGTTAGCTACCTACACCACTATCTGCCAGAGAGGTGTCAAACATCCAGAGGACAATCTTAGAAGTGGTGAACTAGACACACAATCTTTATCAGCTGGTTTTAGTTTTTCTGTAGAGGTTGTTGGGAAGGTATTGTGGCCTCACTGGAATTTGACTGAGCTTCCATCGAGGTCCAAGGTGGGGTTTTGACAGACTGGACCCAAACTGGAACTAGCAAGGTGGATAGCATTCTTCTCTAAGATGAGAGACATGAAACTCTGGTTGAGCTCTTGTATAAAGAAGAACAGAGTTGAACTTAGGTTTCCCACAGCCAAGCAGAAGTTGAATTACCAGCTTAACAGGCATTTTGGAGTGAGTTTATCCTTTACGTTTTTCACAAAGGCTGTTGAGAGTTTTTGAGACATTCAGCTTAGAGATAATAACAGCTCTATAGTGCATGTATTTTTTGGAAAGTAGATTTTATTTCTTTCCCCACAATTCGGATTCTGTCCCTAATTTGAGTTAATTCATGTGCGCATTTTAAAAGTTTTTTTTGTATTAGACAAAAGGTCAAGGGACTACCACCTCGTGAGGAAAAAGCTGTTTCCTGAGAAACAAGCTTGCTTCAGTATGTCTATGACATCCCAGCACCCCATGCAGTGCTCTGTCGTGGTGGCCAGATTAATTATGGACCCTAATTGGGAACAAGAAACAAAAGAGGGAGTCTAGGGAAAGATGACTTCATCTCCCTGCTCATCTTACATTACTGTTCCACATAAAGATTGAGGCAACAGACAGAACAGCAAACAAAATTATCTACACAGAGTTTTCCCATGGCTGAGGAGAGGAAGGATAAAATGAGAAAAGGAACACTGTTCACCTGGAAAGTCACAAGAGCAGGTCTCAGTTTACATCCTTTCCAGCCAGCATGTTTAAGCCCACACCTCTAAAAGTTTTTGTTCAAGCAGTTTGTCCTTGGGCTAATTTCTCCATCTCGTTCTGCTTTAGCCTCAACTTGCTATAAGCCTGGGAATTTTTAGCCTCTGTGAAAGAAGCTTTTTCTTACACTGATAGAGAATGCCCTGTCTGCTACATGCAGTTGTTACAACAAGGTGTGGGAGGGAAGTGAGGCATGGCGGTGTTGCATAAGGGACAGCTTCACGGCTGGCAGACTGGGGGGGATTACAAAACAATGTTCAGCTCTTCCATTAACTAACTAATTTCAGATGAGTAGTACAGGCTCAAATTTGCAAAGGCCTAGACAGAGAGGCTGGCACAAGTAAGGACAACATGTGGCCATTCCTAACTTACTAGTTGTTTTGTTTTTTCTGAGGAAAGACATCTAACCACTGATTCTGACTCCTTGCCTATCAACACAGACATATCCCTCTAGTAAGGCAGTCGTGTCTCTTTTGCAGGCTGGCAGGCATCAGCTTTGCTGCATGCTGTTTGGCACCTTTCCCACATGAAAGACTCACACAGTCGTCCCTGCAGTCCCTGATCACATAGTCATTCATTCCATCACCTACCTTCACCCCCTTTCATCATTTAATTCACAATCACCATTGTACCAACACCCAGAAGTCATAGCTTGGCCTTTCCTTTCTGGTTCTGCATGCTGTCACACTCCACCATTCAAACCATAAAGCCATTTACCTTCTGTGGTTAATTTCATGTACTTAAAATTATTTCTATACTGATATAATTTCATGGGTAAATGGCAAATCAATAATTTTTCTGTAAGCCAGGTACTTTTTGGCATTACTTCCCAATTATCCAGATAACCTTGCCTTCAAACAATCTGTCTGTTTTCCTCAGTGTGCCACAATATCACATGTATTTTTCTTCTACAATAGTGACCAATAACGGGAAATGAGAAAAACCTGAATAACCCTAGGAATGTCGCAGCAGAGCAGAAGGATGTTAGCTGTTTCTCAGAGGTACTGACAGATTGTTCCTGTGGTTTTCAGTCTTATATCTGAACTGCTTGGGGCAGAGGTGAAGGCAAGGAAAGAAAAAAAAATACAGGCTAAAACAGGACGTTTGGGAATACCTAGAGGTGTATTTGGCAGGTGGAGCACTCTGTTGGTGCACCTGGCTGTTTAGTAGGTAGGTTGTGTCTCCTTCTCCTTCCTTTTATGGCAAGAACCGGCAAGAACTTCCTGGATCATTAAATCTAATTCCTGCTATCACAAATAGACATATCCTGTTATTGCTGTCATAAATTTGTCTTGCTTGGTGTTTAAAAACAGGTGGTTTATTCCTTTCATTTTCCATCTGGAAGACTGCACTGGAATCTCGTATCCTTCCAATGATCAGAAACCACCCTCGAATTTCTGTCCTTTAGCTTGAGAGAGACTCATGTCTATGACTGAGAAACATAAGGAAAGGTTTCCAAGGAGATTAGAAATGACTGGCTGGCTGACTGAGTTCTGTAAAATGTGGTATGTGCTTTGCATTTAAAAGTTATCTCTGTATTTACCCAGCCTGGAGTAAATCCAAAACAGTTCACCCGAGAGGACAAGAGGAAATCCCAGTCCTAGAGCCAGTTGGTGACTGAACAGTTAACGGGACACAGTGGTTCCGCTGCTGACACGGGGAGCAGCAGCCTGCTGCATTTCTGCAAGGTGATCAGCTGAAATGTTTGGCAGTTTGGTTTAGTTCCGCCAAAAAAAAAAATGCGGCTTTTTTTACGGAGGAAGAAAACCCAAATCTTTGCGGGTCTTTGTTCGGCGGAGTTTAACGAGAAGTTCCACTCCCGCTTCGCCGACTGCTCCATGCCTGTCTGTCCGTCTCCCACCTCCTGCTTTCCTGGGTGTGCCAGATCTGCCCACAACCTGCACATTCCCCACGTCCC
>VZTH01033563.1:0-11402 GCA_013397815.1 Aleadryas rufinucha
TTTTTTTTTTTTTTAAATGCAAACATTTAAATCTTGGCTAAAAGAAAGGAAAAAAAAATCTTTTATTCAAAGTGAACTTACTCCAATTCACCAGAAGGAAATGACAAAGCTCGCACAGACAACTGAGACTCTTTTCAGGTGTAATAAGTAAAAGAGTCAGGAGTGTCCCCTCCTCTCAGGCTGCCTTAGCACAGCTGGGGAGCAACACAGTCATCAGGGGGATCAGGGCTTATTTTTGCCCAATGCAGTCAAAATAGTTTTGCTGCTGACTTTGACAGACACATTGCTAAGTCCTGTTGAGATGAGGGCCTGACCTGGAGCTGCCCAGGCACGGATGGGGCTGAGCAGAGAGCCAGGAGGTGCTGCCATGGGGCCCTTGCTCTGTGGAAGCCCACGGGAAAACAAACCTAAAGAAAGGCCTCTGGGAATGATAGGCCAAAGAGAATGAACAAAACTTGGCCACAAATCATTAAGATCTAAATATTTCTGCTGTGGTTCTCTTAAAACTAAGCGAATTAATGTTATGAAATAAATCCAAGGCAGGGTAGACAACAAGGGCTATCCACTCAAGGAAGAGTCCACCTCTTACTTGCATATGAGCATGCTGCCATAAAAATACCAGTATAGCACAGTGACAGAAGCCAGCAGGCTTTGTTAGCTAAAACTGTGTTATGCTGCTATAGCAAGAGCAGGGAAAAAAGTTTTACATGCACACAAAGAAGGACCCAATATATTAGGGTTTGCATTTGAATAATATGGCTGTATTTCTTCCTTTTCTTCATGGAAGGAAGGGAATCCATATTGTCACAGAAAGTGTGCATGCATGGGTACCTCTCTGACAAACCGCCTTTGTGAACATAAAGGCTCCATAAATCTGATTCTGTGTATCTCAACTTTGGGGGAGTAGGGGAGAGCACAGTGTGCGCAGATAACAAAATTAACATCTGAAAAACACTTTGTTTTCCTTTCATCTGAGGTATAACACAGATTCATTAGGAGATCTGCATGCTTCTGTACCTTTCCCCTTAATATTAGAATGAATGAGTGCTATTTACATATGTCATTAGTGGGAAAATCCCCCACAGAGGAGCGCACTGAATTCTAATTTGCACTGAATAAAGTGCTTTATGATGTAAGACTGTCAGGCACCCCCGGTCGGTGCAAATGAATGTTTAATCATCACAAAGAGTTAGACATGACATAGTGCAAAATACGTCAGGCAGAATCACAGCCAATATGAGCTTCCAATGCTCAATGACTCTTTGATCAGCATAATCAAAATGTATCTCAGCAACTGAAATGTTTCAAAAGTAACAAAATGCTGTCTTGTGATCACAGAAATTAAACTTATTTCAAACACTAACACTTAGGGAGAGCATGCATGACTTGGTGAGTAAATGCAACAAGTCTGGAGGTAATAATGGCAGCATTTCATGTTTTCCCACCATGATTAAATGGACCGTGTCCCACGGTGTGGGTGGGTATTTACAAAGAGAGCTACAAACCCTTGAGAGACAGGACCTCCATCCAATCCTTTTCCTAAAGGTTTACCATCATTGGAACTACAGACCTGCTGGTACAACCATGCGTTAAGTAATCGAAACAACAGCATGAGCTCAACACACTGTTGACTAATACTCTCGATGATAATTTTTCCCCTTGGTATTTTGCTTCTGTATACATAGAGCTATTATGGGGTCCCTCCTGTGACCCTCATCAAATTCTGTGACCTGTGTAATACAGGAAATCAGGCTACAAGGCTTACAGTTGCTGTTGACACATAAACAGCAGAATCCCCTTACATGGCAGATAGCAGCTGTGGTATATCATCAACAGTAGCCTTGACAACAGATAAATCTAACACAAAAACATTAATTTTCCTATGAAAAACTCAGTATTAATTAAAATAAGCAAAGAAAACCATGGCAGATCTTTTATCTTCCTTACAGAGAAATCTTAGTGGTACCAAAGGATCATTAAAAAAACCCCAACAACAAAAAGAACAGTGAAGTAGTTTTGTTTTGTGAAGACTTAATTCTAAATCATTTGGGTTTGCTAATTTATTTTTTTCAATTGTTCTTGATTCTGCATGATCTGAAGTAAATTACCTAGCTCTTGTTGGTTCCATTGGTACCAGATCAAGACTATTATTCAAAACAGCCTAAGAATTTGAATAAGGATGTGAGAAGTTATTTAGGCCACTAGAAGATAACTGTATATAAATCAAGTATATTCATTCTTTCCCCTGCTCTTCCTAAATTAAGTATGCACTTAAATCCTACCAGTTCCAGGGAATGCATTTCCAAGGCAGGGTTGTATAGAAATAGGTGCCCTAGACTGATAACACAACCTACTCATAAGTTACATACTGGCTTAGCTGTGAAGCAAAGTAGACTTCATGCTGCTCTTGACCATTCTGTCACTGTAAGTATTCATGTATTTAAAATCAAGCACACACAAGCATTTTGCTGAACTGGAGCTTTACAGCAACTTAGGATCAAAGTTTGAGTGTCATGAAAGCACATGGCTTCTCTTCCAGAGGGCAGTAGCTTAAAATACTTGCAGTTTAATTCTAAGAAAATTTAATGGAATCTTGTGAGGGTAAATAGATCCCCTCAGCTCTCAGAAAATGTAAGGTTCAACTGCTGCCTTGTCCTTCACGTGTCTCCAAACTCCCTCCATTCCTTTCTTTGTAAAGTCCCACAAAAGCTTTACTGTGGTGGTTAGGATGACACAGGCAGGAGAGTGAGACACTTTGCTCATAACAAATCCATCCAGAAGAATTCCCTCTCCTTGTGGATAAAACATGAGAAGCTGTTATCCTTCATTACTGTCTCCTAGTCTGATGCTACTGAACTGGGTATTCAGGAATTGGTGCTCAAAGTACCAGTCAGTGCACTGTCACTGCAAGGCACAGACAGAAGGACTTGATAGTCTCCTGCCCAGAGTCTGCCTGAGGAAACTCGCTTGTGAAGGCAACATCGCAGGAAAAACAGCTTTTTCCCTGCTCAAACACATTCTTCGAGCTTTGATTTCCACACTGTTTCAAGCACTATGGCATGCAGAAAAGAGATCCTTATTAAACATCTATGGAAGTCAAAATCTTGTAAATCATTAGGTGACCTGTTACTGCCTTACACTCATCCTTTCCAGGTGTCACATAAAAATCAACAAACTTCCCATGTTAATGATACTACTCACTCCACCAGGCCGAGCTGGCAAAAATGAAAAGTGAGAGAGAGAGACAGGCTGAAAGAGGCAAGAAGGAGGTAAAACAAAACACAAATTTTTTTCTCATTAGGAAGCCATATAATGTTAAAGTAGGCAGCATCTGAAAGCATACATTTATAATGATCCAGTCTACGTGAATGCCATCTTTCCTTCAGGATAGTGTTAGTCAGTTCTCTTGTATTCAACCCTACATTTACATATAGATTGAACCTTTCTAGAAAGCAATTTTACGCATTTTGTCTTAATATTTTTCTCATTAACATTGCACATAGATTAGGCTTCTTGAGAAGGAAGAGACATACCTGGATATCATTGGCACAATTTCTAGAGATCATGTTTGCTTTTGAAGAAAAATATGTAATAAAAAACTAATAAACACAAGGCTGGTCACAAGTGAATTTTCAAGAATCAGATAAAAAAAAATTACAGAAATTGCTCTGTACTCTTAAAACAAACACTTCCTTAATTACCTCCTCTGGTGGGAAGTAACAATAAAAGAAAAACAACAGCAAAATTGCCTGTAAAACAAACTTCTCTCACAGGGCTTAGTACTTCAGCGAGGATCATTAGTCCTAATCAATCAGAGCATTTAATCATATGCTTAAGTTTAGGCTTACAGATAAGCATATGTATTGTCAGATAAGACTAGGTATTGTGCTGAACTGGGGCTGAAGTACTCAGCATCCAGCAGTATTACCCTGCACTGCTGAAATCTAAATTTTCTCATGTCTTATTTGCAGACTGGGTGTAGGATTCAAATTAGAGGAAGGATTAAGGAAAAAAAAGTCATCATGATAGCAGGGCCAGGCTAAGCAAACATTTCATATACACACCAGGAGAAAGATGAAAGGAAAGCAGCTGCCCTTCCACGGTCAGAAATTCTTATCTGTTGACCGAACCTTTGTTGGTTTGAGAAAGCACAAGTGGTCTGCATTGGCGGAAGGTTCAAAGCAATTTTTTTAATAGATAATGCAATCAAAAGTCTGTCTGTCGAAATATTGAGAAGAACAAGATATCGCTTTAACCCCTCTACACCTGAGACCTTTGGCAAAGACTTTAAGAAGTGCCTTACACTTGTTTATGTTTTTTATCTTTAATAGGCTTCTGCATTTTTCAAAGATTAATGTCTTGTGAGCTCCCTTGAGCCAAAGATATATTCTGTAACTTTTAGCCAGTTCTTCTCTATTGCCTTCTTCAAAGGAGTTGTATATGAAGGTATGCTACCAAATTAAAAATCAATATGCAAACCACAAGTCAGCTGTGGTTGTTGTAGAGGAATATGTGGTTCTGGTCTGCCTGTAGCTGGTGCACATTCAAAAGAAAAAAATAATTAACCCCGGCAACTTACTAGAGATAAGATAAAACATTCAACACCATTAAATGCCAATTTGAGAATGGAAAACAGTGTGTTTCTGTTCTGTCTGGTATAATTATCTTGATATTTACATCTTCTTAGAAAGAATAGTGTAGAAGTAAACAAGAACTCCATAGAAGAATTTCCCTGTACAAATTTTAACATTTTGGCAAGAGTGGGTGATTTTTGAGATTAAATCATGCAGAAAAGAATCTTGCAAGTTCCCAGGATAAAAAACAATGAAATAGAATTAATATCTTCTATGAAGACTTGTAGCAGGGGAATTTGGGTATAGGAGAATAGTCAACCACCATCTCTTCAGTCTTATATTTACAGTACTGGAAGGGTTCCAGAGAAAATAAATACAGTTCCTGGGTTTGCCACTTCATCTCTCTACTTACAAGCAGGGGCAGTGCTGCATGCCTTTCTTGAGAAGTAGCTCAAGTGACAAATAGCAGTAAATGTTACTATTCTATTCCAGCTCTACCACTGCCTTTCATTCATTATTTGCTCTTCTTATTGACTGTCATCCTACTTTTTTTTCCTTTTATGCAAACATACCCCAAATACACTGGTTATACTGTATATGCTGCTTTCTGATAGGCCATGCTTTGGGGTTTTTTCCTAATTAATCACTACACAGGTGTATTTGTTGTCACTGATCCACTCAATACATTCAACATACCTACCCAAGTTTTCTAAGCTATTTGCAGCAAAACTAATCTTTTTCCATAGCTCATAATCTTTTAGAAGGAAGTGATGTCATACCAGTTATCCTTCTGCCTTTTGTAATGTCCTTGCTGGCTCAAAATATATAGCTTCTCAGAGCTTTATATCTCCCTCCTGAAGACAAAATTTGCTCTGCTACAAGCAAGTATAGCTCCCCAGAATCCATTTATGCCAAGACTGAGTTTAGCCCCTATGCCAATAAAATTTCCATTTGTATTAAAATTGTCTAGTGCTTTGGAAAGACATGTGAGTTGGAATTACTTAGATTTCTGTGGGTATTTCTTCTCTGAGTGGGTCCTCAGGCCAGATTCATCCAGACACCAATACAGCCAGGATCAAGCTGTTTGTGCATTTACTATCTGTGGCTGTGGACTTAGCCAAAAGGACTTCAAAAGCTTCTTAGCTTCTGGAGAACTGCTGAGGCTATTTTCAGGCAACTGGTGTGGCCACATTAGTGCACAGAACAAGTCAGAGGGTGCTCTGGCACCAAGAGAATTTCTCTCTGGGGCCCCTGGGCAGTGTCACCTTGCTGATGGCCCTTAACAATGGCTATACTTCTCTCAGAAGCCAAGCAGAGCAGGGCTGACTTCCCCCCTTACATCAGAGGATGACAAAAAAATCCCAAGGAAAAACATTTCATAATTTCATCAGTTTTAGCAGCCTGCTCACTGCTAGGCAAGGTTCATTTATTTAGAAGCTCCCCAGCTGACGACTTTCTAAAGGTTTCTTCACACATCTCTCACTCTTGTCCCAGTATTACCCAGTCTGACCCAAGACAGAGCCAGTCTGGAGGTAAGTCCTTTTAAATGAAACCTCCTTTCTTGAAGACAGATTAGGTAGCAACAGAACATGCAGATGTGTCTCCGTGCTTCACCAAACCTACTATTCATCTATCTCACTGCAAGGACTCCTCTTGGTGGGAGGATTAATGTCAGTTAGTCCCAGCCATAATTTTTAGTTTTAGCCATTTTATTCAAAACCAAGAAGCTTTCTGCTGTCCCCTGCCGCTCACTGTGGGAGTACCTTTAATCACCACATTTACTTTTTTATAAGCTGGAGCTGGATCCTGCAGCAGCAAACAGGCCAGAGCAGTGATGCTGCTGGTGGTATGGCTGCGAAGCACAAGCTGGAATTGTGGGGAAAAAAGAGGCAGAGAAGGAACAGGAAGGTGAAGTTTATAATTCAGCAGCAACCACAGGAAAAAGTTAGTGCGACAGATTTATAGATTTAATGAAAAAAAGACTATGAAGCAGTAACAAAAATGCAACAAAATAGACAGGTATGTAGGATTTTTTTCTTTTAGGTTTTACAAAATGCTTAGACCAACATAATTCTTTTGTTAAACTAGATAATATTTTTGAGAAACAGCATTACAAAAGGTTAAACATAGAACAGATGTAAGTTATAAAATACAAGCTGATCAAAGCTCAGATTTTGAGACAGATATGTTAGCAAATGATGATAAATCAGTCCCACTAGAATTGTAAGAAGCAGACAAATGTAACTATGCAAGAGTGAAAGTCAAGAGTTGAAAATAGGAAAGAGAAAAAAAAAGAGTGGAAACAAATATTTAAGTTAATTCTAGACAACTTGTACAGAACATCAACTGACTATATTCTGCAAAAAGGGAATACTGGCATGCACCCAATTTGATTTCAAAATAGGACTCAAATGCTTTAAACTGTTAATATTGGCTCAATGTTTGCAACATTCTATTAATTTCCTATTTAGTAGCTGCTCTTCTCAAAAGTTTTCAAATTTCAAGATCTGTACCGCCATGATCACAGATATAAAAGAGGCAGAAAATGTTATAAAAGCAGGTATGCAGTAGAAAGCTGAAGCCATCTTTAGTTACCTTGCCTATATACTTATTTTTTAATAAAAGAAAACAAGAAGTTATTAACACATCTAAGTTAGGACAAAATATATAGGCATACAGACATTTGAATGAAAACTAAAGTTTCAATTTCTTTCCCTTTTGTAGGTAAATAAATAAAGCACAGTGAGAAACACACTATTTACCAAGACCTAAGTGAAACAGAAAACATTTGAAAGACCAAGAAAAAGGAGGTAATTGTTAGGACTGTCAGCAGGGGACCGCTGTGATAATTTGATCTGAACTCTGCTAACAAATCACTGCACCATTCTTTTTACTTTAGTATCTGTTTATGCTTCTACAAATTGAAACCCCACTGGCAATGCACTGAAGAACAGAGCTCAGCACAATAACACATCAGCCTGGCGATTAGTTCAAGGTGGGGAAGGATTAGCTGACCATCCCAAACCTACAGTCCTCCTCGATATTTTGTCTTTCCCTGCTGAGGTAAAAGGGTGCAGACATATGTAAGTAATAAACTAACAGGCTTCCATCCACTTGAGGCTGAGTGGAAGGAATGCAGAACAAAACTATAAAAAAAATAATAGACAAAGGGGTAGTGAAGACTTGGGGGAACTCAATACCACATCTGCTAAGCTATGCTGGGATGTAGCACCAGGATGCCCATAAGTTTTTAAAGATATAACTATGCCTTTTTGTGATCTTGCAGCACACTGTTATGGCCTGAGCATGCCAACATTTAGACCTGACACAAGATCAAAAGGCTGATAAATGAGAGGAAAGGGGATGTTTGACCCACTAAACCATATTCTACAAGAATTCAAGACTTTTTAAAGCAATAAAAAAAGTAATACATTACTGCACCTTGAATATATTGTGACACTCTTTTCTAAGAAAAATCCCTAATATCTAGGTTCATTATATAGTTTTATGCACATATATATACATAGCCATATGTATGAATACATGTTCATGTTTATTTAGGTGAACATATTTTACATTATAACAAGTTTCTGAAAACTAAATTTCTGATGAAAGTTATATTAAAATTATTTGGAAATTAACTTAATTTGGGGTGTAGCTATTTATGGGTCCAATTTATTACTAGTGAAAGGTATAACAAGCAACAAAAAAGGAGGGAAATCCAGCATGGAATTTGTAGTTAAATAAACAAAACCAGGTTGGCTTTTCTATTTTAGCTAGCCTGTGATATGCACTAAATTTCTGCTACTGCCGAATTCAACATTAATTTTGTGATCTAAACAAAACCAATATGAGTTTTGTTCATTTATTTCACCAGAGTCAGGATGCCAGAAGTACCAGCAGTCTTGTCATATCATCAAACTTCCAGAAAAGAGTTTTGAACTCTAACACACAACTACAGGCTACAAGCAGCAATAACCATTACTGCACATCCAAACCCAGTAGTTTTGAAATTTACGTTTAATGAAGAATGTACCAATGTGAAATGCTACACAGTCAAAACCTTCCTGTATTCTGGGATATTTCTGCTCAATGTCATGTTGGGGATTGGTATTTCCTATTTTTAAAGGAATAGATGCATCCTAACCCCTAAGAATTGAGCTCTGCTATGATCTACCATGAATACGGGATGAGGAGCCACCAGGTTCTGAATGGTGTACAGGGAAGCATGCAGTGCCATCAGCGATATCAGAGTCACCCTGCCTGAGCGACAGCCCCTCTGCAGATTTCCCAGTATGCAAGAAATCACACCTGTTCTGTTGAGAGTCCTCATATCTCTCTTCCTCATGCCTCTGAGCAGTTTGGAAGGGGAGTGTAGAGTGGAAGTGGCTTTCTTATGCCCAGCCCCTCTCAATGACTTTGAGGGAGTGTGTACTCTCTAGAGGAGGAATTTAGTATCAGCAGTTCCTGTGCTAATCTCTTCTGAGAGCTTTAGGTGCTCAGCACTTTTGGAAATCAAGTTAATATCTATTAATGACTTAGAAGGATGAGAACTGAGTCTTCATGGTACTCCTTATTCAAGCATTTTTCACATCAAATTTGAATGGAAATTCAGCTTTGTTAAGTGAGAGGATTGCTGAAAACCATCCAACATCAAAAAAAACCCTGAGCAACGCAATTAAATTAAATTTGGATGTAAAAGTGATGAGATGTTCTGATTCTCCTGAGGATTCAGAAACATTCTCCTCACAAATAAGAGTTGTATAAATGTACTAGGGCATGAGGAGCAGCCTATAAAAAGGTAAAATCATACTTGAGGAGGCTGAGAAGCTATTTACTTCTTAAGTCCATCTGTAAGGAAGAAGCATCCCATGTCCTTAGCTTTCAAGACTCGTCAATTGCATTGTCTAGTATTGGGGTATTGGCACTTCTTAAAATTAAGTAGCTCAGATAGGAGTTATTGTATTGCAGAACTCACCTCAAGCTGACCACTTCCATATTTCCCCAGCTTTCAGGCCACTGCAGCTACTGTGCTGCTGATGCCCAGGTTTGTCTGGTTTCAAATGCAGAGTGAGTGGGTCTATGTAATCACAAGGCTGTGCCCACCAGCCTGTAAATCACTGCATAAGAAGTGCATCATCAGTATGTGACACTCCATGTCTGCCATACAGCCAGGGGAGTTCCCCACTTTGGAATGCTCTTTTCCATCTTGAGCTGTTCTCCTTTCTGGCTCAGTCCCACATGCCAGCCAGGATGGATGCTGCAGCACAGGCAGGTAGCTGGTGATGTCTGGGAGCAATGAAGGCAAGCAGGCATGTCAGAAGACACATTCAGAATCAATTTTTAGAAGTAGGTAAAAATAGCGTTTTTTGATTCTCTACAAAAAAGAGCAGGCAGGAGAGAAGCCTTTTTGTAGACAGATCTGGGTAAATTTGCTACTTGTCAGATGCACAAAACAATTAGTTGAAAAAGCGCAGAGAACACCTACAGATTGTAGGCCACGTTATTTCTACATCTGCAGAACAAAGATCAAAGCAGTCCATAATAAACTTCAGAAGACCTGAGGAATTACTTTGCAATGATTCAACTTTTTCCATCAAACCATCCCCCAAACCATCAATAAATGTTAGGAGTCACCTGCTTATATCAAAGGAGCAGGGCCAAGCACTGAAGCCAGTATCCTACCACAATTACAAATATATCAGCTGTCAGAGTAAATGAATCTGTAGTACAAACATAGCAGAACCTATATAAAGCATTGTATTATAACAAACATGAAAAGGAAATCACTGCCAGAAATGTTAATACAAGTGAATTCTGAGCAAACAGGTTATTTATTCTATTAGTACCAGAAGCCTTTCTATCAAATAAGCAAATGACATAGTTACAGACTCTCTTTCTTCCTTGGGGACTTTTGATTTTGCTTATTTTTAAGGGGACAGAGCAGACTTTATTATTTTTAGTTTTAAAACTCTAGTGTCTGCTTTGTTTTGCTGCCAGATTTTAATTTCTTGGGTTTAAGTTTGTTTTTTTTTTCATTGAGAGCACTGAGGTTTCCACATACAAATAAAATTAATCTTATTGATTACTGGCTTTTTCATGGTAAAAATGCATATCTGAAAGTGATAAGATGCAGGAAATAGAGGGACAGAACTGCTGTGGTGAGTTTTCTGCCTTCAATAAGAAAACAAAGCAGGCAAACTTTGACGACATCCATTGTCCTCACCGTCTGGAGTACACCAACATGATGGACAGACTGCTCACCCCAGCCACCTTTGGGGACAGATGGCTTCGTTCTGGACCCAGCAGAATGTCCATAAAATTAACATTGACTACGTGTTGCTCGGTAAACAAATGCAGTTTGATTGATGAAGGAAAACTGCAAGAAATCCTACGAAATACTCTTTCAAAGTCAGAAAAGCCTCTCTGCATTTTCAACTTCCAACCCACCAGTCTAGAGCAGCCAAGTGATTTAATAAATGTATTTTAATGCAATCTTAAGTGACTTGGTTGCATTAAAATCCAGTTATTGCACAACAGAGTTGTTGTATTCCAAGGGAATACAGTACAGATTTTAACTGATGTGAAAAAACACAGATTTTGTTTAATAGCCTCTTAATCCTGCCAATTTTACTAATAAGATTACTGTCTAAAAGGCAGCTAAATAAACTGTGCTGTTGACACTTAAAACAAAAAAACACACCCACCCACCCCCTGAAAAGCACAATTTCTCCTGAAACATTCTTTTCCTCTATTATGGCCCCAATCCAGCAATGGGACTACTTATGTGCTTAAAGTTAATCGAGTGCTTAAGTGCTTTGCTGGACT
>VZTH01033564.1:6785-81800 GCA_013397815.1 Aleadryas rufinucha
AAAAAAAAAAAAAAAAAAAAAGCATAAGCTAATATCTCAGGAAAAAAATTGCTTAATTTAATTTAATTTCCTTTAATTATTTTTTTATTATTCCTTCTGCTCTTGGTTGTTAAAAGAAGAGCCAGCCTTGCTGTCCAGCTGCTGTGCATCATTAGGGTAGCACAAAGGTAGCAGTGAATTTAGCCTAATCTATTGATGGACCTGCCAGTGCACCAGGGGCCATTGCATTCTCTCTTCACACCCCTCTTTTGCTCTTTCCATCATGTCGTTTTACTAGATGAACTCCACTCGCCATCTGGCCCTTCATCCTGACTGGGAGCCTGACTCATTTGCAGGATGCTGTGCTGTTAACTGGGAAAGCAGGCTGGGAATGGCAGGTACCAAGCAGCATTTTGGGCTTGTAGTATGTGCCTGTGGAGGGTGGCTCTTTTTTGCTTACTGTCTGTGTAGTTATATTTGAGCAGTAGTTAAATACTCCATTTATTTGTATTCCCTGCTTTTCTGTTGGTGTAATTGCTGTCAAAGTCATGCTCTATGCTCATAGCTCCTGTTCATTGCCACTCTCTGCATTAAACGAGAGGTTTGCATTTTGCTTGTTTTGACATTCCCCTTGCCTTTCATCTTGATCCATGGTAATATTATTTTTGGAGTAGCTTTTCATAGGTTATTTCTACTTTATGTAGAGGGAGGTAGTGGTGAAGGGGCCATTACACAGGTTTTATTTTTGGTTTCATGTTTCTTAAGTAAACAGGGTTTTTACTGCTGGTAGTCTAGCACGAGTCCTGAAGGAGATCGTTCATGGCCTGGCCTGTTGCAGAGGGGAGGTGCCTGGTCCAAAAGCAAGCCCGAGAGCAGCGGTGAGCACATCAGAGGCATCTTCATGTGGATCCCAGCGCACGCCTAGAGGGAACAAAACCTAAAGAGTAAGAAAAACTTCCCCAAAGCCCTAGAAAAGCCTTGAAATCTGACTATGAAAGCAACACACACTCGAGAAGTGGAGGGTGTCTGAAGAATCCTGACGATGAAGACCTTATAAACAGTGTGAAGGGAGAGTAAATGAATCCAAGTTTTACTCGCCCCAGTCCGTGCGGCGCTGGCGGAAAGCCGACCGGGGCGATCAGCGCTCGGGCCGTGCCCCCACCTCGTTCCCTCCTCGTTCCGCAGGTCTCTGCCCCTCGTCGCCAGCCGGAGCCCCTGTCCGGCCGTGGATGGATGCGGCGATGCGCGGGGCAATGGTGCCCTCTAATGTCGGCCGGCCCGGAGCGCCGGGCGCTCGCCCGCCCCGCTCCCTGCCATGCCCCCGGGGAGCGCGGCCTCGCCCCGCCGCCGCCCCACCTTCCCCGCATTGGCAGCCCCTGTCCTCCCGCACCCCGGAGCCCCCCGGACTTGTCGGCGCGTTCTCCCGTCATCCAGCCCCCGGGGGTGTCTGCGTGTGACCCGGGGGACTGAGATACTGTCCACCGCACAAGGGAGCTCCGGGCCGGGCTGTACTTGGTAACAGGCTCTCTGCTTCCCCACAGAGATCTCTCAGGGTATAGTTCGCTGGGGACACTGCTCTCCGGGCCACCAGCCTTCAGACAGCCCTGGGCAGCTCAAGGGAGAGCAGGTTATGGAAAAGTACAGATTTTAAATCCATACGGTGTGCACAGTGCTTCTAGAGTAACGAAATACATCATAGTTGTAATCACCATCCTCGAGATTTTTTCCAGTTGCTCCAAGTTTGTATGATTCTTTGGCAAGATTTATGAATAGAAGAATACACTCACTTTACTCTCTGAAAAATTAGGGTTGAGGTGTAACTTGGCTATCATAGAATTATAGAATGGCTTGCATGGCAAGGGACATTAAAGATTATCTTTTTCCAATCCCCCTGCCATGGCCAGGGACACCTTCAACTAGACCAGGTTGCTCAGAGCCCCATCCAATCTGGCCTTGAACATTTCTAGGGATGGGGCATCCACAACTTCTCTGGGCAACCTGCACCAGTGTCTCACCACCCTCACAGTAAAGAATTTCTTCCTAATATATATTCTAAATAGATATTTTGGTTTAAAACTGTTAGCCCTCATTCTGTCACTACACTCCCTATAAAGAATCCCTCTATCTTTCCTTTAGGCCCCTTTTAGGTACTGGAAGGCTGTTCTAAGGTCCTGGCTGTTCTAACTGTCCCAGTGTGTCTCTGTAGAAGAAGTGTTCCAGCCCTCTGATCATCTTCACAGGCCTCCTCCGGACTCACTTGAGCAAGTCCACATCCTTATTTTGGGAGCCCCAGAGCTGGCTGCAGCACTCCAGGTGGGGTCTCATGGAAGAGGAGTAGAGGGGCAGAATCCCCTCCCTCGACCTGCTGCCCACGCTGTTCTTCATGCAGCCCAGGATGCTGCTGGCTTTTGGGCTGCAAGTGCACTTTGTTGGGTCATGCTGAGCTTCTCATCTACCACCACCCCCAAGTCCTTCTCCTCAGGGCTGCTCTCAATCTGTTCTCTGCTCAGTCTGAATTTGTGCTTGGGATTGCTCTGACACATATGCAGGACCTTGCACTTGGCCTTGTTGAACTTCAGGAGGTTCACACAGTCCCACATCTCGAGCCTGTTGAGGTCCCTGTGGATGGTGTCTGACATCATAAGGTATGGAATATCCCTTCAGTTAATTTGGGTCAGTGGCCTGGTTGTGTCCCCTCCCAGGATAGCGCTGATGCTGTGCCAGCACTGCTCAGCAGTAGCCAAAACACTGGTGTGTTACCAACGCTTTCTAGCCAAATTGCTTTTTCTCCTTTTCAGAAGTGAGCATTTTGTTTCCCCTTTTTCAGTCACTGGGAATGGCGCCAAACTGCCACTTCTCAAATATGACAGATAGTGACTTAGCTCAATGGCAGCTCTAGCCCTGGCAGTCCAAGAGAAGCAGATACACTTGTAGAGGTTGCAGACCTTGAGACACTTCTCTGGCTTCATGGAGGTCTGGCATGTCTCAGGGAGTCCCAGGAGTTTTGTCTCTTATACATTTTCCTGCGGCAGGAACTCTCTATGAGCAGTTGGCAAAGTAATACAGTGCTGTGGGATCTGGCTGTTCCTTCTCTTGCACCCCAAGCTGGATTCCTTCTTCTCATCTGCCTCTCCCTCAGGGCTTGTTCCCTCCATTCCCTGTGATGGGGTGTTGAGATATCCTGCAATGACGCAGCATGATGAGATAATCTTTCCTTCCTCCTCACCAGCTTCTTGTTTGTATCCTTTGATTAATTTATCTTCTTGCCTACAGCTTTAAATTTGCTTTTAGGGTAGTAACTTTCTGAAGACGCAGCACTAAAATTTTCTTTTTTTCTTAATCTTGAAAAAGCAATCACTTTATAATCTCTCTGCTAGAATCATACCATTAATTTTGCTGCAGGCACTGAATGTGGACCAAACATTGCCCAGCCAAGTGGTGAAGCTGCAGAGGGAGTGATTCACTGAGCTCCCTTGGGGGAGTCCATCACGTTCATTTTACAGCAATGTAACTATAATAGGGCTGCCATGCCCACAATCAGGTATGTATTCCTACAGAGTGAGGAGTTAATTGCAGCTGGATCCAGCAGCACACCATGAGCACATTTATACAATGCAGAACAATTAGTGCTGTGACTCATTGCTGGGTGCTCAACCCATGTTATATATGGGGCAGCATCTAAGGGTTTGTATGTGCCATCCATAACAGCACTCAGCACAAATCCCATTAGCCTTCAGCATCCCACAGATCCAAAGAGAAAACAAGTGCCATGTCCCCTAACAGAGCAGAGCAGGTGGAAGACCACAGGTAACATTGGCTTAAAGGCTTTCTAATGGTTTGCATTACACCCACTGACGCATTTCTTAATGAGCCAGTTCTTGAGTTTTGGACAGAGGCTGGAAGGACCTGTTTCCTGAGGTCATGGTGGGAAATGTTATTAAATACTCTGATTACATGTGGTTGTCATGTCCCTTGGTATATGGTGGAGGCCAGGAGAAAGTCAAATTTTTTCCTGTGCTGTGACCAGGTTGAAAAATCATCAGGTTATTCTGTAGCCTTAAAAGCTCTCCTTAGCAGCGGCTCTGAAACTTCTTTCAGGAGCTCTTGCTAAAACAAGTTTATAGACCACTGAGCTCCAGGTGCCCAGCTCTCAGTTTCAAGTAGAATGAATTTTGGACTCGGGACAGGAGAATCAGGCACAAAGAGATGAATTTGTACTTGATTGTCAATTAAACTTTAATTCCATAAAGGTGCAGTTAAAGACACACCCTGATGCTGTGCAAGATAGCAGATATCTCACTGCCCCCCAATGAGTATGCAAGTGAAGGCATTTCAAAATGACATGGACCAAATTCTTCTAGTGTGAGCCATGAGACACATTCTCAAACGTAGTCATGACCAAATGGGTCTGAAACAAATGCTTTCTTAACAGTAAAAGCAGAAGAGGAGCTGGATGAAAAACTTGAAAGTTAAATCCTGGCAGCATGGAAATCAGAGGCAAAATTCCCAGTGAATAGGGGTCAGGGTTTCAGTCTAAAGCTGAGTAATCCAGACCTTGTACTGCTCAATGTAAAAGTGAGTCAGCTGGTCACCGTTGGTATTCAAAGAGAAAATAAAAACCAGGGGAAATCATTTAAGCTGACAGTGGCCAAATGGATGTGAGTTTGCTCTGGAAGGAAAGAAATACATCTGGAGGTGTTACATTTACAGAATCTCATTGCTTTCTAGATCAAATGCACTTGCTTTGCATATGGAAGAATGGCTTTTTTTTCTTTTTCTTTTTTTCTTTTTTAACCACCATACTGCAAATTTAATCTAGAGTCTTTTCTTTTCATGCACCACAGCCATTAAGCAAGATTTGCCTCTGACCTGCCCCAGCAGTCCTGCAGCTTCTGAGGGCACCTCCAGTGGGATTTGTGGTGGTTGTTGCTTCACCTGTGCAGAGATGGCTGAATTTGGCAGTTTGATTGATGAGGCTCAGAAGGAACATAACCCACTACTCCCATGGCTGTACTGAGCAATAAATAAAAGGAATAAATCCTTATTGTTTTGTTTTGAAGTTAGTGAGGAGAGAGACTGGGCAGACCTGCTGAGTAGATTGGTGTTGGTTTTAACAGGAGCCTTCAGGACCTAGTCAAGGTTGGAAGTTGGGGAATTACTTCCCAGCACGCTCCCTGGGGCAGTTTTACAGAGCTAATCTAAAAATTTATAGAACTTGCTTGATTTCTGGGTTGTGAGCCTGTGATCATCTTGGGACAAGCTTTAAAAAGTATTTTGAAATATTTTTTAGAAACGAATAGCTCTTAGAGATTTTGTCTTGGGAAAATCTGTGTGTGCCACTCATGTCGTGATGCCAGGACTGGATCCTAACAGTGTGCAAAGTTTGCTCTGACTCTTTACAAAGAGAGATAAATTTAATTCACAGGTCCTGGTGTT
Organism: Aleadryas rufinucha; assembly: GCA_013397815.1. NCBI lineage: Eukaryota > Metazoa > Chordata > Aves > Passeriformes > Aleadryas > Aleadryas rufinucha. The sequence continues at coordinate 12,201 of VZTH01033564.1, forward strand.
GTTCCAAAATAATTCCAAAGAATTTTTATGATAAATGAGCTTTCAAGAGAGAACAATTGAGCAGGTTTGGTGTTTTCTCGTGTCAGATATACCTGCAACGTTAGAAACGCATCCTCATCCTTTGCTCTGAAGGAAGGCCATGCCTATAGAGGTTGAAACTGGAAAGAAGAGAATTGAATGGTACCATGCAGGTTCTGGCTTCTTACAGCAAAATTTCAGGTATATTTGAAGTGGGACTTAAGTGTATGATAGAGTAGGTTGAGCATGGGGATGTGTCTTCTAAACTTTTCCACTCTCATCTATCTGTCCATGCTAGAGTTGTATTCAGTGTTCAACATTGGTTTTGCTGAATTACTTTGAAAATTTTCCCCAAGCCACTGTGAAGATTCCTCATACACCACTCAAGAGCCTTTAGTGGGTTCCCCCTACAATCTCAGTGCTAAGGAGTCCATGAGGAATTCCCACTTCCAGCAAAGGCAGTTTGATTTCTTTTTGTCTTAGGTAAATTCAAGCAGAGGTTGGATGGGCATGCCAGGAGGAAAAAATGAAGCATCTCCAAAGCCTTTTGGTGGTTTGAACAAAAACACCAGCATTTGTAGGACTGTCATTGCTCTTGTATTTCTAACTAAAACCAAGATTGTAAACGTTCTCCCCAAGTAGCCCGGGCTACAGCCTTTATCGCTGATGCAGGGGATGCAGACCACCTAGGTGGCAGAGAGGATACCTCCAGAGGCTGGTGTCTTCCAGATCTTTAAAAACTTTCGTTTTCCTGGGTGAGTTGACTGACAAGCAGGGGTGCATGCTCTGCTGCAATTTGCAGCAGTGTGAACTCCAGGATTTGCTCTGACTTTACAAGACCATTCAAGCCTTCATCTGAAATGAGGTGTTTTGCTTAGCAGGAGAAGAATAAGGACCTTGGATGAGGCTTTTTAAGTCATTTAGACCCCAGCTAGATCAGGGGTTGTGTAGCCATGTTTGCACATTTCACCACTTTGGAGCTGCTGATAAATCCAGCCATGCATGACCCTGGATACCTTTGCCTCTTCCAGCCGTAGGCAGCAAATATCTGCAACATAGGTTTGTCCTCCACTCGTGTAGGGTATGAAGCCATGGGGTCAGCTGTCCTCTTTGCACTACATGCCATGTTGGTTCTATGCAAGGCTGGGCAAGGATTTGTCTGGTAAGGTAAGGATTTATCTAACCTTTCTGTATCTGGGATGTGCAAGGTTTTACAGATGCTGCTTTGCCCTTTTCCAGTTGCTCTGTACAGAAACATGCACTAGCAGGAACACTGGATACACATCCGTGCTTTGTTTGTGCTGTGTATAGCTTTGTTGGAAGGCTGAATCACAGAGAGATTCTTGTTACATTGTGTTGCTGGTGGTCTCCTGAATGCTTGAGATTTATAAATCAGGCAATTGTTTGATTCTGACACAGGAAAATGTTTTGGTAAAGGCAGAATGCTTGAGACTAGTTGAAAATGTCTGGGACTCCCATTGTGTGCAGAATGTAATGTGTGCAGAGGAAATCTGCAGCATTCTTACAGCAAACCACAACAAGAAGCTCCACACAGCCCCAATCAGTCACAATTCTCATATAAATTATAATGACCTAAATGTTATTTAAATGATAAACAGCTTTTGCATTCCAGACATTGCTGCGATTCCAGAAGGTGGCTGTGTAATACCAGCTGAATGAAATATTGCACATTGCAGGCAAAGTATGAGGCTCTATTTGTTTGTGCATCCGGATTTGTCACTTCTAGCATATTCTTTGGCTATGAACCTTGGACACCCAATGCACTGTGTGTATCTTGGAGCCCAGGGCTCCATCCATTATCTAGCAGCGAGTTGTCTGAAGACTGGGCATGCCAACATGCCAGGAAGCTGAAGACACAACCACAGAGGCAGCAGAAGCATCCATCGATTCTGGGCTGTCACCACGGCTTATTAGTGTGTGGAGTTTTGCCTGGACCCTGCTCAGCAGCTGATGGAATAACCAGTCCTTCAATCACAGTTTCCTACAGAGATGGACAGGTCACACTTCCTTAAAACAAGTGTGGCTTGTGGAAGAAGAATGTCAAGTCTGGGGGAGACAATCATTTGCCCAGCAGAGAGGTCATGCAGCAGACCTGGCCTTTCACTGATGGTCATCTAATTCTCGCTGATTCTTCAATGTTCTGGCATAACAGACTGGAGGCAGTTGCTGGTTTTTGATGTCCCTGCTTGAAGGAGAAGCGGCCCAGCAGCCCTTCTGCACTGCATGGCAACAGCTCATTGAAACTTGAGGGGTTTCTGTTTGCTCAGGAGAGATTCTGGGTAGGGAGGGCCACAGCCATGGCCACACCTGGGAGATGATGCAGAGGCGAGTCCTCTGGCTGAGCTGAAATCATCCTACACAAGGTGCCACTCAGTGTGAGCTGGCACAGGAGGCTCCTGCCCCGGTGAGGTCCTGCTGGAGCCCAGGAGACTGGATGGGTACAAAGAACTAAGTTTTTCTTCCTATTTGGTCATGTTATTCTTGGTGTAACTCTCCTGAATTCAGGCCACAGGATTTTTCCAAAACTCTTTTACAATTGACACAGTCTCTGTCTCATCTGCATGTTTTGTTGTCAAATTCCAGTATTCAGAAATGTTCTTTTTTATTTTAATTTTTCCAGAATATTAGAGAGAAGAAACTTCCCTGTGGTTAAACAAGGGAACTGGCATCCAAAGGATGATTGAATCTGACTCCAGCCTCTTCCACAGACTTCCTCTGTTTTCAGGGAAGTCATTAAACCCCTCTGTCTTTTAGAGTCCCATCTGCAAGACGAGGAGGATTTAATACTTTTCCCTCATCTGAGTCTCAACCTCTTTTTGTGTTTACAGGGCACCGAATGAGGCCTCAGTATTAGTTGGAGCTTTGGGGGTTTACCATTAAAAAGTTAATAATAACCAGCCATATTTCATAGAATCATAGAATGCTTTGGGTTGAAAGGGACCTTTCAGATAAAATGTGATTTGCAGTTTAATATGCTAAGTAACAAAGACTTTACCAAGAGAATGAACAATAGCCTTTTCCATTTCACAAAATAATTTGCCAGGCATAATAAGTGCACCAGCATTTTTATAAAAACAAATTATAAATAATTGCTTTTTTGCAATTTAATACACATAGAAAAAGCCAAAAAAATACAGCAGCCACCAGGAATCTGATTTCATTGTCAATTTGGACTGTCTCTGCAGTTTTTATGAAAATCCCTGAAGACTGTGCTATTTTGTAAACTAAACATGGCTGCTTTTTTTTTTTTTTTTTTTTTTTTTTTTTTTTTTTTTTTTTTTTTTTTTTTTTCTGGCCATGTGGAGTCTTTTTCCATTCATTAGTGAGCTGCTTTTTTCATGGACACAATTAGACAAAGGAATAAATCAGTCAACAAACTTAGGATACAATTTTGGCAATACCAGGCCATCTATGCTCTGTATATTGCTTAACTGTATAAATCTTTCACCAGAATACAAATGAGGCCTGTTCCCTTAGTCTTGGGGTCGGGGAAAGAGAGGGATCAGGCCAGATCCTGCAGATTTGATGGCTCCCACCGACCATGGCTGGTGTGGAGCAGTTTCCCTCATTACAGCCATTCAGCATTCCCACTATTGAGGAATCGCTTCGAGATAATTCTTCCATTTCCTGTCTCATATTACAGAGTTTAAGAAACATCCCCAGGACAATGGCTCCCTGAGGACTGTGTCTCCGTGAAGGGTTGTTATGTCCCTCCTTGTCTGAATGCCTGCCTGCCTCACTGGTTTTGGTGAGGTGGCCTGTCAATGCTTTTCCGAAGAGAGGAAGGGTTATCTCTGCTGCTTCTTGGGCAGGGAGATGAGGTATGTTCGTAATGATTCATCTCGCACCTCATGTCCCTGCTGGCATCCCCGGCACACAGCACACAGAAGAGCTGTTTCCCTTTGCAAGGAGAAATGAAGGTTTTGCTGGCAGCAAGAGGCAGTGATCCCCTCCCTGGCATTCCCAGCCAGCTGTCACGCTTGCCATGGCTATGGATGCATACCCACAAGGGCAAGGATTTGTGACTGATCTACGCTGGAGCAGGATACGCTCCATCCCACTGATTTTTTGTGTAGCTGAAGAGACTGACTAGTTCAAATTCATAGAGGATTGAGGCCTGAGAGATGCCCTTCATTTCTGGGCAACACATTTGCATTTTCATCCGTCTTCAAGGCTCTTTTGTGGCTGTAAATCTTGTTTTGACCCTCTGCAGACTCCCACTCAGGGTACCTCGTGTTCCTCCAGGTCATATCAAGCTTCCTGTGTGAAAAAATACAAGGTCAGAGAAGGATTTGAGATTTATTTCCCCCTGGTTTATCATCTTCCAACCAACATTTTCAACTTCTGGTATTGATGTGGGTGGATTTCTCTTCCCTATGCATGTTCTAGCCTTGCTTCCCATTCCAGTAATTAAAAAAAAAAAAAATCTGCCCAAGTAACATAAACAGTGAGTCTTTATGATTTTTTTTAAAGATGTTCTCAGGTTTCCTGCTCTATTTTTTTCAGAGATCACCAGATAAATAGGCCTCAGGAAAGATATACCAGGAAAGGCAATTATAAACATTCCAAAATTGCTGAGAATAAGTGTCAAGGCTTAATGCATAGCTAATGGACTAATCTGCAATTTTACCACAAGATATTTATCTCCTTGCTCGTTTTCCTGGTAGTCTCCCTGAAATATATGTCTATTCAAAGTTTATTTATCCTACCCAAGAAAATTCATTTCCTCTTCATAACCTGTTCCTTCCCCATTTTAAAATTAATTTTGTTTTTCAAAGCTGGCTTGTCAGGCACCGAGTGCTACCCGTGGTGTAGTCTATAATTGAGCCAGAAGGAGCCTTTAGATAAAAGTGCAGTGCCAGCTTATGCCATCTGTCATTAGTGGTGCATTATCACTACAGGTATAAATGAGCTGGCCCCGAGCTGCATGGCTGCAAACGTGATGTTCAGCGGAGCATAGCTGGGAACAGGGTTAATCTCCACCATACTTAGGCTCCTGCAGACATTTTCAGTCAGACTTCTCACTCAGGGGAGGAGGAGAATCTGCCTTGTGTCGATCACACTGGCTGTATTTCCATCAGCGCTCCTGCTGCCACATTTAGCCCTTAGACCGACTGATTCATGGGGCAAGATTCTAAAAATCAGGTGTAGAAAGTCAGGAAAGTCCAAGTTCCCATGCTGAAGACCTTGCAAGAGGATACTGAGATGGTTTGAGGCTGCCAGCATCTTGGCCAGGTTTGGAGAATACAGCTCATCTCTGCATCCTTGGGGCCAGGGCAGCATGGGCATGACTTGGCTCATGGCTTGTAAAGATGGCTTAAAACTTCCACCCTCTTGCCTTTGTCCTGTGTGGGTCAAAGAGCTGGCATGGGGAGAGAAATTATCCTGCCCAGGGAGACTACTGCTAGAAAAGCATCACCAAGTTGGGCCCAGGGCACTTTCTTACTTGCAGCCTGCTCTGGGATGCTAAGGAGCAGGCTTGGGTGCTGAGCCATCCAGGGGTGCACAGGAACTGATGATCAGAGCTTATTCTCCACGGACTCTTCCACATCAGGCACCAAGTTTAGCTTCTTGCTTTTTAGAACTGTGCTTTTTGCCCCAGAGGCTGGAAATTAAACTCTGTGGTTTTTTACTCCACTTCCCTTGTCAATGCCAGTAAAAAGAAGCCAAATCCAAGGGGAGAGCATGTGGCTGGCTAGCTGTCTGCACTGCATGCCCTGGCAGGACGAGGCTCCTATCTTGTGGAGAGTGGCTGCATCTGCAAGTCATTGCTTCCCTGGTCGCCTTGCTGGGATCTGTTTTCAGTTGCTGCTGAGACAAACTCACCAGTCAAAATAGTGACACTCTTCAAGTCCAAGGCAGCAAGGTTTCCTGTAAGCACTGTTTTACATTGCATTTGCATGAGTCGCTTTTTTGGTTGTCTCGAAAGCTCCATAAACAGAGTTCTGTCATTAATTTTACTCTTCTATTCAATGGTAATTTGTACACTGTGCCTATCCAGCACAAACCAGGGAGTGATGATGTTGGTACTCTGCTGAAGGACATTCAAAGTGCAGGCAAATCCATTGTTTTGCTCTGAGATGAACCAAATGTCGAGCACTGATCCTTTGCTAAGTTGGGATACATGCTGGGTAATCGTCCTTCCTCAGTAACAAATACAAATTCTGGCATCTTCTGAGTCGAATCTGCTTGAGTGCTGGTATTGCTGTAGGAAAGTCACTTTTAAAGGTGCTTTTTTCAGTCATGCTCTGAGTTTGTGAAGGGTTGTTTCTGTGCTATCTCCAGTGATATGGTACCCAACCCTGGTGAAAGATTTAACCTTTGGACTTCTCCCTCGTTTGCCAGGAGGTAGAGCCTGGCAGCCTTCAGCAAATCCCAGGGCTCAGTGGTGATATGTTGAGCAAAAAGGTGTGCCCAGAGAACTTACAGTTCACTCTCCCCAGGCTTGGTTGGAATCATAGAGCTCTGACAACCACTCCAGATCCAAGCCAGGAGACATTTGTGTGTGTCTCTGTGTTGATGTGTCTGTGTCAGCCTTCATGGCGAGTCAAGACTCTGTTTCTGAGCCGAGGTGTTACTAAATTAGAGGGACTGAATGACATGGTCAAGCTGCAGCACAAGAAATTCAGATTGGGCAGTAGGAAAAACTTCTTTCCCAGATACTTAGAGAAGGGGAAAATCTCTGAGATTTTTCAAACCTTGCCTAGAAAAAGCCACAGTTGAACGGATGTGTTCAAGCAGCAGGGTGGATGAGATCTCCAGTTCCCTTTCTTCCAAAAGTCCTACAATTCTACAAAGTCAGAGCATTGGAATCTCTGCCTTCTTTTTCTCTTCAAAATAAAGATAATCCTCAACCAGACTTCCAGGCTTCAACGAGTAAGAAAACAAATAAACCCCCAAGCAAACAAGCAAGCAGACAAACAAATAAAACCCTAAGTAAACAAGCAAGCAAATAACAAAACTCCCAAAGGCCAAATGAGTCTTATTTCATTCCCCAGTTGGCAGTCAGGCTCATGATTTGTGTGGATTTAATACTTTTATTTTTTTTATGGTTTTGACCTTGGCTGGTAATCTGTAGTCTGAGTGGAGTCACGTGTGAACATTTGCTAGCTCAGAATTACTTTAAATTTGCAGCACCTGGTAAAGGAGTTGATGAGAGGGGCTCTAACTGCATGCAAGACCTATGTTTGTTCCAGGATCTGTATAAACCTACTGGGCCTGGAAATAGCTGTTCTGCTGTACGCTTCACTTGCAACCTCCAAAAATAAAAGCAAAGTGCCTTTCATGAAGAATTAAAACATTCATCTCTCCTGAGCCACCAGGGCCAATAAAAGTGAAGGAAGTGAAACAGTTAAAAGAGTTGAAGAGCTTATCACGTGCTCTTGTTTGGGGCAATGTTCACTTTCACTTCGCTGGGACACTCCAGCTGAGTTTTGTTGTGATGGCACTTGGGGCAGTGAGCCCACCTGGGACAGGGCTGAAGAACCAGATCAGTGATTTAATGTGTGGTTACTTTTGATCCTGCCTAGCAAGTAAGCAAAGGGAAGAGGAAAAAAGAAAGAAAGAAACATTAAATCCGTGGCATGCTGGCTCAGCACCTTTCACACTGTAAGCTTTGAACTGTGCACACAACTTCTGCGCCTTATCTACGCTTCTCATTCGCAGCTAGGAAGTGCCTTCGTGTCATTTTCCAGCCCGTCCCGCAACAAGTCATTCTGTGAGCACTATGAATGCAAAAACCAGCTCTGAAGGTGAGGAAGAAGCCTCAGGAATGAGGAATGAGACCCTGGGAGAGAGTGGCCGCTTGGGAGAGGCCAAGAGGGGACGAGTGATCCATGTTGCCTACGCGATTGCAGCACTAGACCTGACCCTTCTCTTCATGCAGATGGGAGTCATGCCTGTGAGTATGGGTTCTCTTGCTTCACAGCACACTTCCTTCAATGCCAGGCTCTGTAGTTCCCCAGCAAAGTCAGAAGATAGCTTCTAGCAGGAAAGAGGAACGGTATTCTTGAAACTGAAAGGAATACTTGGTATTCTTACCAAGCAGGCAGGTTGTGTCTCTGTCCAGGGTACACCCAGGCCATAAAAGCTGCTTTATTACGTGGGCTGCAGTAGCACCTAGAGCCCTTTCCTGGCCTGAGGGCTCTGGGTGAAGCTGATGTAGTTTGTGTCTTCTTGCTTGGACTCTGAGAGTGACCCAACCAGCAGCTATCAGGAAGCAGAGGTTTCAGATCAAAGGTGGGTTTTTCTGAGTGTGTACTTAACCAGCTCAGTGGGATTCATTGCTTCTCACTTGCTGGACTCGTCTGTCTGATTTTGTAGAATCAGTGAGGACTTTTGGTTGGAAAAGACTCTTAAGATCATTGAGTCCAATCAGAAACCTAACACTGCCAAGTCCACCACCAAACCATGTCCCTGAGTGCCACATCTACACATTTTATGATACCTCCAGCAATGCTGATTCCACCGCTTCTCTGAGCACTCTGTTCCAGTGCTTCACAATCCTCTCAGTGCAGAAATGTTTTGCAATATCCAATCTAAACCATCCCTGGCACAACTTGTGGTCATTTCCTCTTGTCCTATTGCTAGTTACATGTGAGAAGAGGCTGACCTCACCTGGCTACAAATCCCTTTCAGGTAGTTGTAGAGAGAGATAAGGTTTCCCTGCACCTCCAGGTTAAACAAAAACCTGACACAACAAAAACATGAATCAGAAATAGCTGTGCCTTGAATATAGAGTATTTAGATAAAAAACTTCTGAGTATTGTGGCTCTTCAAGGTGTGCATCTGTGGTTTTTTGCAAGCTCAGGCTGTGGGTGTACCATCCAGTAAAGGCAATATTTGCTCATCTCGTACTTGTATTGATTCTGGCTTGCTTGATTAAACACCCCCAAGACTTTTCCATAGTCATCTCCCAGAAGATGCTTGGGCTGCTTCAGGTGCAGGGTCTGGAGGCAGGAAGGCACTTAAAACTTCCCTCATCCCCTGTAGCAGCTGCTGAATATGTTCAGCTGTGTTGAACTGCAAAGCTAAGTGGTGATACAGACTTGTCATCTGGTGTAAAATTGATGGTTTTGATCACATCCCCCTGTCCTTCAGGGTGTGGGGCAGAGGCATTTGGTGTTTATTAAGCAACCAGTGTCTGGCCCAATAAAGATTTCCTCTATAGGGGTGGGGAACTGAAGGAAGTGGTTGTTTGCAGCTGTGATCCTCTCCACACAGACATTAAGATGTTGATTCATAAATATAGCATGCTTCTTTTCCATTTATATGTTGGTTTTGGTTTTTGGTGTTTTTTTTTTCATTTTTAGTACTTGGCAAAGAGCCTAGGTTTGGATTCAGTGGGGTTTGGCTATCTCCAGACAATCTTTGGTGTCCTCCAGCTCGTGGGAGGTTACATTTTTGGAAGGTAAGTGAGAATGATTCTCATGACCCTTTACATAGCTGAAAAAGGCCAGGCATTTTTACACTTTCATAAAAATCATTTAGTTCTGGTTTATGGTCCTGTTGAAATTCTTGAGGATTTCATAATGAACAAGGGAAAAATAAATGCTATTATTAGAAATACTGCAGCATAGGATCAGCCTTTATATTAACTTAGCTACATTTTAATGACACACATTTAAGTGTAACAATATCCTGGGAATGGGCTTAAACCACCAGAGTCCTCAGAGCCCGGGTCCTAACAGCTTAATCCTGCAAATATTTTATAGCCATGTGTAACCTTAGAAATATCTTGTGACTGGGAAACAAAAAAAAAGGAGGGTATTTATTGATGTTAAGTAGAGCTGTCAATGAAAATAATTGAAGGTTGTGTCATTTCTTCAGCTGAATCTGCATCTGTGTTGAATACAAATTTAGACTTGCATGGACCTTTAAGAACTTCTAAGGATCTTTTAAGAATACCTTTAAACTTAGCTATCAAAATAAGAAAAGAGTGGAAAAGACTCGGGTGTTCTGCCTCTTTACCCCATGGAACAGACTTTCCTGTTCCTAATGAAATGTAAACAGCCCTAAAAAATTTGAGTGGCAGGAGAATGCATCCCCAAAGACCAGGAAAAATAAAACCCTGAAAAAGATCTGTAATTCAGTGACAGAAAACTAAAACAAGACTGAGCAAATCTAACTTGTCTCTTCTTGATCTTGCTACTGATCAACAAACTAATGAATGGATAGGGAGCTGGTGTGTGCTTCAGTTTTCCTGCATGGAATTTACCTTTCTGGCTGATGTAGACTGGGAGCTCTACAGGATCCTCTGGTACATGGAGTGTGGCACTTTGAGCATCTGATCTCAGCCCTTGGACAAATTTAAAAAAAAATAACAGCAACATTTAATTCTGCAGTGCTGCTTGGAAGAAAATGTGTTCCTAAAAATGGAGATAGTGCAAAGGGCCCACTTTTAATGCTTTTTCTATTAATATACAAACCTAGAGTAGTATTTCTACCCTGGATCTGGTGCCACCTGAAATCTGATTCTCCTCCGTGCGTGTCATTCACTAATATCCAGAATCACTGCTGAAGGGAAGGAAAAAGGCAAACCAGAATCTGTCTGGGACTGAAGGTGTCTGTTGCCAGATTGAAGCCAAAATTTGCAGTGTAGGTTTGAGATAAAAAGGATTTTTCTAGACATGAGACTGCTTTGATGTCAGTGTAAGGGTAGATTCAATAGAAAATAGAAGGAAAGGGGAATAAGAGAGAATGTGTTGCTTAGCTCAGTTGTTCGTGTTCTTGCTTGATGCTCCTAAACAGGCATGAGAAGATAAAGCACTGTCTTTACTCTTAAGTAACAACGCAAAAAATTCCCCACACCAACAATGTAATGATTTGTAGTCTTTAGGTTACAAACAGCAAATGTAAACTTCCCTGGCTTACATGTAAACAGCAACGTTTTGACCTGTACCTCTCTCTCAACACAAAACCTTTTAATTACTTAAACTTAGCTCTGTTTGTAGAGCAACCATGGCATTTTTTAGGGGGTTGTTCCTCCTAGTGTAAGCATAACTAATTGCTGTGCAAGGTAATGTTCCTCTGCACTGTAATATGCAGCTTCAATAAAGTGAAGGAAAGAGGAATTGGAATGAGAAACTATCTAAGGCCTGTTTATGGTCATCTTAGCCCCTGTTGCTCAGAACCCTTTCTGTGACACTCGCAGACTTTGTCCAGCTTAAGCTTTTTAAGCATCTTGGAGTTGAATTACAGCAAAGAGTTGGAGCTGGGTCAAAACCTGATCCAGCTGGGTTTTTTTGCTTGTTTGTGTTTTGGGGCTTGGGGGTTTGTGGTTGTTTATTAGTGTGTTTAGTTGTGGTGTTGTTTTTTCCCCTTAGATAGAAGCAAAATTGATTTACTATTGTGAAGTCTTTGGGGTTTTTTTTAAACCTAAACAGAAAACTGACAGCCTTGTGCCATTTCTGTGCCAGGTTGGCAGATCGATTTGGTGCCCGAGCAGCCTTAATTCTCTCCTGCGCTTCTGGAAGTGTCTTCTTCCTGCTTATGTCCCTCTCCACCAGCATCCCCCTCCTCTTCCTCTCCAGGCTGCCAGGAGTGTTCATGCATGGGATACCAGGTAAGGTCAGTCAGGGATGAGCTTTCCAAATTGTTTTTGTTGCCTGAGTCACCTCTTCTTGCTCATTTTACTGGAGGTCAACAGGTTCAGCAGCATGAAGGAAGGCAGGAGGAACATGTCATGGTCCTCAGGGATGAGATGGTGGGAAAACGAAGCAGCAGGTGTACTGGCTATGGAAAGCAGTGCTTAGTAGTTCAGAGTTCCAGGCCCATCTTCCTGTATAATGTTGAAGAAATTGTTTGGCCTTGACCATCCAGGCACGGGTAAAAGTCCCTTGCTGACAGCAGTGTTATCCCAGACTTCTCAGCTGCCTCCAGGAAAGCTTTTTTTACAGGAAAGCTTTTCCCTTTCTCCTAGGAAAATGAGCATACTGGTAAAAAGTAAACATGATTACAAAAATACCTTCCATTGCCCACCAGGGTGTTCTGTTTTGGCTGATGTTTCCTGTATTTTTCGTGTAAAAGACATAAACTTCAGCTACTAGAAGTCCATGTAACTCATGCAAGAGGACTCAAGTTGATAATGCTTCTTGCCACTTGTGGTTTATTTGAGTAGTTTGAATGCTCCTGTTTCTCATGACTGATGGGCTAAACCAATTCCACTCAGTGATGTGCATGAGCATTTGCCCTGGGATTGAAAGGACCATATTTCATGGCCTAAAGATCTGTGTAGAATCATTTGGGTTGAAAAAGACATTTAAGATCGAGTCCAACAGAAATCTGGTCTCTATAATTCTCCCCACACCACCACCAGGTATTTCCAAAGGGGCTTCTGTCTCCACATTAAATTGATGGAGTGTCCCAATGTAGCTGACAATCTCTGCTGATCAGGCTATTGTGCTCAAAACTGATGGGCTATGGGGCTCCCAGAGGGGAGGGCCAGTGTTTAGAGGTTCTCTTCCATGCAGAGTATGAAAATTGAGCTGGGGAAACTGTCTCTGGCCAGAAACCAGCCCAGGAAAGTTTTAATTGGGGAAAAAAAAGCCCAAAACATAAAAGCTGTTAATGGCTTACCAATAAAACCATGGGAACTGCTGGAGCATCTGCTCAGACCCTGTGGCAAGCTTCTTTCAAGGAATATTTTTTCCCCCCTGCAGGTGCTCAGAAGGTTATTACAGACATGACTACTCCTTCCCAGCGTGCTGGTGCCTTGGGGAAGCTGGGCCTTTGCTTTGGAGTGGCCATCATTGCTGGCTCTGCCCTGGGAGGTGTTCTCTCCACCAAACTCGGGTGAGTGGCTCACTTGTTTGGTATTGATTTTGTTGCAGCCATTGAGGGAGAGCTGCTAAGGGATATTTTGCTGCCCTACAGCTTTTGGTGATATCTTACTCCTGGTGGCAGTAGAGGACCATGCCAGAACTCAAAATTTTGTTTTCCATGCTGCTACAAAGAATACTCCTACTGTTTTCAAGGAGATCCTGTTGAAAATCTCACCTTCTGCCTACTTAAATACATTTAAAACAAGCTGAATTGAGAAGTGGATTCTGTCTTTCTCCTGATTGTCTTGTCTTTGGAGCTGAGTGTGCTGAAAAGCAGCACACAGGGCATAGTGTGCTTTTAAGAAATGGTATTGTACAACTGAGAAATGGAAACCAGGAGCACTGTGAAGCTTGCAGAGAAAATGGTGACCTTGGGGGATGCTCAATATAGGGCAAGACCTTGGGAAGGGAAAGGCAAGCTTGGGACAGTGGGGGAAGAGTGAGGAGGTGTAACCCTGTCACAGAAAGTTGAAGCACACACCTGACAATTCCATGTTTCCTTTCCACAGCCTGGCACATCATAGCGGGCTGCCACCTTCTCTTATAATGTGCAATAGGAAAGAAATGCTCAAAAGTTATGGTGTGTCAGAGAATTTTGCAGGCAGTGAAGTGCATGTGGCTGTAATCTTCTTGGAGGATTCCCCAGCATTGCTCTGGTGGGGGAAAAAATCCCTCGTGAACTTTCAAGCTTTTGTTTTGCTGTACTTGTTTTTATTATGGATACTTGCTTCTGCAAATTCAGGTTAAAATAACTCTACAGCATAGGATAGAGGGTAAAAATCCCTCTCATCTTTGTCCTAGTTCCATAAGCTCTGTGGACTGTGCATGGTCATACCTCTCCTGGGTGTTTTGCACAGGGCATGCTGGATTGTACTGTGGGGTGTCATGTGTTGCTCTCTAAACCCTGCTGTGCATCCACATGCATTCAGGTGCCACAGTAATGCTATTTTGTGTGTGAAATCCTTTCATAGGTTAATGGAGTAGACCACTTTAACCTTGCAGCCTTAGGAAGCAGCCCTGAAACCTGTTGGCTGCTGTACCTTGGCAATGCTGGCCAAGTGACACAGGGCTGGCCAGGAGGATTCGTTTTGTAGTTATTACATGGTTACATAAAGTTAAAATTGGAGACATACATAATATTAACTGATCAGCTCTTAAAAGTATTTATAGATGTTGCTGGCTGAGTGTAGGTTTTAATAAGTATTATTTTTAATCAAGTACAGTGATTGTAGACCTTTATGTGTTAACTGAAAGTAAAGGTTACCTCAGTTCTCAGCTCTGGCTATATGCCCATATTTAAACATCAATATAGAAGCAGCGTTGTTATCTAGCAAAAATTTATGAGGTTTCACTTTCAGCGTGTGCATCAGTCACAGGTTTATAGAAAAGCGGCACTGGGAGGGAATCTCCTGTTTCATTTAATTAGTCAGAGACATTTACTTGAAGGCAGCCTGGCTTTTGGGCTTTAGGGGAGGCTTCCAGACTCTTCACCCTGAAAGCTTCTGGACCTTAAACTTTGTGTCTGCAGCATAATGCTGAGAAAAGTGAACCTTGCCCGTAATTATGGGAAAGTGAGGCAGCGGCACATGGAAAACGACCTCACTCTTTGCTTTCCCATGCAGGGGTTGTTCCCCTCGCATCCTGCGGAGGGCAGCTTCGGCTCGCTGTTCCTGCCTGGCAGCCGAGCAGCGGTGGATTTGGGACTGCTCTTCAGTCCGATGGCAGGACTGGGGAAAGCAGCCTGTCTGCCGGCAGCATCTGTTTTTCTCCTTGAGGATCTGTGCATCCCCCTGGAAGGACAATAGGAATTTCTATTAACAAGGGACGAGCTCAACCGTGCTGGCAGGGCCGGCATGAGCGCCCTGATGCACAGAGAGGGTTGATATGATTTGATAAACAGCAGCTTCAGGCTGAGAAAGCCGCTCTGGGTGTTTGGTAGCAACCTTTACTGCAGCCAGACCCCACTGTGCTTAGCTCCTCTGCCAGATGTCAGTGCAAAGATCAGAGGAACAATCCCCCGGGCTTTAGTGTTTGGCTGATACCGGTGGAGAGCAGGAATTCAGCTGACAACAGCTCTGTGCCACGGAACAGCCCCCAGAGCATCGCCATCCCCTCCGGCTGTGTCTGCGGCACCGACCTGGAGGGAAAGGAGTGGGTGTTGCATTCTGGACACGCCCGAGGCTCCTTGGCCTTGTTGCTGCATCCCACAGCCTGGCTGTTAATCCTCCCTCCCTGTTTCCCACATTTGTGCAGGAAGGCTCCAGCTGTACTTGGAGCTGCATAATCACTTCCATTTTTTTTTTCCGCAGAAGAGTGACCCAATCACCTTCCATTGAAAAGCAGTGTTTCTGCTGTGTCATGGAAGAGCAAAGCTGGAGATTTCTGTCCACTCTGTTTTGTTTGCTTTCCCTCACCACAAAGCTGGCCAGCATTCCCTGTCTGTTGTTGACAGCGTTATTCATATGTTAGCAGTGCTTTGTATACAAGAGAGAGAGTAGAAAATCAGTCTCAGTTCCTCAGCTGATGTAATTTTGGTGTTATTCTTCTGTATTGTATTTACCATTGATGTATTTGACCTAAAGGACTGGTCTGTTATTGTTTTCATTGTTGGAATAACTTTTGTCAGCTGTTATTTATTAAGGGAGCCCTGGGGAAGTTGAATGTCTTGTTCTGATTTGCATAGGATTTTTTGGATGTTAGATCCTGACCTCTGCTGTTAAGCTGTAACCGCCAGCTCCAACCCTTCCTCTTCTTCTCTCTAAAGTGCTACATTTTCCCCCCATGTTTTCCAAAACTTTGATGGTCAGGCAAATTTCACCCCCTGAGGGTGAGGTATAAGCCAGTTTATTAACACAAGCAGTTGTAATCTTAACCATTTGGAAAGTGTTTTCATGTTTCTATGCTTTTTTTCTTTTTTAATTGGTGTTTTCTGGTAATTGATCAGTTGGGTCAGGAGTGTGGATATAAAATACCTAGCTTGAAAATAACTCCTGTAGTTCAGCTGAGGTCTACATGGGTTCTTGGAGAGTGCAAACTCCCTAACAGTTCATCCACAAAAGGTGACTAAGAAAAGGAGTTCTGTTTGCACGCTGCAGAGGTTCTCCCTCCCTGTACACTTTCTGCAAAGCAGTTCTGGGGCTACTTGCTGCAGGTGAATGCACCCCTGGAGAGAGGTGACTTGGTATTTCCAGCAGACTTTTGTGGCAGCCCTGTGGGTGAAAGGTGAAAGAAGGCAGCTGGATTAGTTTACAAAAGTGGAAAGATGAGTCTAGGTAGCTAATTACAGAGATTTCATCCTTTCTTCTGGGACTATAATTAATTGCATTTGGCTGCTTTTTTCTTTCCTTCTAACAAGGCTGTAGAGAATCTCTGCTGCATGACCCAAGAATTGTTTGCTTTCTGTGGACATGGAGACGTTTCTTCATTTTAGTGACTCAGCTGTAGGTTTAAATCTCTTGGAGCAATTATTCTTTTGATTAGAGCAGGTTTCGGGGATAGTTTGTTGTTTCGGGGTTTTTTTCTGGCTGTGCTATTATCCTTCTTCCTCATGGGGAAAAGAAGGAGCTTGTTTGCCTGGAGTAGGGAATTGCTTTTTTTTTTCAAAAACCCATTTGAACAATGTCCTCTGGCAGGGAATTTCTCGTCGCTTCATGGCAGAGTGGAAAAACTGTGGGTGTTGAAAGGACTGAAGGTTGGGAGCTGGGAAGGCGGGTGGGAGCATGGCAAAGGGTGAGAGGGTTGTGCTCCGTTCTGGGACAAAGCAGGGCTTTCTGCTTCTGGGATCTGCTCCTGCTCCCTTCCAGCAAAAACTGTGATATTTTTCTGCCTGGGATGATGCTGATCAGCCAAGCATCAAGGACTGGTGACGCTTGTACAGGCATTGCTTTGTCCTTTGTATCAAGGCACTTGGGAGAAAGGGAGGTGGGGTCTGCTTGCCAGCAAGCAAGTCATCCGTGATCTGCAACATGGTCTGTCACTGCTGGCTGAGCTCTGTGGTGCCCTGGGAGAACTGGGGACAGAATAGCAAATGGGCTGTTTGTCAAGGAGCTGATGGCTTGGGGAAGGTGCAGAGGGCCTCAGTTGTGGCCTTCTCTGAAAAAATAAAACAGGATCTAAAGGTTTTTTCTTATAATTTACTCTGCATGGCAGCTACCTTAATTAGGAAGCCATGGCCCCAAAGTTTATCTGTAAAGTCTGTGATAGAGAATCATGCATATTATCCCTCAACGACTTGTTGGTTCAGAAGTCAGGTCTAGGGCACTTCTGTCCTCTATTCCCAGCACCAGAGTTTTCTAGTGCTGATGACTTGTTTAACCTATTCTTGAACCCAAGAAATGCCTCAGTGCACTTTGGGTGGAGTTCACCTAATCTTAGACATCTACAGTGGAGACAACTACACCTAAATTTGCCATTCAGACTCTGTGGTTGACACAGAGGCACAGGTGCTTCTGCAGCATCCTTCACCTCCTCATGAAGCAGTCCTGAAGTGGCTCAGGGAACAGTCTGCTTCCTAAGCTTTTTCTTGCTTGACACCCAAGTCTCAGATCACTATTTCTGGCCATCAGCACATTGTACCTGTGGTCAGTCCTGGAGTTTGATGCTGGATTGTGAACTTACCAGAAGTCACCAGGATGCAGACCCTGAGTACTTTTCTGTCTGTGCTGTATTCATGCAACAGATAGGTCTGCACTAAGCTCTTTCCCAGCTCTTCCTTCCTGCAAACCTCTAACCTGCCTCCTGCACCTAGGCCACCAAGTTTTAGGTTTGGGTCCCCTGGCTTTCTGCTATGTACCCACTTGAAGATGACACTGACACTGCAAAGATGCCCTTGTTCCCCACTAGCCCATCTTCAGCAAACCTGGCTCTTCTGTGCTCTCCCTACAACCCCTGGTCTGAACTCCAGTGGAGGGAGGTGTGATGACGGGGCCAAGAACTCTTCCTTGGTCCTTGACCCGTAGGTGGGGCCCTTTCCCAAGGGAGGAAGAGTGGGGTTTAGGACAGGAGCCAGCAGCTCGTGGGAGGGGAGAGCCTGTGCCTGGTGGCTGCCCTCAAGAGTATGGGGTATGGCTGAGGAGGGCTAGGCTTGGGTTGAGCTAATGGGGGGCCTGTTGGCAGCCCCTTCCTCAGCCTTATCAGGTGTGCTCTCCTTTTTCATTCAAAACTCTCATTCCCACTTATCCTTCTGCAGGGATTGTGGTGGGAGGGCTGTGAGTGTGGCTGAGCCAGCTCACAGGAGATGGCCACCTGCCCCTTTTCTCCACAGCACTCTCCTTCCTCCTGAGCATCTCTACCTTTAGGGGTTAGCTGTTTCATTTTCCCAAAGTAACCATGGTGAAAAGGCATTTTAGAAAAAAAAATAAGTATCCAGAGCTTCCTCCTGTGACTGGCTTGTGCTGCTTACAGAGAGCTGAGGTTTGGGGGCTGCTGGGAATTGACTTGCACCAGAATCATGGGAAGAGGGACTCCTGACAGGATTTGCCTGGTGTCCCTCTGACAGCAGTTACCCAAACAAATAGGCAGATAGAAAATAAAAGGCAGAGGGGGAAGGATATCTCCAGGGCAGCTAAGGAAATTTCCCCGCTGCCTTTTCCAGCTTTCATCATGCCTGTGCACTGAGGGAGGCTGCCCTGCCTCGCCACCCCATGCCTGGAGTGAGAAAGTGAGGGGGCGGCGGGTGAGCGAAACCCTGGTTTGTGTGCGTGGTTGCCAGATCGCAATCAAAAGCGTGTGTGTTTGTGGAGTCAGCTCTGCTAAACAATCATGGATGTTTGAACGCTGCTCCCCTCTCCTGATGATTTGAAAGCCCTGGGTTTCTGTGCAGCGGGGGGCCCTGCCTGGTTTGTCCTCAGCGGTGTCCCTGTGAGGCTGTGCAGAGGTGGTGGCTGATTTTTCTTGTTAAACCTGGCTTAACAGCCCCAAGGAATAAGTAAAAAGTGGGGGCAAAAACCCACAAAGAAACCAAAACCGGAATTCTTATAAAAAGGCAAAAGGTATTTTGGGTCTGGCCTCGCTAGCAGAGGTCAGGCTGGAGGGGTGAACATGACCCTCACAGCGCAGGTTGCACAATGAGGCAGTGTCTGCTCATGACTCACTAGAGCTTCATCTGCTCTTCCCACTCCCGGAATATTTCACGACTGGGCAGCAAATCCAGCAGAATCACTGGGGATTGAAATCCAGGAAAGTACTGTTTTCTTTGTTAACAGAAAATAGAAAGCACAGAATAGCCTGTGGTTAGGTCCCTGAATTGGGATTTGGGACTTGGCTCTGCTGTGATTTTCCCGTGATGTAAGTTATCCCATCCCTCTGCACTGCTGTTCCTCATGCATAATACAGGGCAATGAGGTAGTGTTTCCTTCCCTCATCCAATACATTTACAATATTGCTATTTAGATTATACAGCCTTTGGGATGCAGACTTTCTCTATCACAAGGTATGCTCATGCAAATATCCACTACCTTGAGGGAATATATCCCGCTTTCCCTGGATGTACTTTCTTTTTCATCCCCTGGCGTCCTAGGCAGGCAGTGTCTTTGTAAGCCCAATTACCATCCCATTTCCTTTTTTTTTCCTTTTTTTTTCCTTTTTTTTTCCTTTTTTTTTCCTTTTTTTTTCCTTTTTTTTTCCTTTTTTTCCCTTTTTTTTTCTTCCCTTTTTTTTTTCCTTAGTTGTTTGTAAAGAGCCAGTGCCAGCTTCTTTTTTTTTTTTGTCATGGGAGAGTCGCAGAGGCTGTGGGCTGAAGCACAGGGCTGAGGCCAGCAAGAGCTAGCAGACGGACCTCCAGGGCAACCTGAGGTGGCCCTACCTTCCTCCCTTCGTGTTTGTACATATTCAAATGGGCAGCTCTCTCCTTTACTTCTCCTAATCCTTTTGATTCAAAGGGTCATGCTTATGTTTCATTTTGATCTGCTTCAGTGAACAAACCCAGCTTTGTGGCGAGGCTGGGGCAGGAAGGATGTGGTGCTTGTGTGGGAAGGACTATCAGACAAGGGAGGGAGGGAAGGTCAGGATGAACGGAAATGTGCGGATGTGGCATGTAAAGGGTGGAATGGGAGGGGTTAAGACTCCTGGAGTTAGGGAGATGAGGAGTGAAGCTCTGCAGGAAACAGATGTAGTGATTTTAGATGTATTTTGTCACCTGGGGCAGTAAGATTAGGACACCAAGGGGCTTGGGCTGCAAGGAAGGAGTGTTTCCAAAAGAGACCTTCATTTGCCACAGGGGAAGAAGGGGACAGCACACCCACTGTTGCTGCTTTCCTGGTTTCCTCCTGCCTGAAAAATGACTGCTGTAAAGGGTGGGTGGAAAAGCAGCCCTTTTGGAAGACACTGGGCTTGGCTTTTAAGCCATTCCCAGTGCTTTTTTTGGCCGTTGCTGCTGGATTGGTGGGGCAGGCAGGAGGCTGCTGGGTGGCTGGAGAGATGCAACACCCCATTGTCACGAGGTGCCAGTTCACTTGTGGGCCAGGCTGAAGGCCAGACTGCTTGAATGGGGTGTTTAGAATGAAATGAAACGGGTGTGACCTTCTCATGAACTACACCAGCTTCCGTGGCCCCACCCAGGGTTTTTGTTTCCTCACAGTCTCCTTATGAAACCCTGCTCACAGCCACACCACCAGAGCCAAAGGCACGTGAAGCACTAGGGCAGTGAACACGGCCAGAGGGCAAAGGAGTTGCTGAATGGCCATCTCCACGCTACTCCTGGCACTTGTTGGGGCTTGTCTCTTCAGCCTGACAAACCATGGGATAGTGCAGCCAAGCGAGAAGGTATTTCCAGCATCAGAAACTTCTCAGTGCTCCTCAGAGTCCTCTCTGTCAGTGAGCAGCTGGAGTGCATGGAGCCACAGCACAGAGCTCTGCCCGGGGAGGGATGAAGAGATGACCAAGAATTTATGGGTCAGGATTAAAGGAAGAGCAGGACAAGTGATATTATAGTCTGGGTCTGCTGTAGGCCATCCAGCCAGGAAGACTGAGCAACTGACACCCTCTATTCAGATAGGAGTGGCCTCGTGTTCACAAGCTCTGGTCCTGGGAGGGACAACATAGCTGGTCATAAGCAATGCAGGAGGAGAGAACTTCCTGCTCCAAGTAATACAGAAGCCAGAGGAGAGGTGTTATGCTGGACCTTGTTCTCAGCGACAAGGAAAGGCTGGTGGGGAAGGCGAAGCTCAGGGACAGCCTTGGCTGCAGTGACCATGGAATGGTGGAGTTCGAGATCCTTAGTGCAGCAAGGAGGGTGCAGAGCAAGCTTCCTGCCCTGGATTTCAGGAGAAAAGACTTTGGCCACTTCAGGGATCTGCTTGGTAATGTACCATGGGATAAAGCCCTGGAGGGAAGAGGGGTCTAAACAAGCTGGTTGATATTTAAGGATCATCTCCTCCAAGCTTAGGAGAGGTGTATCCCAGCAAAGCTGTCAGGCAAAAATGCATGGATGAACAAGCATCTCCTGGAGAAACTCAAACAGAGGATGCCTGAGGGAAGCCTTCAGAGGGTGGAAGCAAGGACAGGTAACCTGGGAGGAATACAGAAATATCTAAGTAGCCAGGGATCAGGTTAGGAAAGCAAAAGCTCTGACAGAATTAAATCTGACTGATGACATCAAGGTCAACAAGAAAAGCTGCTTACAGGCATGTGGTTGATAACAGGATGATGGTGGAAAATGTGGACCCTCTCCAGAAGGAAACAGGAGGCCTGGTTACATGGGCTATGGAGAAGGCTGAGGTATCAATGATGTTTTTGCCTTGGTCTTCACTGGTAAGTGCCCAGCCACACTGCCTAAGTCAGAGCGAAGAAGGCAAAAGCAGGAACTGGGAGACTGAGCCTTCTCCTCTAGAAGATGAAGCTCAACACACTCAGCAATGTCCACTTGCAGCCCAAAAGGCCAACTGTGTCCTGGGCTGCATCAAGAGCAGCATGGCCAGCAGGTTGAGGGAGGGGATTCTGCCCCTCTGCTCCACTCTCAAGACCACCAGGAGTGCTGCATCCAGCTCTGGAGGCCCAAGCATAAGAATGATGTTGACCTGTTGGAGTGAATCCAGAGGAGGGCCACAAGGATGGTCAGGGGGCTGTAGCACCTCTCCCATGAAGACAGCAGAGAGAGTTGGTGGTTTTCAGCCTAGAGCAGAGAAGACTCTGGGGAGACCTTAAAGCACCTTCCAGTACGTAAAGGGCATCTATAAGAAAGGTGGAGAAGGACTTTTTACAATGACAGGAGAATAGGTAATGGCTTTAAACTCAAAGAGGGCAGGCTTAGATTAGATATTAGAAATAAATTTTTTACTGTGAGAATGGTGAGACACTGGCACAGGTGTTGTGGGTGCCCCAACCCTGGAGGTGTTCAAGGCCAGGTTGGATAGAGCTCTGAGCAACCTGATCTAGTAGAATATGTCCCTGCCCACAGCAGGGGGTTGGAACTAGGTGATCTTTAAGGTCCCTTCCAGTCCAAGGCATTCTGTGATTCTATCAAATGTTCTCTGTAATATTCAGATTACAAGCTCCTGACTGCTTGGGCTGAGCCCTGTGCTGTGCCAAGCAGTGCAGGAAATTATCATAAGCACTGCTGGCAAGCAGAGATGCTGATCCAAGAGGAGGGCAATGCTCATGGTGGGATCTGAGAGGCCAGACACCATGGCAAGAGTCCTTTAGTGCACAGGGCTTAGCAGTGTGTGTTGAGCCAGTGGTGTGTCTGTGCCATAGCACACGCTGAAACACTCCCAGTTTGCCCAGGAAGCATTGCCAGGTGGCAGGACAAGGTCTTATGGGATTGTATCCCACTTGGGGGGATAGGGAACAGCAGATTTGGAAGAGTAGCATGTCTTGTTATTAACTGCTGCTTGGGAGATGGCTTGGAGATTCTCTTGGGGCTGAGAGGAGACAAAGGCCTTATATGTTCATTAGAATGATTTGCTTTGCTTTATCGTCGTGTGAGGGGCTCAGCTCTGCTCTCCAGCTGCCCTCTTATGCAGAAGCAGTCACCAGCCTTTCCAGAAATGACTGTGATTCTCTTTGTCTCCCACTTGGGGATGTCTACTGTGGATTTTCAGCAGATAGGAATTTAGTACTTTTGGAATTCTGATCCATTCAAGGTAGTTCAGGATCTGAAAACTCTGAGAGTTTTTGAGAATTGGAGATTTCCTTGTTTAGCTGTTATTATAGCAACCGTTGCTTCGATTTCAGTTTATTTTTCTTTGAGGAGAGGGGATTGAATGTCCAATCCATTGTGGTCTATATGCAGTATTAACTTTCTCAGTCTCACTAAATGTTCCTTTATTCCATGATATTCTCAGCTAAAACTTTTGGTCTAATTACTTCTTTACAAAACTTCACCATGAATCCCTTTGAAATCTGCACCATTTTTATTTTTATGGGATTTGGTTCAATTCTCTTTTGCCCCAGGGTATGTGATCTGGGACATATTGAAGTCATTGTAAGTGTTTCCTTTGAGTTTGGTTTTAAATCAAGCTCCGGGTAAAGAAATTTGTAGAGGAAGGAAGGAAAGCCCCAGAAACCTAAAAGATTCCTGCAGGATATTTCTTTAAAAGACCCTGAATAATCAGAAATCCCCTTGGAAAAGCCATCTGGAGAGCATCTGAGCAATGCTTACAGGAGGCCAGAGTCTTAAATGCTGTTCTGAGACTTTAAAAAAAGGAGAGATGAAAGACAGTAATGGTAATTAAAGCTGAGGATGTTCATGCATCAGATGTTTAAACTTACTTCCTACAGAAGCTTGGAGAGGCTCTTTTCTGATATAAAGCTGTATAACAGATTCTGTATTGTGTGTGATGGGTTTTTTTCCTCTCCCTTTCCAAGCTATCCAGACACAGTTGGATATGAGACAGATGATAGATCAATTCTTCTGGCTAATGTTTTCCAGTGCAGCCCTGGTGGTTTCCCAATATTTCAGGAATTACTTTTCATGACAGAAAGAGGCCTTCTTCTGGATGGACCTCTTGATTAGAAAAGAAATTTTTAAAGCATTTGTTGAATGACTCCTTTTGGGGTAACCAGAGGAGCCTGTGGTTGGTGACACCAGGCTCACACCTCGCACTACACCCACGTGTGTTCTCATTGCATGTGATTACACGGTCTGGGATGTGTAATTGCCTGATTGTAATCTGTGCACCCTACCAGAAGTTGCATCATTTTGATTTTGCCTGGGTGCTGTGTGGCAAGCACTTTGCAGACAGTGTCTCTTGGTCCTTGAAGGATTATATAATTTTTTTCCCTGTACTTTTGTATGAAGTCAGATTAGTATTTTTTTTTAGTTGTTCTATTTCTTGGAGATGAAGGTTCAGCTGTGGCAGGGAAGAATTTGCAATAGCTACAGGAGTACATCCAAGGTGCAAAGTTTTCTGAATAGTAGTGGGGCTGAATTGTTTCAAGGTTTTTCAAAACACAAACTCTTCCTTGAATATTGCAGCATCCGGTGTGAGCAAATCCCATTTGTTCTTCTCCAGCTGTGCTGGTGAGAGGCTGGGTGCCCACTGGGAAAGCAGTCAAGAGCCCTGTGCATTAGTCACTTACCTCAGCCTAACAGGACCCAAGGTCAGATGGTGGAAAAATGAGTGACAAATACCTACCAAGAATAATCCAGCTGGGAGATAAGGCCTCACCTCTCTACAGGGGGATGTGCAGGGAGCTCGGTGGTGGCACCCAGCGAGGGGGAAAGTGCAGGAATGCAAATGGCACGCTCTGACAGGGCAGTGAAGTCCTGATGGCACACTCAGGCACTCTTTTACTGGGGACTGGGATCTATTTCTGGACTTTGGAAATGAGCCATCCAAAAGTAAATGTTTAGTCAGCCTTGCAAGCTGTCTGAGATGCGTGACATGCCTGTGACAGGGTGATTTTATGGGGATCAGGCTGACCTTTATTTGTCAAATGTGATTCTGCTATAAAGAAAACCTACAGTCAAAAGAGTTGAGAAGGTGTGGGAGAATTTTAGTTTTCTGTTCTTGAGAACTGAGCTGTAGGGGAGAAAAGGAAGTCTGCTTCTTCTGCAAGCATTCATAAAGGGCATGGAGGGGCTTTCCCTGCCATGGAGGTTGTACCCTTCAAAACAAGCCCTAAATCTGGGAATCTGGCACAAAACTGGGGGTTGCTGCCAGTATTTGTCTCACGGGCATGAGTGGAGCCAATTGGCTTTGAGTTAGAGCAGGCTTCTTGCTTTGACCAGGAGCTGTTGCCTGCAAGGGTAGGGAGAAGAGGGTGCAGTGACAAGCTGGGCTTGGTCACAGTGCTGAGGATGCCACAGCTGCTGGAGCAAATGGGGATGCCAGGGAACAACAGCCAGCTCTTGAGTGGAGCAGAGTGGGCCCACAACAGGGCACTGGGTGGTGTGGGGTGAGAGGAATGGAGGGCACCAGCAGCTGAGCACAATGACTAGGACAAAACCAGGCTGAACGCAGAAACCCAGATCTCCAGACTTTGGCTTTTGGAAACCTGTAGCTCAAACTGTGGGTTGGGTTTGGGGCTGGGTTTTACTTCATTTGGGAGAGGAGAGAGTTACAAAATGTGGATCTGGGTTCAGGTTACCGTTCTGCTCCCCTGGGCTATTCCAGGTGTTCAAATATGAACTTCTGGCCCAGGCCCATCTCTAATTAGGCATATTCTTTAAAAGTATTTTCCTTCCTTGGCTCCTATGCTCTTGGCTTGTCTCCACTAGCCCTCTTTGCTGTGCTAGAGCACGGTTTGCTGGGTATATTAATTGAACTGTTTACACACCTGGTTTCCTGCAAGAATAGACACCTAGCTCCTTCTTTTGAAAAGACAAGCCCAGAGGCTGTAAACAGGAATTGTGCTATGTCTGGAAAAGCTGAACTGCTGCTTATCTGCACTCCCCCGGGCTGTAGGAGCAGCAGCTGCTGCAGACATGGGTCAGTTGAGCATGGAAACCAGCTTGTACACTCTTCCCACCAGTCCTGTCCTGCCGCCCAGCTCAGGTCCTCTAGCAGCTGAGGAGTCAACTTCTCTGCAGGGTTATTCCCTTTTTTTTTGTAACTGTGACAGGAGAGACCCCAGCTGGCATTTGGGTCAGCTCAAAAGTATATTTTGTCTTGTGTGTGAAAGCTGGAGTGTCACCCTGCAGTTATGTCCTGTGCAGGATGGCTGAGGGGACCCTTCCTCTCTTTTTATGGCTTTACCTTCCAAGGTTAGTTTCTGTTGTTGCTCCCCAAAATCAGTGGTGTGTTCATCACCCATTTTACTCTTCTAGTCATGGCCAAGGGACATCTTTCATAAGCAATTGTGTGGCTCCCAGAATGACTGTAGAAACAAGGTTGGTAAGACTTGAGTGGTGCAGAGCAGATGGAATCGTCCCTCGTGGTCTCTTTGGGTTTAAAAGGTATAAGCATAAACATGTGCCATTGCACAATTTTGCTTTCAAAGTATAAGAGAATTACCTTAAAATACACTGATTTCTGTGGTCGTGCCCTCCGCTTCTGAATCCTGCCTTGCAGCTGCTATTTTACCAGTTGACACTGAGTTTTACTTTGCTGCTTCATCTCTTTTCTGAACATGACTTGCACTTCACCTGGAAGGTACCAGCTCACCACTGTGTAGGGCCATGAGCTGAGAAGGTTGGTGTGCTGTGCTGCTGGTGTTGCACAGGCCATGGAGAGCGGTGCTGATGTGCTGGGCCTTGGAATCTTTAACTCTGTGCACTACTCGAGGCTTCCAAATCTGATTAAGGTCTCTGGAGTCCCCCCCAAGGCAGGCCCTTGGGAAGGGGCATGCAGATCAATGGGCTGGGAATAGGGAACAGGAAATCAGATGCACCTTAGGGCAAAATTTGATATCCAAATTCCAGTCCAGCTAGGAATGGAAAGTGCTGCTCTTCCCAAAGCATTGGGCTGGACTGGTATTACTCCAACAACCTCCAAAGCGGACACAAAGTCATCCGCTGGGGAATGCAAGAAGGCAGGATAGTAGCTTTTTGCCGTTTGTGCTGTGGGAGAGCTGCAGCAACTCTGCCCAGGAGCAGCACAGCTCCTAATCACCCAGCAAGCAGTGACTTTGTCGTTGAACTTTATGTTGGCATTGATCGCTGCTTGGCTGCCGAGTGTTGGTTACATGCCATGAGTGCGACAAGCTGTAAGGGCTGGGAAATGTCAGCTCTGGAAAAGGGGCCTGAAAGGACGAAGGTGACAGGTACTTTTGTCCAGGCTTGCGTCAAAACCCCTCACAGAGGAAGAGAAGGCTTATGCTATCGCCCTGTTTACCTTCCCTCCTGCGCAATCAGGCCTCTCTGCCAAAAAACAGGAATCAGGGCTTTTGCTGGAACCCAGTGGCTACCTGCAGCCAGTGTGGAGCAGCACAGTCGCTCCCGCTGCGCTCCGTGCTCCTGCTAATGGTATCAAATCAAGCAGGAAATTATTTTTGGAGCAGTGAAGCATGTTGAAACCCAGCAGAAGGCAGCTGTTTGCGTAACCGGAGTTGTGGGAGAGCTGCCTCCCTTGTTGCCAAGCACTCGACTTCCTACACTGGTGAGAAACGGCTTCCCCGCTCCCGGCGGCGTCAGCGAATCCCCTCAGGCTTGGGAGGCTGGGCTTGGTCCAGCATCCATCCTTCCTGTAGCGCCTGCTTCTCCGCTCTGAAAGTCCCCAGACACTTTTTGAGGGGGGGGTCTGAACTATCTGATTCTTACCCCTTAGATCACTGCTCAGCCCTCTCCTTAAAAACAAGTTACCTCCAAACCAAAAGGTTTTCTCCAGAATTTCAAATGCGTTTCGCTTATCTCTCAGCAGAGGTCCATATCTGGCACACAGCCCATGCTGGAAGTGAAACAATAGCTCTGCTTCAGTCTGATCATCTGCACCATGTGTTTACACCCTGGCTGGGTTTCCAGCACCAGTTTGGTGCCCTGGCGGCACACACAGTGCTTGGGCTGCCTTCGCAAGGATGTGCCCTGGCACACAGCTCCTCTGGCTGCACTTCAGCACCTCCTTCTCAGTGTAGCTCTTTCAGCAGCTCCCAAGTGTCTAACAGGACTTGCGTTTTTTCTTTTTTTTTGGGGAGGTGGGCGGGGGCATGGTCTTGGCATGCTGCTTCTTTTACACTCTCTAGCAATACCGTTTCCGTCTTTTCCTTCTGCTCCATCACTGCAAGCTAGTGTCCAGTCACTGGCCTCACCTCCACCTGTATGTTGATGTTTCTCTTGCCCAAACAGGTCTGTCACCCTGGGCTCTGCCTGCCCCTTATGCCCTCACACCAGTGCAGATAAATCCTTTCAGTAGTCTAGTGAAATGCTGTGCCCCATAAAATGGCATTGTTAATGCGAGTTGTAGGATTGCGTTAGCCAGAAAGAATGAGATAAAGCCATGGCTGCAGAGATGGGGCTTAAATTCCTGCCCCCGAAATGCGATGCTACTGTACAGAAGGGAAGGAGTAAGTCAGTGCAGAGAGGTTTCAAAAGCCTCCATGTGGGTATAAAGCCTTTTTTGTTTGTGGAATTATTATGTCATCCTTCGGTCATGCAAATGTCGCCCCAGAAGAAAGACATTTTCACATTGCTGCCCTGTTCTGGAGAAGTCCCTCTCTGATTATACGACTGCTGACTCCTTCAGCCGTGTGCCCCTTTCCTAAGGGCTGTGGGGTGGAAAGAAATTCCCTGACGCAGTGAAAGGCAGGAAAAAATCCAGTGTACCCAAACTGACTCAGTCTGAAATATTTATGGCTTTTCAATAGGGTAATTAAATTCTCATGCAGCCCATTTATGGTCAGAAAAGGTGTCTGTCCTGTGTGAGGTTGAAGTTTGTAACAGTAACACGAATATATGTCAGCAATGAGAGCCCAGAGCTGGAAAGCAGGGTGACTTCTGTACTCTATCAAAGTCTTGGTGTGAAATAGATTAAGAAATTATTTTTAAAAACACTGTTGTTTCACTTCATTGCAACCTTTCAGCATAAGTGCTTGATAGTTTCTGTGTGATTTGGTACCAGATGATGGAGCCTTTTGTTTCTGCCTGTTCCATCCATGTCTATGTTTGCAGCTATCAAATGTTTTGCTGTCTAGGGCTGTTTAGTGCATATTTTTAGTTGAGGATCCAATTATTTTCCCCTTGCCACTTAATTGCTCCCTGTGGCATCATTCTGCCCTGTGCCTTTCGTTTTGCTTCATTTGGTTTGCAAGGGACAGCACAGGGTGGGAACACCCTTGAAGACCTCCCAGGTCCATCTTGAGTGTGCTTCCTGCCTTGTCTTTTAGCTCTCTTTCTTTTCCTTGTCCCCTCCATTGGCCTGAAGGGATGAAAGAAAAGCTTTGAAAATCTCCTGTTTGGTGGCTGCTTTAACTGGTCACTCAGGCTTTGCCTGCTCCAAAGCCATCCTTGGTCTACAGTGCTTTATCCCAAATTTTTTGGGACCTCAACCGAAGCATTTATTAAGATGTAACCCAAAAGGGAATCACATTTCCTTACAATAAAATCTAGCCCATGGAATGAAATTAGTGTGAGCCTTAGAGGCAATGCAAAGAAAGGAACAGCTGCAGAGTGTGAGGAGCAGTACATTAAATCGACCAGTTTTAAACCTCTAAGGTCAGTCCTGTTTCCTCAGATGAAACATGTCTGAACAGTGCCTCTATTTCTCTGCTGATATTTTACCAAAGTGTCACTGTAGGGAAGGGTTTAATTTTATTTTGTCACCTTCTCTCTGGGAACCACTTCAGTTCCGTTTCCATGACGTTCCTGAGAAGTGTAAGACTAGAAAGGGATTTATTGTGTCTTTGAACTGCCTTTTGCTCTGAGGAATGAGGATATAATTGTAACGTAGGAAGGACAAACTGAACATGTTCAGGCTTGTCCTGCCTGATCTTTCCCTGTTTCTTTTTTTTCCCTTTGCCCCTTGCAGCTAGCACTCATGACTGGGACTTTCCAACTGATAAAGTCTTGGCTAGCCTCGGGGCTAATTTGCTCCTCGCAAAACCAGCTCTCTGTCCGGCTGGATGTGCGGTTTCTTTTGATGCCAACAGGACCAGGGTTTGCCACCAGAGCATCCATCTCTCGCTGTTCACATCTGTGGGATGAGTACAGGGGGAGTCTCAGGCAGATGGCTTTCATATTCCCTCTAGGATAATTTTTTCCACATGTTTAGTGATCTTTGAGTACTCTCTTCTCTTTTGGTTATGTTTGGGTTTTACAAGAAGTAGGTCTGGGGAAGAAATTAAAGGCAAATATTAACCAGATTTAAAGCAATCCACAAAGGACATCCCTAGAGCCTTCAAATTCCATGGTACTTTGCTTTCAGGATATCACAGTATTAGTGTAGTTGAAATACAGGGTTTGGTTGGCTATGTCTGTAAATACAGTAAATTGTGCTTAGTTTGTGTAATTTAATTTTAAAAAATTGCCTTTGTCAGAGGCCACTTCTAGACTTGATCTGAAGAAGGGATTAAAGGTAAAGATGTTGGTACCAAACTCATACCACCTTTTTTACTCAACTGCTGTTCTCTGATAATTTACTGAAGAGCAGTGAATTTCAGGTGCTTTCCTGTTGCTAATCCCTATCCTTGTGCTCTGGCTGGGCTCTTTGGATTGGGTGCTGCCATTTTGATGGGGATTGGCAGCCATCGCACCTACACCACTGATGTTGGGCCTGATCTTAAACCATTTTCAGCTTTTACTCACTTTCATCTTTTCCATGATGCCTGCAGTTGATCTTTTCCAGCCCCTTTTCCATGATACCCCCTGCTCCAGCCGGGATTGCATCTTTTCTTAGTAATTCGTCAGGATCTGCATTGTTTGTTTTACCCTCACCCTGTGGTTTTTAGGCAGTCCTTCCTCAGACAAGTTTCCACTGACTCAAATTTGTGCTAAAATTGAGTCAGGGCTCTAGGATGTGTCCCCAGGGCAAAGCCTGTTCCTAGGGCAGCTGCTTCTCGTGGAGCTGGGCCAGCTGACACCTGTGTGCAACGTCAAGGCTCCTGGGGAGGAATTCTTGAAACAGTAATAGGGATGTCACACATTTCCAAAATCTACATGTGTGTGCATCTCTCATCAGTGGTGTTGTAATATGTAGGTGCTGCTGTTGTGTTGTCAGGGTGCTGCAAGACACAGCAAGCTGTGGGTTCCCATTGCATCACTGTTATGGCTGGGGAAGAAAATGGCTTTTGGGGGATCCAGAGACAAGAAAGAGGAGAGGAGAATTGTGGTACTCTGGTCTGAGCTCTGAACTTGCATGTGAGACACCTGATTTTTTAAGGCTTTTTATTTCTACCGTGGTCTTTATGGGATCTTAATAGGGCACTCAGGTTTTCTGTTCTTAATTTCCCTGTGAGTACATCCAGGGTGTTTGCACCACCACTGCCCACAGGGACATTATGAAGATAAATTGTTAGATTTAAAGTGTTAGGTTTTTCAGCTGCCCCTGCATTAGGTCTGTTTCTGTAGGTAAGAAAGGAGAACTTTATAACAAGACTCTTACAAGGACTGTTGCAGACACAGGTCTGGGGATTTGTGTACTTTAGACACCCCAGTATTTCCCTGGTGCTGTACAGATGTACATCCAGCAGGCTTGGCAGCACTCTGAAGTCCTTGTTTCCATGGTTTTGCCCTGCTGAGAATAAAATTGATGTGAAATGAAAACATAATTTTTTTCCCTGTGCACTGAAAAAAAACCCCCCAACAATCTCAAGGTAAATAATTTCCTTATCAATAAGTTTGTCTGTTTAAGTGGACCTCTTTGGTGCACTGAAAGCAGCCAGCTTCTGCAAGGCTCCAGGATACCAGAAACACCAGTCTAAAATTATCATTACTGCCGGCCACTAAATAACATGGCCCCTTGCTGCCTTCATAGCACCTGAAATACAGGTGTTCCCTAGGATGTCCTGCCAAAGAAGTGTGTGGCCTCTGGCTCTTGCACCACCAGATTGCTTGAAATGTAAATCTTCCAGCCACAGCAAGCCCCAAATGTGCAGCGGGCCAGCGCTTCTCCCCGCACAGCTACAGCAATGGATAATCTGAGGTTTCCAAACTCCTCTGCAGACAGCTGGCGGCTCACACCTTGCTCACCCCTCCTGATTTCCAACTGCTAATTTGCAATTAAATGCAACTAAAAATACAGTAAACACCCTGCTCACGGTTTTCCATACAAGTCCATCGGGTAGCTTGCTGCTGCTGTCGTTTGGTGGTGAGCGGAGCGGGCTTGTGCCACAAGCGAGTGCTGGGTGGAGAGCTGCCCATGAGGCTGCCTAAGATGTGGTTCCCACTGAGTGCTCCCACAAATACCAGTTCAGCATAATGCAGCTGATGCTAACTGGCATCCCTGTAGGTGGTCTCTGTAGTGGGGCCAAGATGAAACGTGGTGTGAAGAAAGAACCGAGCGCTTTCTCTCCCTAAGGGGAGTTCCTCCAACCGAGAGCAAAGGTGTGTGAGGCAGAGCTCGAGATGCAACTGCTGCAGCAGCTCTGCAGTTAAAGGATGTTCTTGTTCAGGGCTTTGGCAATGCTGGAGTCCACTGAAATATGCAGGATGCATAGAAGCATCTGCAATTACGTTTGACTGGTGTGAAATCCATTAAATTTGCTTTCAGTTCATTGCTCCAAAACGTGCAAGCAACTTTAGTTAATAGTGAATGTGCTTTTTAACGCAAATAATTTCCTACTGTGCTAAACAAAGTAGTTGAGAATACATCACTCAGTGAGAAGTTTCTTAGCCATTCCTTGGCTAGTGTTTCTCCTACCAACTTGTAGAGGAGAAAGCTACTACAATTTGCAAATGCGAAACACAGAGCAACCTCCTTTCTGAATACATTTAACATGCAGAAACCATTGTCATTATGGATGAGGGAAACAAAGTACTTAATTGGAGGAGTTCAGTAAATACAGCAGCAGTGAGACCACTCCTGGTTAGGGCATACGAAGCCTGCCCAAACAAGCAAACTGTGCACCTTCAATTGATGGTTTCGCCCATTATTGAAATGGAGTGACTCACTCATCTCATGCAGACGCCTCCTTCGGGGGTCAAACTCTTCGTGAAATCAAATCAGCTGCCCCACAGCCCTCAGGCTCTGTCTTTGCTGGAGAAAGGATTGGTTTCGAGGGGCCTGTTGTGCAACTGGAGAGGTTGCAGTGGGATACTGGAAAGCCTCCCACCTGACCCGTGAAATGCCTTATTTGTGACTTTTGGGTATTAGCGTGTCAAAATTGCTTCCCATACAAAATTAGTCCTAATGTGTCCTATTTCTTTAAAAGGTCTTACTAGACAGAAGATGCTGGAGCTCTTCATTAAGCATGGCAAGGTTTTTCACACCTTGAGGAAGGAGGTGTTTGCTGCCACTGCTTGTTCCAAGGCGAGATCAGTCTGTGCCATACCTCTGGTAGGATGCTGCATTTACAGTTACTTACCTCAAGGTAAAGAATTAACTTGTTTTGCCAGGGATTACGTAGCTTAAAAATGTCATTCACGTGAACACAGTCCTGGTAAGAGATGGATTTTAAGTGTCAGACTTGGCTAGTCAATGTCTTCTCTATTTATTTACCTCAAAGCCTGTGGGTGTGGGGTGCGGAGCGAGTCCTTGCTTTTGTGTGACACAAGGGTCACTCTCAGGGATCACTGCAGTAGCATTACCAGAGCCCTGCTTGCAAAAGGGTCTGACAGAGGCAGAAGCCAGAGTCCTTCGGTGGGCTGATGCTGGGACACCTCCAAGTCTGGCAAAAAAGGTTGTTACCTGCGGCATCAGACTGTCTGCCCTCTCTGGCAAGTCCTGTTGTCTACTTGCCAGAGTGTTGAGAAGACAGTCTTTGCAGAAAGCCAGAGCAGCTGGTGTCTGTGTCTGCTCTTTGGGAAAGGTCCTCTTGGAAGTAGCAGTCACTGCCTCACTCCATAGTGCCAGCAAAAAAGGCAGTGGCTTGCCAGAACTCTCTTTGTGCTTTCTTTGCCAGCCAAATCCTACCCCTTCCCCTCAGAGGAACTACCTGGACCCCACCCCTCATCCTTGGGCAGCAAAATTCAGCTCTGCCCACACACTGCTTTGAGCCAGCTTTGAGTGAGTGCATCATGATGGGTGAGAGGTAACGTCTCCAACTGATGCCAAGCTCGCAGATCTTCCAAAGCCGCTGCTGTGAGTCGAGACTTGACATGCTGGGAGTGCAGCTCAGGTTACTATAGCAAATCCTCAACAGCTTCCTGCCTAGCTGAGTCTTTTGGAGTCTGAAGCATTGTAACCTCATAAAAGCTGGAAAAAGCTTGAACTCATTCAAAGATTGTTTCACACCACCTACAGTACTCTATGAAGTCAGATGTGCTGTAACATATAATTAACGATGTGTTTGGTGGTGAGTCACTGAGTAGTCTAGCAAGCTCACCTTCAACCAGTCTGTGTGTGGGAGTCCTTACCCAGCGACACACCCAAACTGAGCATTTTAATAATTTACCCCATTCTGAGCTTGGAAGAGTAGTTTCTGTTGCTTAATTAAGCAATTAAAAGAAAATACTTAAAGTCTTTGCTACCTGTTAGGGAACAAAGCTCCACCGTGAAGGAGAAGGTGAGGGAGAACCCCAAAAAGCTATTATTTGTAATACTACTTTGTATTACTTTCTTTGGTGTATCCAAGAAAAAGGTTAAGAGATGGGAGACTGCACCTTTGTGTTAGATTAAACAGTCACTTGATAAGGTAGATGAACATTTCTTGGACTGAAATGTGACATTACCCTTTCCCAACTGCATGTCCTCCCAAACACAAAGTGAGAGTTCTGGTTATTCTTATTTATTCTCTGGAATGTTTAAGGGTTGCAGGAAAAAAAGCAGCATTTTCCAGGGAATGAGCAAAGATGTGCCTATCTGGCTTCTGACATGGCAGTGGGAGACAGGGTTTTGATTCCCAGTGTAGAGAAGGAAATTGCATTTGCATCTCAATGTGATCTGGTATCCTTATCCTTTCTCTGACGGAAATCATAGTAAGAATCCTAGTGAAGAGCAAGAGTTGGACAAACTTGCATAATACTTCTCTGATTACTTTTCCAGCCTCCAACTATTTTCAGCTCAGGGGATTTCCTGACATGAATGAATGAATATGATTCGTGATGCTTTAGTAACCTTCAGTGCATCATTCTTCTAAGTGCTTATCTAATCTCTCCTTGTACCTGTCCGAGCCTTTTGCTTCCACAACAGCATTAGCAACAAACTCCACTGATTAGCTACATGTTGCAAGAAGAATTGGGCCTTTTTCTTTCTTTTGAGCCAGTCTCTGACAGTTTTGTTTGGTGCTTCACAGTTTTTGTGGTGGAAATGACCATGTCAGTCACTTCCTAACTGCCTGCTCCAGGTCTTTCAAAAGCTTGTGAAACTTCATTAGATGTCCCTTGGACATCTCCTTCTTGGGATGAAGGCTCTCAGCCTCCTCAGGCATAAAACCAGTCGCCATGAATTGTTCTTGTTGCCATCCTCTGAGCCTGTCCTACTTCTTAGACACCCTTTTGAGGGGAGGGCACCAGGATTCCATGCACTACTCAAAGTACTGGTGAACCAGAGGGTTATGGAGTAGTCTAATGAAGTTCTGTATTAACTCGCTGTTTCTTTCATGGCAATCCCTAATGTTTGATTAGCTGATGGTTTCGTGGAATAGTCCATGATAGTCCAAAAGTCTCATGCCTGAGTAAAAACAAGCTGTTCAGAAACCGTAATTTCATGTACGAATTTAAGACTTGTTTAGCCTGCAAGCATCTAATCTGACTTTAAATCTAATCTGAGTTGACTTTCAGCTGCCATGTTATTGCCCAATCCCTCAGCCCTGTGAGGGCCATATGCAATTCCCCATTGGCTGTTCTTTTCCCCAGTTTTCTTTTAGTAGCATATTCTCAGGAAATTTTCTTACTTCACTGCTGTGCCAGATCGTTCACAGATAGGTTGAAGAGCACATGTCCCAGCCTCACCAGTGGGGTGCCTCTGATGTGAGCGCTGACCACCAACACCTACTTTCTGATGCCTATCATGACATGTCCCAGCTCATCCAATATTAACACTGCTGGGATCAAAGCCAGGTGTTGCAAGCCCCCATTCGGGGAGTGCAGCTCATACCTGGCCCTTGTCTAGACTTCTCCATTTCTAGGCATACAGGGTGATACTGTATGTAAGTGTGAGGCAAACAATGCCTAAAAGGGATAAAATCTTTTGGGGAATGCATCTTATTCCCCCATTTGTTATAAATTCATGTAAATATGCAGATGCTCGGTGAACCAAGACGCCAGTGGGACTGTCTATGCCGTGCAACAGGGAAAAAGCAATAATCACACATACAAGTGAAGCTTTGAATTAGGAAAGAGCGGTATTTGGAAATAGGGTGTTTTACCAAAAAAAGAGCACACGAGAATGAATGACACTCGAAATTAGCGGCAGATTATGGGCCAAGCATGCAAATCCGCCCACATCTTATTGAAGCGCAACTGATATCCCTCTTCCGGCAATTAGCCGAGTTCCGCGCAAGAGCTGCGCTGGATCGGGCAGCGCAACAGTCTGGCACGGTCAGGCTGCTCCAGCTGCCTGGGAATTAGCATCCTGCCACAGGGATCCCCTTCACGCTCCGGCAGCGGGATCTGCCGTGCCTGAGCCGGGGCTGGGGCAGGGGCTGGCTCCTTCCAGCTGCTTTTCATTGCTGGGATTTTCTCTGCAGCAGGCGCTCGGCGGGGACAGATCCCTTTGTTGCTGCAGAGCCCCTGATGGACAGCCGGCCTTACCCATTTACACAGAGCACTGTTTACCTAGGGAGCTCTGCCAAAGGAGGATTTTCTCTATAGAAGAAGCCCAACTCTTTTTATTCAGTGCACTGCATCGAACTAGTGTTTTTTCTTCGAGGTTGAGTATCAAGTCCCACCAGCAACCCTCCTTGCGCTGGGTCAGTGACAGACACAGGAGTGAGTGTCCCTTAAGGGAAGTTAATCTGCAAGTGGCTCCAGTGGCTTGGGATGGCTGTGAAGTCCTGTCCCTGCCCCATGTCTGATGTCCCCAGCACACAGCAGCTCTGATGTGCCCCTGTGGTTGCACTCCTGGCTCTTTGCCCTGCTAATGCACCAGTGCCAATCTTCAGCATCCCTCCCTTGCCCAGTTCTGATGGAATCAGGTCGTGGAGGCTGCCCATACCCCTCTTCATATTTTTTTCCTTCCGCAGCACACAAATTTTCCAGATGTGGCTGCCACTAGAAATAAGCAGTTGAGTGAGCACTTGTCTGTGGGTGACTCATTCTCACCCTGTGAGGGGCTCTCTGGAGGGTGTGGATGTAAAGTCTCACTCCCTCCATGAACAGCCGGCAGTGATGTCAAGCTCACCACAGTGAAAAAAAGCCTCCTGCTCTGCCTGGAGCAGTGGCAGCCAATGTCTGCTGCTCCTCATCTAAAGCATATGTGACAGAAAGGACACTTTTTGGTCATGGTTTCCAGTTCCACCAGGATGATGAACTCCCCCCTTTTCCTGTTGATGCATGGGAGGGGGTAGCCATCCACTCAAGTTTTGTGTTCTGTGTCAAGAGGCAGGGGGAACACACTTGTCCATGTCTTCGTGTGATGTTTCTTTCCATGGACATAGGAGTAGGAACTGCAGAAAGGAAGACTTGGGGGTGTTTTGTTTCCCTCTCAAAGACATGGATAATGTGATGGGTGGTCCTTCTCTGGTTGTGCTGCCTTGAAGTCTGCTGAGCATTGGGTCGTCTGAGTTTATGTGTGTTAGTGTGCTCTTTCTTGCCCTGGGCTGGGAACGCTGGACTAGCTCTGTACATTGGCATGAACATCCTAGGAAATGTGGGAAAATTCTGTGGCTCAATAAGTCTTTTTTTGGTTGAGGCTTTTGTGGGTTTGGTTTTTTAAGAAGGCTTGGTGAAATTTCGTGCTTGGGTTTTTTAGGGGTTTTTAGGTTGGTTTTTGGTTTTGTTTCTTTTGTCTTTAGGCAGAATCTCGACAGTATGGACCAGACCACAATGGGTCAGAGATGAAATGCATTCAGCAAGGCAGTAAAACAGAGTTCCTTGAACAAAACCACCACTAATTTACAATAAGCTATGCAGTAAGTTTATATATCACTAAGTT
This sequence comes from Aleadryas rufinucha, assembly GCA_013397815.1. Classification (NCBI taxonomy): domain Eukaryota; kingdom Metazoa; phylum Chordata; class Aves; order Passeriformes; genus Aleadryas; species Aleadryas rufinucha. Next base: position 50,062 of record VZTH01033564.1, read on the forward strand.
ATCAGGAACACAGTGGTCACTGCTCACTTTCTTGCAGGCCTAAAGCTGGTTACCAGAGCCCATGGTTTGGTGTCATGATTTCACCTGAACTTTCTTTTTTTCATCTCAGTTTTTTGCTTTGCTTTTCCTTTTAACTCACCGGTTTTTTTTTTCACCCATAGCTGCCCCTCTAAGGGTGTGAGGGGATAGTGTGGCCAAACTGCAATCAAAGAAATATTTTGAGAGTCCTCTCAGAGCTGTTTAAGGAATCTGGGCCGGCTATGAATGCCAGCTTTATGCAGCTCAGTTTTGAAGTAGGAGTGAGTCACTAAAAAACAATCTGTGCTGTCTCCATGTTCAACTTTGACTTTATTAAGAAAAAGAGAACGAAAACAAACACAATCCCATTCACTGCCGAAATACACATTGATTCTTTAATCCTCAGGGGAATCGCTGGGAACTGCTTCCTCCTCAAAAGAATCGCCGTATTGACGCAACGTTTAATTGTGCAATTACACGCGCGCGTTCTCCTCCTGGGCTTTGCAGAGCCGGGCTCTGTGGCTGGAATGCTAATGGGGAAGCCACTGATACCATCTCATGGCACACGCAGCCTGAACGCAGCCTCCCGGCTGGCAGCAACCCCTAGGTACCTGCCTCCATGGTCTGTCCCAGGCTTTTCGGGCAGGAAATCAAAGATGGGAATTGCAGCCGAGCAAGGACTGGAATTTGGGCTGGAGCCCACAGCTGTGTCCCCTCTTGGTTTGTTGTAGCCGTCCTTGGTGGAAGCAGGAGGTTCTGGTGCCCAGTCCCTGCTCGGTACTGCATGAGGGCGGTGGCTGGCAGGTACCAGCTGGGATTCTGCTCAGGCTCCCTCTCTGTGAGCTGGAAATATGCCTGCAAATGCCTGGCCAGTGGCCTCTCTCCTGCTCCTGGTCCACTGCCTGATGCCCACATGCTGCACATGCCTTTGTGGGATTGTTTTTCATGGAAGTTTTGCTGAAAGCATTGCTTCAAAGCTACTGGGAAATGCTCTGCACGTGTATTTGTATGCATGTACATACCTATATACACCCACACGTGCTTGTTTGGCCAGGCCCTGCTTTCCAAGAGCTCCATTTGCTGTAAAGTTCACCAGGTTTTTTGGATGCTTCATGTGTGCCACCTCTGACTTCAGGGGCATGTGACAGGAGTTGGAGAGCCACTGTGAGCCCTTGCTGTCACCTGTGCTACTGTCATGTCTTGATTCAGAAACTGAACTCTGACTGCATTCATTTGGCTCATACTAATTAACCCTGATGGGAGCAGGTTGTGAAGGAACATGGAGTAGCTCCTCACTTTGCTGCCCTTGGGAGGTGAGGTGAAGGTTGGGATTTACCTGCCAGTAAACATAGGGGCTGGTTAAGTGTTAGATGGGAAGAAATGCAACCCTCCTCCAGCTGGCTTTCGATCCTAGGATTTCTTTGGGGTCAATCTGTTTACCAGTAGATTACTATTAGTGGTTTCATCATCAGTTCTGCTTTCCCACCAGCATTAAGGATGGAGTTTCCAGATGGGTAATCCTGGATGCCAGCTACTTGTCCCTTCTCCATGGCCATAGGCTACCAAGTGAGCCTTGCACTGGGCCACACCATGGATCCTGTGGCAAGTGGATATCCCACTTTTTGAAACCCTTTAGAACCCTTTAAAAGGGAGCTTTTAATGCATCCATCACATTTTACCTATTGGCTTCAGGAAAGTGAAAAGGAGAAGCTTTTTTTAGGTTGTTAAGCAGTGCTTGGCTGATGTTATGGGCTCCTGGCCTCCAAGTCCCTCTGTTCATGTTCTCTTCCTGTTTCCCTGAAAGTTTTAAGTCAGGACAAGCTGCAGGTAGCCATGTTGGCGAAAACTAGTCCTTCTTGAGCCTAGTTCCTCCTAGTCCTAAATTCAAGTGTTTGCTCCCTGCAGCCAAAATCTTTGCATCCTCCTGAAAGCAGGAGCTTGGGACACATCAGTCCCATGCAGGACAGGACAACTCGCTTTATTCCTCTGTTTCACGGCAAGGCTGAAAACTCAAAAAGAATAGTGGGCAGCTGTGGTCTTAGCTGACAGCTGAGAGGGGCTTTGCTAGCAGAAATCCCCGGGGAAGACCGAAGGAGGCTGCTGACAAATGTCAGGAAGGGGCTCTTGCTACAGATTAAAAAGCAGAGGAATTATAAATAACATGCTGAAGTACACAGATAAAGTTACCCACGTTATTCTGACCATAAAGCCCAGGACAGTAAAGGCCCTTAATCTCCCATTAATCAACAAGAAGCTGGAAGAGGCCATACAATGAACTCAGCTGCCAAAGCTGCTGTGCCCTTTTACTCCCTTTAATTGAATTGTATTAGTCCTGCCCGCAGCCTTTGTTCTTCCGCCCTGCTCAGGAAATCTGCTGCTGGGTTTGGCAGGGCTCACTCTGGTTCCACATGGCTGGTTTGTGGACAGCCAGGAGGGATGAGAGAGAGAGCAGGAAGGGGAAGAGGATGGGAAAAGGTCCCACGGGAGCAACCTGCTTGATGTACTTCATTTATCTTAATAGTGCCACTGCATCCCTTCCTGGTGAAACTTCCTCCTGATAAGCCAGACAAAAGTGAATGCAAAAGGACTCTGGCTGATACCACCAGAGCTGGGAGTTCATGTTTAAATTTTAAAATAAAAAAAACAGGCGAGTGACCACAAGCCAGCTCTTGTTCAGCAGGAGCTCCTAACCCAGCAGAGCATTCCTTCCAGCACCTCCCTTGGTTTCACTTCCTCTCTCTTCCATGAGCCAACAAACAAATGCAAAAGGTGGTTTCCTGGGCACAGGTGAGTTATGTCAGATTTCAGCATTCTTCCCTGCTGAAAGATGAGACAGCAGAGCAGCTAACTGGAGGCTGTACCTTCCTCACCTTTCCATCAAGGAATGGCAGCGCTTAATGCGTGGAAAAAGATGGAGCGCGTACAGAAAGAGGTGCTTAGGAAAAGGGATTTTCAAATGACTTTTAGTGCTCCAGGCTTGTCTGGGAAACAGTTTTGAGCTCCATATTTTACTGGATTTCTCTGATTTCAGCTACCGGCCAGACAAAATTCAACAAATCTGTTACATCAAGCCCAAGTTTTCCCAAATATGTAAATTGTAAGGGTTCTCCTCTCCCTTTCACAACAGTGAATTAACAGTTCTATGCTTGCAGTGAAGTAAGCACAGGGCATGGTTTGCTTATAGTTTTACAGAAGGATCCTTCCATCATTGCTTGCTGTAATTCTTCTTGGATTTGAAGAGTAAAACATATTTACATTGGTATGTGGGATTCTGGACTGCCTCAGGAAAAAGTAGAACTGGAAAGGAAGTTTTTCTGGCTGATGAAAAATTTTAAGATGTGTTTTTTACATATCAGAATGAAAGCTTGAAATATAGAAACTCCCAGAAAAAAAAACAACCAACCAAAAAAATCCCACCACAAAACCCTCGCACATTTAGCCAGCTGCAGCTCCTTATTTTGGTTACTTTATCCTTTTTATTTTGTTAGTAAATTTACTTTATGTTGCAATGCAAAGTAGAAATTCTGGATGTCTTGGATAAAAATTTTTGTCTGCAAATTTGATTTCAGTAGTTGGCATATATAATTTTAATTTAGAAAGTGGCAATCTGCTGCACTGAAAATGAAAAGTAATGATCCAGTAAATGACTAATTTTGTGGTCTGAGTTAATTAGTGAAGCAGCTTGGCGGATAGAAGGCAGCAGGTCTAAATTACTGCGCTAAGTCCTTTTGCAGAAAGATATTATCTGGCTTTGTTGTTTTAATAATAATTAATGAGCATTAAAATATTCAGCTGGGACTTTACTGTTACTATTAGAGGGAATACATGTGTGTGTGTGTGTGTGTATATATATATTTATATTTGTTCTTTGATGCTTTTCTTGCTTGTTTGCATCTCAATCCTTGACTGTCTTGCTCTGTGACTCAAATAATACTCCAGAAATTATTCAGACTGTGCCTTTGTCTAGCATGGAGGAAACTTGAGGCTTTTACAATTAGTGCTGCTGGTTATTCCATGAAAAACATACACCACAGTCTGACAAGGAAATCAGCAGTAAAAAGCCAGGCAATCAGCAGTCTCTCATCAGCAGGCTCACAAGGAGCATCAGCTGGGGGCTCGCAGCTCGCTTTTACATCTTATTTTTGGCAGCATAGGTTGTCGAAAATGCAGGGATGGCACACACCTCCAAGTCTGCATGGACCTGCACAACCCCAAAGCCTTCTCTGGTGAAATCCAGGCATGGATGCTTGAATTGCTTAAATTGTGGTGCCTCCAAGGCACCATGGTGGTCACTTGGTCTGGTGCTCTCCATGACACCAGCCTTTGGTGTTTCTGCTGGGCATTCCCACCCCAAACCTGCTTCCTGTGGTTGGTTTTAAGCACATGTTTTAGGAAACCCTACAACTAACTGGGTTCTCATGATGGGAGAGACTTTTAATGAGCTGGTTTAGTGGATAATTGCTCTCACTGTTAAAACAAGCTTCTCTCTGTTTTCAGCTCGACTTCCCTCAGTTTCAGTCTTCCATCCCTGGACTTTGCTCTGCTATATTTGTCAAAATTAAAGCCCTGTGGAGTGTGGAATCTTCCCACATACCCTTAAAGACTATGAGGAGTCATTTCCTAATCTTCTTTTTTACGAGGACAGTGATAATTGAGGACTAATCACTGGCTCTATTGACTTTTCTGTGTTTGTGTTTTTTAGATAAGTTGTAATTGTTCCTTTTTGTCATTGTACAACTATGGTTAATAATTGCTGTTCACTGTGCCTACATCCAAGGATGTGGCCCCACTTCTGTTAAAGATTCGATGTTTGGGGCTCTGAGGGACAGTTGAAGGGGTATTGGTTTGGTTTTGGGCACCTTTGGAGAAAAGTAAGTGCATCAGTCAAAATGCTGTTTACCTTCCCAGAAGATTTTGTAATCGTGTTTTTTATTTTTAATGCCTTTTCAAATGGTATCGTGTGTCTGGTGGGTTTAGTTCTGCTTGTCGGCTGTGTTCTACTGTCCTTAATCATCTTGAGTACTTTCTTCACTTTCCTTAGCTTCATTTGATTTCACTAAGAAATTTCAAGGAGTGAGATGATTACTTAGATGAAAGAAACCGGGGATTAGATGGGGATTAGATGGATTCTAACAAGCAGATGCTGTGCTTTCTGTGGGAAGATTTCTAAGCTTCATTAAACCGAGAAGAGCTCTTTTTCCCTGACACTTAGGATTTAAAAGCATCGTATTGTACCCTATTATTAATAAAAATGATAAATTATCTTGATAGCAATAGCCATCTTTTGGTGAAATTTAATACTGTGGTCATATCCAAACCGTCCACGAAAGGATGTGAGTTCTTTTATAGCCTTATGTGCTGTGACTTCAAGAGGAACTGTTCTTCATCCAAATGCCCAAGCCTTTGCAGGGTGGAGGTATAAGTATCTTGTTTATGGTATTTATCCAGTTACCTGTATTTTTTCTGCTTGCAGCATTTATGTTCCTGCATATGTTGGGCTGGTGGGAAGTCTCATCAATACCCTGATAGCAATGGTTTGGATCCCTTCACAGACTAAACCAAAGTCAGACCATCATGTGACAGAGCACAGTAAGTATATGGTGTTTCTGATAAATAGTACATGAAAAGGGACAGGGGATTGACGTGCTGCAAGAACTGCTGAAGGACCTTGGAGTGGTATTTAAGGGCAAAAAGGTCCCAGCCTTGAGATGCTGACACTTCAATGTCTAAGCTGTGCTTATGGAAGAGTATTATTCTGAATATATTGATCACTCTGCCATGTAGAATTGCAGTCTTCCAGCCCAGACTTGTGTCTCAGAAGAGGGGATTGTGGACCTCTTGCTGGGGGTTAGTTTAGTCTGACAGGGGAGGCAACCCCACTGTCTCAGAGGGTTCTTCCACATGCAGACCTGGCACCAGCTCCCAACCTCCTGAGATGTGGCTTTTGGGTGGTGAACCTGAGCAGAGCCTCAGAGTTTCTTGCTTTCTACCCTTAACCTGTATAGCATAAACAGAGCATTAACCCATATGTCATCTTCTGCAGGCACACCACAGTCTGGCAGCTTGTTTAGCATCAGAGAAATCCTGCGTCTGATGAAGTTTCCGGGAGTAATGGAAGTTTTCATAGTCAAGGTCTTTGCTGGACTTCCCATAGGTAACTCTCACCCATTACCCATGACTGCTGATGTATTTAAAATAGGATGACACACACTGTGGACCAGGCTTGTCTCAAGTTATTGAAAGCACATTGCTTTTGATCACAGAGCACTGAGGATTCACCTTCTAACTTCATGCTGGATGTTTTCAGGTAGTCTCAGCTACACAGGGTCAAAACCCTGGGGCTTAACGTCAAACACACTACTTGTCATGGGCTGCATCTGGGAGTTTTGGCAAATCACTTCATCTCTCCATCCCCTCACTGCAAATATTTTTTCCTCTTGTCTGTCATTTCTCTTTAGGCTGTAAGCTCTTTAGAGCAAAATAAAATCATTTGTCCTCTTCCAGAAAAACTGAGCCCCCCTGCCCGATTTTGCTTAGTGATTTTAAGGTGTATGTGTATCCTAACCTTTTTCCTGAGAACTAAAAATTATTGGTGGATGAGAGGGTTGGGCTGCACCCAGGGGAGCCACAGGATGTTTCTTCCCTTGCACGTTGATGGGGGTGCTGGTTCTTCTCTTCCTTTTGTGTTCTGCTGAGGTTTTTTGTGTCATGGTAGGAACTCACTGCTCCTCAAACCCTTCCCAAACCCATATGTTTCCCTGCTTCCTCTGAGTCAGTTGCTGTCCTGGCATGGCCCAGATCTCCGTATTTGCCTGACTACGTATCCTTGGCCACAATTTAATAATCTTCAGTTCTGCCTACTCTAGCTTCTTTCCCCACACACTTCACTAGAAACAAGCTGCATGTCATCCTTGTCAGTGATGTGCAAGGACAGGGTGATGTTCTCTGCCCTTCCACACACAAAGCCTTCACGGCTCTTTTCCCAGTCAAACCCAAAAGTGCAGATTCTCTTGGTAATGATTTCAAGAACTGAGTTTTGTGCACATCAAAACACGTGTGTATCATGCGTCTGAACAAACTAAGGCACTTCCCTTCTTCCTAACAGGGATCCTAAGAGAGGACTTAAGGCACCCTAGATTTTAGACTTTGCATCTTTTTCCAATTCAGTTTTGTCTGGAGAAGCCCTTGAAGTTTAAATAACGTAAAGCATGATTTACAAATTAAATGCTAATTTGTCAGCTGTAATTTCAGTTTACAAATGAAAGTAAATTTGGCTGTGGAGTGTGGCTGAATCGGAAGGAGATGGCATTCCTGGGCTTGGTCAGGCTCATCTGTTATTCTTTGCTATGTCTCTGGGGAACAAGTCCAACTGGAGTTGTAAAATAGCATGCATAGAAGTAAAGGATATCTGATTTTTTTTCTCCTTGTTGTGTGTAGCTGGCACTGGCTGAGATCAGTAATGCCAGTTGGTCCTGCCACTGGAGAAAGGATACAGTCTTAAACCACTGCTGGCTTGACCTAATAGTGGGAATTTTTTTGGTTCTTAAGAAGATAAACTTTTAAAACTCTGCTCTAAAAAGTGTATAAAAGGACAGCATTTCACAGAATGAAACAGATGTTTTAAGAGGGTTTTCTTAGCTGATGCTGGCTCGTTTCTCATCTTAAAGTAGCATTCATTTCTCTGTTAAAAATGACTGAGACTGCATCCATATGAGCTCTGTACAGTAATTTCCTGTGTGCTCTCTTTTTTCCAAAGGCCAGGCAAAATGCACTTTGCTTTAGTCATTCCTGCCAAAATGCAAATTCCTGCCTGTTACAGAATCCATTCTTTCCCCGTGCAAAGCAAAAATGCTCACCCAACCGAAATAAACATCTCCTGCCCAAAACTGCAAGGCAATTTCTAGGCAAAGAGGAATGGAGGCAGTGAAGCTGGGATTTCAGGCAGGCTGATAGTCTGTCGCTGGATGCCTGGGAGTATTTCTGTAAGGGTAGGACAGGGTTCACTTGAGGCATTCCTGCTACAAGGGTAGCACAGTGAGGAGTGATTAAAATCACAGTGACTTCTCTTTGCAGGCCTCTCTTCACTTCAGGTCACTGACCAAACCGATGGCAGCTGAAAGGGGATCTGGCCATCACTAATTCCCTGCAGCTCACAGCTGGAGGCTGAGCTCCTCATGAGCTCATTTACCTTTCATCTCCAGGCTGCAACTGTATAATTAATTAGATTGCCCAAATTACAGACCGTCCTCTATTTACTTTGTAAACAAGTTTGTGATAGAAAGCAAAGAAAATCTTTTGTTCCTTATGGATCTCATTGTTGTCTAAAATTAGCTTGTTCGAGACCGAAAGAACCTCCCCAGGAGGGCTGCAGGGCTGGGAACCTCCTCCCTGTGTTGCATAAAAGCAGAGAGGTGGGCTCTGTGCCTCTTGCAGGAAAGGAGCTGCCAGGGATTGGACAGGCAGCAGACAGCTCCAGCACAGCCAAGTTACCTTCTCAGCTGACCTGGGAAAAGAGAGCCTCATTGCTTTGTGGTAGATAAGAGACAGAAGGAAAAACAAGAGGATAAAAATATCAAACATAACTCTCATTGACAAGAAATCACCAGGGCCTTGAAAATACTGATAAATAGATGCTTGTGTGAATCTTTGGCTGCCTAATCCCTTTGGAAAATCTAGTTTCAACTTGATTGCTTTAGCACCTGCATCCCATTTTTTAAAGGATTTTCTTTCACATGTGGAACAGGGTTTTGCAGTGAGCCTTAGGGCTCTGCATCTCATCACGTTTCCAGTCCAGCGTAGGAGGGCTGGGATGAGCTCCCAGAGGCTGTGCTTGCCTTCTCACACCATCTTGCAGTAAGGATTGCTAAGCTGGCCCTCCAAAACCAAAGGCTGCTTTCAGACATGTCACATCATGGGGTTTTTTGGGGTTTTTTTTGAAAATAGGGTTTGCACTCCTGATTCTCCTTGGTGCTTTTTCTCACCATTACTGCATCTCACAAATAATTTCCCTGCCTTCTGCTGCATAACCCTCGTTACTCATCCCACTGATGCCAGGTTTTCTAAGGAGTTCACCTCTTTCTTAGACCTCCTCAAAAAAGGCGAGGTTTCTGAGGGTATTTTATGCCATTTTCCATTTTTTTTTTCACATTGACCCTCTCAGCATGGACTGAGGCATATCATTATTTATGTGGCTACACTCAGCTGACCTGCAGCCTACCCAGCTGGGAACCTGCTGAGATCTTTGTAAGAACTTCTTGTTCCAATGTGCATAACATCTTTTTTGGTTCAATCTAGGGCTCGCCTTGTGGGTTTCACTAAGAAATGTGTTACCCATGGGAGAGACCCCCTTAGCTGCTGAAAGAAGAGGGGCAAGGGGGTCTCCCTCCTCCAGGCAGCTTTAAGGGACCATGCAGGGACAGGGGGTGACAACCATCTGAAAATGAGACCTTTGTGTCTCCAGGGGAGCTGTGCAATGTATAACTGTAATTAAAGAGCACAGCCTATGCCCCTGCTCCGAAAGTAAGCAGCTTGTTTGGAGGAGAAAGATCCAAATCTGTCTTAACTTGATGAGGGACTTCAAAGGGTAGAGGAGCTGTAGAAGCTGGAGTGAAGTACCAGGAAGAAGCACCAGGCATGTAGGAAGGCTGAGCCCCTCCTAGGTGGTACCTGCAGTGGGGTGCAGGATGAAGGGCGAGCGCCTGCTTCAATCTAATCTTCCTACAAGTGAAACCAAGTGTGGTTTTTCTTTCATTTCGTCACGTGTGCCTTTTATAAACATGTGCAACCCTGTTGCCTGATTTGGATGTTGTGAGTAAATACTGGTATTTGCATGTTACCTTAAGCTGGCTTGAGCTGAGAGCGATTTCAAAGTAACTGGGTAACGACGGATGCTCTCCATGGAGGGGTGTGGCGAAACCATAGATCTTCATGAGCCCTAGCTCCCAGGCACCTTCTCCACATAGCTGGAGAGTAGAAGAGCAGGGTGCCCTTCCTGCCCCCCATCCCTCTCTCCCACCCTCATGGAGCCAGCTGGGGTGCAGCTACTCCTGTGCAGAGGGAGGACGTGTCTCCAGTGGGATTCAGGAAGGCTTTGTGGCAGGTCCTGGATGGGAGGGCGGTGCTGCCTCCAGGCAAAGGCTTGGGGTGCTTGGAGGGAGGTTCTCATTGCTGCAGGTGCTGCATTGGTAGTGCTGGGATTGGGCTGCTCGATGCAGTGGAGTTGTGCTTGTTGGTTACGGAGCGACTCCTCCCCGGCATTGGAACCAGCAATCTGGAGCCACTCTCTTCATCCTTCCAGGAAAAGCTGGCAAACCCTTCCCATGCTGTGTCACTTGGCCAAGCCACCAGCTGTCTTCTCAGTCGTCACACATTGCCTCCTGGATTCTGTATTTTTCAGGAAGGAGAGGAACACGCCTCTCTTTTTACCCAATCTTTGTGACTCAGAGGATCTTACAAGGAAAGGCAGGACTGCTAAAGGTCATCTGGGCTCTTCTTCTCTCCCAGAAGGATCAGTGATCTCCAACAGGCACACTGTGGGGTTTTTCACACGCAGAGAGCCCCAATTTCCTACTGTCTTGGTCCATCTCAGGTGCACGAGACACTAGGGGAAGCAGCAGACTCTTACCCCACACTACACTTGAAGTGCAGTGTTTTGACATAATATTTTTAATTTGATGGCTCTCTGTGTGTGATGGGAGCATGTGAGAGCATGCCTGTGTTTGTGTATGTTTGGCAGGGGGGGAAATGCACACTATTGTATTTTCATTTGAGATTGAGTGGACATTCTCTGTTACCCTTTCCCAAGATCGCCTCAGTTGAAAAGCAGAGCTGGTCTGTGCTCTCTGTCCATACCTTCCTGACTGCTTGTGTTGACACCGCTATCACTCCACACAAGAGATTTTTCACGTGCCACCGACATCATTGCTGAGGTGTGCAGTGAAACCACTGCACTTTGGCTGATGTCACTGGGCTGCTCCCCATGGTGAATATCTGAAGCCAGGCAAAAGGGGCAACGAATCCAATCAGATTATTTTTATGGTTACAGTCTTGTCTGAACAAATGTTTTCTTGCTGTCTTAATGGTTAGCCTGGCTTCGGTGATACAAATATTTACCAGTTTATAATTAACAGCTGAAACTACAGCCTACATAGTCACATTATTTAAAGATGAAAGTGAGGGGGATAAAAAAGTTAACATTTAAAGATTAAATTACTACAATGACTTTGAATAGGATTCTGCTCATGTTTATACCCAGTGCTGGCAAACCCAGGGAGAGCTACTGACTTGGACTGGTGGTGACTGGGAGCAGGGTTTGGGCTATTACAGGCAGTGCAAGTATATTGATGTACTCTTTGCATTAACCCTCCCTCCAGGTTTGTTCATGATTATGTTTTCCATCATCTCTATGGATTTCTTTGGCTTGGAAGCAGTGGAGTCTGGATATCTGATGTCATATTTTGGTGTCCTTCAAATGGTAAGTGAAGTGCAAGTCCCCCTCTTAGATTAGTTTGCCACACTGCTACGTAATTTACTACCTTTTGGACACATGCTCTTCCACATCCAGGTGCATTGATGACGGGCAAATCCTAGCTCTGCCATATGGCATTTGGCTTCAAATAGAGAAGTGACTCCAAATTTATTCTGTTCCTTGGAATAGGAAGAAATTGGGGCAAGGACTGTCCTGAAAGCTTTCTTCCCCTTGTCCCTCTTTGTGGATCTTTAAGGTGTAGAACTAAAATTTCCTTGGACTGATACATCCTGGGTGTTTTAACAAAATTACATTGAAGCTAAAGTGCCTTGGCTGAGGTTTTTCCTGGTGAAAGTTAGTTGATTTGCATTTATATAGTAGCACCCTGTACACTCAGGAAAGCAGACAATCTTACTGGTGTTTTCACAGATCCCTTCAGTGTAGAAGAACTTGTTTCTGCTGCATGGAAACAAGCACAGCAAGCTTATGATTTACAAAAAAGGGGAAAAAAATCCAAACAAAACAAAGCACAGAAAGGTAGGTGATGGAACACGGTTAGGAGACTCCCAAAATAGGTAAAAGGGAAAAGTCAGCTGAATTAGGCAGTAACAGGGTCAAAAAAGTCCAGTGTTTTGTTATAGCAGAGTGTTCCTTTTGGAGGGAGAGGCTTAATGATTTTGCAGAAAGAGCAGCAGATGGTTTTAACCAAGCCCCAAGGCAGGAATGCAAGTTAAGCAATATCCTGAAGGAGAGTGGTCTTCTTATTAAATCCTCTTCATTTCCTGGGCATTGCCACAGAGTTCCTGTGGGATCTGGAGGAGCTTCTCATTTGGGGACTGGTAGCTTAAGTTACTTCCCTTGTGGTTTGGATTTGGCATGGTGTTGCCAGTCACTTGGGCTCTGGCCTGGTCTCACCAAACCTGGGCATCTTGGTGGAGCAGCAGAATCCAGATAGCTGTACATCAGCAACTGGATTCTGCAGAGTAAACTGGCTGGAGCTGAGGAGATGATGCCTTTGCCATGTCCCTCCTGTGAGGGTGGCTTTGGACTAGTTGTCTCTTGGTCCTGTGAACATCTCCAACCAGCTGGATGCAGTTCCATTCAGCCGCATTGGAAAAGAAGACCAGTTTGCCGGTCCACAGTATGGAAACAGTGTGAAAAGTGGGGTGATCAGCAGCTGCTTTCCAAAGCAAGCTTCTGACCCAAACTCCACTGCTTTCAGAGGCTTTCCCTATGTTAGCCTCGTATGCTGCCTCCTAGACCAGGATCTGCAGGAATCGCTCAGGTTTTAGAGGGGCCAAGCCACTGTCCGATACCTTCTTCCCCATTTGAATGCAGAAGGACTCCCCACTGCTGGGCTTTTAACTTAAAACACACCAGTTAAACTCCTGTTACATATGTCTGCACTGAAATAAAATTTGGAGTTGCAGCATGGCTGTGGTTGTTTAGAGTTGGGTAACGTGGGCAGCAATAGCTCTTGTAAGGAGTGGCTTTGTGTTGCTGGATGGAGCCTGGACGCTGCTGTTTAGGTCCAGGATATCTGTCTTGAGGACACTGCTGTTATGTCTGGAATATCTGTCTGCCTTCACTGCTATTGTTCCCTGGGTTAGCTTGGTTGAAACTGCTGTAGATATGGTTACCTCCTCTGCCATGCTGGGGCACCCCACACAGAGACACAGCCCTGGAAGATATGGGAATTACAGCATCCACTCTGCTTCCTAATGGAGAATCAGCTGCCAGTGCTAACCAGGGACCTGACCCTCCCCAGAGTCACAGAGTTTCACCCCACAGAGGCCAATCATGCCTATTGCCACAGCTCAACCCAGCAGGGGCCTGCCGGCTCAGGTGCAGTATCTACTCTTCTGGGGAGTCTTTGCCGTGGGACATTTGGCACAGAAACTGGCTTTTATCAGCCAGGCAATTTTCTTTCATCTGTCCATGCAGTTTCTATCCATGTTGCTATGCCTATTCTACAGTGCATGGCTCTGGACATCAGAAATACAGAAGTGAAGTGGTCATAGGGTACAAACTTTTCTTCATGTTGGCGCTTTAAGGTTTGCTATCAGAACACCAGAACGGAAAGGGGAAACAACACTCAATTTTTGTAAAAGCCCAGGACACCTGATTTTTGGCAACAGCAAAGCCATCTCACTTGAGAGCTTACAAAGCACTGTTTTCTGCTTTGTCACTTCTTCTTTCCCCTTTATCACTGGCAGTTCCAAACTCTACTCTGGTTTGTGCAGGACAAGATCCTCAACTAGACCAAATTAAACTCTCACTGTCTTTTATTTTAAATAAATAAATTTTTTAAATAAATTTTTTTAAAATTCTTTTAAAACATTAGAATCTGTGTCTTTACTTTCAGGTCTCCACCCAAAGATATCTCTTGAGGATGGTGTCTGGGTTAATGTTTTACGGCTGCTTTCTGTTTGGGTCACTCTAGCAGGCAAGGAATAGAAGTGTGCTGGCTCTGTCCTGCTGAGCCCCAGAGCTGCTTGTGTGCCTTCCTGCTGCCTAAGCTGGCATTTCAGATGCATTTGTTTCTGCTGTACAGCAAATTGATACTGCTGAGATACAAATGCAGATTAAGGTGCAAGTGAATTCCACCAATCTGGGTAGGTGAATGATGATTAATATCTGCTGATTGGCTTCCCCACTTCACTGAGTAAATTATAGCTTTATTCATAAGGAATAGAATGTAATTTTCAATGAATTTCATCAACCAGATCCTCAGCTTTGATTTTTTTTTTTTTAATTCCTTAGTTTGCCTTTTTGTAAATCATTGTGAGGATTTTCCCATCCTCTTGGACTTGCCCTGAGCCCTCCTGTTAGAGGAAACCTGTCCCCCATGTTTGCATCTCTTCCTGGACTTGAAAAAAGATAGTGTTTAAGGACTTCTATAGCTGGAAGGGGACATCAAAGAAATTAAGGGGAAAATTATTTCTTTGTGTTATTGTAGCTTCTGTTTTTAAAATCAAATATTCTCAAAGCTAACGTATTCCTCTTACAGAAGGCAATGTTGCAGCTCCCTTTCCCAGCCTGATCAGCAATCCCAGGATGACTCAAATAGTGATGGTGTCTTCCTGCCTTCCTCTCCCACCCCAAGGATATTATGCTCCAATTGCTTAATCTAGTTTTTCAGCTTCACAACCTCATTTGATCTGCTGTGAAGTGGCCAATGCACTGTAAGAATCTGTTTCTCCTCATTCCTCTCATTCAAGCCAGCTGCAGAGTACCTAGAGAGGAGATTTTGAGAGGCTTCGAGTCAGTCCTCCTAATTTTAAGTAGGCAACTCAAGTCCTTTGTCACTGCTATCTCAAACAGCTCTTTGCATGGGGAGTCAGCACAGAAACACAGATCCTGCAGAAGGTGAGGTGTTTGCCTTCTTTGCAGATGGAGGATGTTAGTGTAGGCACACCACTAATTCAGCCATCACCTGAGGGATCCCATCCAGAGCTCCTCAGCCTCAGCTCATCGTATGGTGAGCATCGTCTAATAGCAGGGGATACAGGAAAAATGTGGGGCAGGTTGAAGTGCAGAGAGGGTGGGAAGGAGGGTCTGGGTCAGGACAGAGCCAGGCAAGGTCAGAAAATGGGAGGCAGTGGGACAGCATTGAGACAAAGAATTGTCTGATGAGGAAACAGAGTTGTGGCTTAGAAAATGGAATATGACCGAGGCTAGAATGGACTGATGGGGAAATGAAAATAGCACATGGTGGTAATTCAAGCAGTCCAGGTCTCTGCAGTGATTCTTGAAGCACTCTGAAGGTGTGGGGCTGCCTGATGAGCTGGGACTGTGCCAGCTGAAGAGAAGTTGTGTGGGAACAAAATGAGGAGAGGAAGGCAGACAGCAGGAGAGCTGCCTCTGCACCAGGCAGCCTGCACTGCAGAGATTCCCTTGCTCATGATGTGCTTGAAGCATCTTTATCTCATCACTGGTAGGTCTCCAGGCAAGAGGTATGAGAGCCCATCAGGGACACAATCCCTCTGTCCTCCAGGGCTGGGCTTCCACAGTCCTCTCATCTGAGAAGCCATGTGAATGAAATTTCCCTCATGGTGAATGCCTGGGAGTGTGAAATGCCATTCAATCTCCCTCCAGAGAAGAATTAATTTCATAATGGTTTAAAATAATTTAATTTTGCGTAATGGGCAGAAATGAGCCTAGACTTTTTTTTTTTTTTTTGGAGTTTGCAAGTGTGATAGCAGGGAGACCTTCCAGGTGTAATATGTGGCTTGGAAAATGCTGCCGGAGGATTAGGCAAGTGAAATACCTGGAGCCCCTGGTTGATATCTCAAGTCACATCTGATGCTTAGATTTCAAACCGCAGGAGGGGGTGGGGGAAACTTTCCTTTAAGAACTTTTTCTCAAAAAAAAAAATCCCAAAGCAAAATGCAGCAAACAAAACTCTGGGTGGGACAAAGGGGTAGATATTTATAACCCTGAGGATCAAGAAATCATAAGACATCTGTTCTATTTACTGCATTTAAATTTGTATTGTTATACAAACTCCACCTCTAGCTGTGCAGCTTCTGGAGGGACAAGTTGGTACGGAGTGATCCTGAAAAGATGAGAGAGATTCCTGGAGGAGAGATTTACATTGCGTATCATCTTATCACCAGTCTGTCCCTCTCGCTTTTTTTTTCCCCTGCACAGCAAAAGAGATGATTAAAGAGCCGGGGATTTAATTACAGCCAGGTATGCCTAAGGGGAAAACCCACTTTGTGAAAGGGCTTTGCAACAACAAACAGAAAGTTCTCCAGTTTCCTCGCTTTGAAGGATTTATATCTGTGGAGGGGGGTGGGTTGGAGGGGGAAAGAAAGTGATTAGGCTGGAGTTTGCAAAACACACCATCCTCTTCCCCCTGTTTGGCAAAGTGCTGCCTTCAGCAGTTTGGTCCTCACCATCAGCCCTCCTGCTCCTCTACAAGACCTGAGCTACTCAGGTGATTCCTGGCATCGCTGTGTCAGGAGAACAGCTCCCTTTTCCCCCAGCCAGGGCTTTGCACCACGTTCAGCCCGTGCAGAAAAGCCCCGTGGTTTGTGCTGACCCCCGTGGTCTGCCCCAGCCAGTGCCCACCCGCGGTCCCTCCCCAGCCGGCGCTCGCCTGGGAACTGCCAGCTGGCACAATTTCAAAGGCGAGATACGGGTCCAGGGTGTGGGAGGCTGCTTCTGATGTGAATCATGCTATCTGTGCTAGGGATGGGGCCCTGCATCTTCTCTACGAGGCTGTACCAGCTTATCTGGCCTGCTGTGTCTGCCTTTCCGACCTTCTCACAGCTTTTCACTTCCAAGCTGTCGGGTGAAAGGGAACTTATTTTGTTGCTGGGCTCTGTCAAGCTTTCAGTCAGTGCTGATGGAAGAATCTTTAGAAATAGTCCCGTGTCCTCTGAGCATCTGCATAACTCCTCTAACCTCCACAGGTGAGGTCAGCTCCTTGCAGGTGCCAGTCAGCTCAGCAGAGGCTCTGTGCAGCAAGGCTAGTACTTCAAAAGTCTTCCAAAAACTAGCACCTTGGACCTTCAAACAGAAACAATCTTTTCCACCCTGTAAGGGGCTCCTGAAATTCATTAGAGGTTAACAATCAAATGAGTAATTGGCCTTTCTGAGCAAATGGGAGCTGCTGCTTTCCCAGAACCAAACACAGTGATAGATGCAGAGAGTATTTTTCCCTGTGATTTGCTGGACTAGTGTAACAAATCCCCAGCTTGGTGAATCCAGAAAACGATGAAGAGATTTGGCTGCTCTTATGCATTTATTGGGAGACTTATTTGCCTTTAAAGAAGGAGAGGGGGGAGGAAAAAAAAGATGAGTTGGTTTTTCCTGTGACATGTGTACACAGCCACAGGCAGTGCCTGTTATTTCACTTGCAAACAATTTCCTCTCTCTTTTGTTTATTGATGACAGAAGGCATTCCAGCCAGGTACACTGGCTCTTCCCCGACTTCAAAGGAGGTCAGGTTACAAAGGCAAGCACCATTCAGGCAAAATGAAATGCAGGAGGGGAAGGCCCATCGAAGTAGATCTCAAGGGGAGTTTATGCGCAAGGAAAAAGCCCAGAACCCACCAGTAAGAATAAAAATAAGGATAAATTCCATTTATCAGCTACCAGAGCTTGTCCATGGGAGCAATGATGGCCAAGTCATCTGGGATGTCCCCGCTACCTGCTGGTAAAGGCAGCACATGTCCAAAATCTTACATGGGAAAGTGCACATGAACCACCTTTCACTTTCACCTTTCACTTTCACCTTCCCACATGTGCCTGTGCAGGTGGTTGCTGCTCCTGCCAACCCAGGGGCTCTGCGCCCAGGGAAAATTGCAGGCTGGAAGTAAATGGGTTTTCAGGTCTAAATTCAGACTGGAAAGTGAGGTCAGAGCTCCTGGTGACTGGAAACGTTATCCAGCACCTAAATCAAGGCTCTGTGTCCAAAATCAGGATGATGGGCCTTGCCTGCCTGGGACTAGTGGTTGGATCAGCAGCACCCTTGCGGGGGAGGAAGGAAGGCAGGCAGCCCAGGTAACCCATGGGGGGCCTGCCATCTGTACAACCCAAGGATTGCTGCCCAGCCCAAGGGGAAAGCAGGTGACTTGGGCTCATGCTTGCCCTTGGAAACAGTCCCCTTGCCAAGATGGTTGATTCAGCAGTGACGTTTTGCCTTGTGCTTTTATTGCTACAGCCCAAGCGATGGGAAAGCCCATGGGGAATGCCAGCATTGGCACGAGGACCATCCCTCTGCTCTGCTGACTCTGGGGACAGCTCATTCTGCACATCTCCAGGTCCTGCCTGCTCAGAGCCTGCCTCTGCTGCAGTGGTGCTTGTTGCCTTCATGCAGGGGCTCGTGCGCAGTGACGGCAACGTTTTTGGGAATGCCGCTCCCATGGCCATCGCACCAGGGACGTTGCTGATGATATACCCTAATGATTCAAGGAAGGGCAGGGACTGGGCTGTGCCAGCACGGTGTATCCCAATTAAATATGCCATTCAAGTCTGGGCAAAGTGGGAAATGTTTCCTTTCCTCCAATGGTTCAGCAGAGCCGAACTGGGGCTCGGGTGATGCCACCCTTGAGTCAGTCCATGCCCTGTGACAAGGCTCAGCCCCCATCCCATGTGACTCAGCACAGCCCAGGCTGGGGAGAGCCAGTAGGAGGGACTGGGGAGTTGCAAAAAGTTAATGACGATTCTTCCTTTTTGGAGCACTCAGCTTAATGAAGCGTTACTCAGTGGCTTCCCCACCCACCCCTGGAGTAGGAGCTGCTGGGGCTGGTGTCAGCCTCCTCTCATGGCCACAGCAGGGCTTTTGGTCAGGATGACTCAGGTCACCCTGTGCATTGTCCAAGCCTCATGCCACAGCAGGTCTGCCAGTGTCCTGGAGGCCGCTTGACAAGTGACATGACCCAGGAAGGATAGGCAGGGCCTGTGCCAGTGTCACGCCACAGCTGGGCACACGTGAGCCAAGCTCTCAAGGCCTGGCTGAAGGCAGGGACAATGACAAAAAGGAAGCAGGGGCCAGAATGTCTTCTGGGTGTGATGTGCCCTCGTGTCTAAAACCCTTTGTGTCTGAAGCAAAGGGAAGGGTTGAATTTTGATGGGTTTCTATTCAGTTGTATGCTGTTGGAAATATATTCATTTTGTAGCTATTGTTGTTTATGTCAAATTCATTTTCACTCAATTGCTATTTGCTTTTTGGTTTTGCTTTCTCCTTTTTTTTCCTTTTTTGTTTGCTTTAGTAATTAAATTGCCTTTTTTTTTTCTGGACTGCTTATTATAGATTAACATTTCGTTTCTGTTTAATAATTTGCTTTCTCATTTATTTTGCACTCATTTCCTTTCAGCTGAGTTTGGGTTTCCACCTCAGGACTAACACAGCAAGGCTGAGTGTAGTGTCATTCCTGGTCGAAGCAGACCACTGAAGTTTTCTCCAGGATGGACTGCCACAGAAACAAAAGTCACCAAACAAAGCATTTTGAACTAGAGCTCTTCTTTCAAGTCAGAGGGGTTTTCATTTGGATCAAACAAACCCTTTCAAGGCAGGGAAAACTCAGTAGATTCCTATCTGTCCCTTCCCTGTATTGCAGTCAGTCAGATTTTGCTTTTACCATGATCTCTTCCGGCCTCTCTCCTCCTGTGTCCACTTTGGCCATCATCACCTGAAGTACGGGAGATGCTGAACAGATAAATAAAAGAGGGAATCCTTGCCCTGCAACGTGCTGGAAAAGTCAAATAATTTCTGGGATTTTAATATTTTGCTCTTCCTTCCCTCCCCTCCCCCCCCCCCCAGTTTTTATTTAAAATCTGTAGAACCAGTTCCCCATCCTTTACATCTGCGTGTACTGCTGGGACTGGATATTAGCATCTCCGTCATACTTGTTTCCTGCCTAAAAATTATGAACCACCCAATTTGTGTATTTATAGTTTAAAATAATGGCAAGAGAAGGTACAGACATTTTCCTCCTCTGCTTACAAATGTACAGTTTTTCTTTGGGAGGACTTGCCAAGAATGAAGACTGTAGTGTTAACTGTATTTCACAAACATATTGCAAGTTAGAAAATATAATTTGTATCTGCCAGCGTTTTTAGAAAGTTTCAGTCACTGCTGCTGAGTAGGCAGTGATGGTAAACTCAGGCATACACCCTAAGACTTCCAGCTGATGGGATGGATCTCTCCCTAGGAGGCAAAATGCTGGAAGGCGTGATTTCAAATCATTTACTGTGGCGGTGAGGTCCTTTTCCGTCAAAAAAACCCTGATGGAAGAACCTGTTTGCTTGAAGCAAGTAGCAGTTCTCTTTTGAGTTTGTTTAAATGATAATAAATATCAGGCATTAATGGTGCTTATGTGTTTCTTTGCCAGGTTGTCCAGGGTTTGGTTGTTGGGAAACTCGCTAGTCACTGCACAGAGATGACCCTGCTCAGACTCAGCGTCTTCGTCTTTGCCGGTGTGGGCCTAGGCATGGTAAGGCGGGTGTGAAATCACCCACGAAGCCTGTAGTAACGTCACAAGCAGTGACACGAGGTCTGTGAGACTTGGCTGCCAGCTCTGCCCCTGGAAATGCCACCTCTGGCTCTCTTGGGTGGTCTTCGGGGCAGGGAAAACCAGCTCTCCTGGGCCTCTGTGCAAACAGAGCCGCGCTCAACGTCAGCATTGCGCCAAACCATGATAAAGAGCCGTGTGAGTAATAGTTATGGGGATTAAATAATATATTAATCTTGCACAGAAACTCACTAAGTCCCTCCTGAGTCACCGGATTTGCCCAGAAATCCTGGCCTGGTCTTGTCAGCGACTGCATTTCCTGGACTACCCAGAAAGTAAATGAAGATTACGGTGGGGAAAAATCATTGCAGTCATGTATTGTGGTGAGACAACAGAGGTTGTGTGCTCTCCTTCCAGGGCTTTATTTTTGTCTAATCCCCCAACATGAGAGTATTTGGGGAAGGAGGTAGCAAGGCAATAATTTTGTTCCTCCATTTTGGGATAAGTGATGTTAGCTGTTGCTGGTTGTGTCCTCATGGGCAACGGTTGAGGCCAATCTCAAAAAGTAATTGGAAAACTGAGTGGATGTAGGCAGCTCTGCTGGGAACTGTGTTTGCTCAGATAAGCCATGTTCAGGGCACTGATAACTCTGCCCAGGCCATGGGGATGGAGGAAAGGTGCTCATGGTTCCCGTCAGTGCAGTGGACCCAAAGGACAACTGAGCTGCATCAGCCTTTCAACATTCCCAGCAGGATCTGGCCTTGAGCCTTGCTGCCAGGACGCTGATGCTCCCACTGCTGCAGGTAGGATGAGTGCCATTCCCACAGCCCTACCGCAGCCGTGGGGAGGTCAGGGCCAAGTCCTGGAGGGTGTTGAGGTTTGTGGTTCCCAGCTACATGGATGAGATGAGGCACCTACACACTTGAGCTAATCTGAGGCTAAATCATGTCTGAGATGAGGCTGGGAGGGAGGATGGATGCAGACCAAGGGCTGGCTCTGCAGATGGAGCGTGGTCCCTCTGCCTGGGCTTTTTGAGGCTCACAGGGATTCTGTTAGGTGTAGAATGCTTAGGAAGGGTCTCTTCCAATTGGTGTCATGCTGTTTTGGCTGAAATCAGCATGTCCCCTTAACATGGGACATCTGCACAGCTCTTGGTGCTCCTGAGCATGGCCTGGGAAGGACCCACTCGTTTTGGGTCATTTGGGGGAGCTATTAGGTGGGACCAAGGTGGATCTGGCCCATCTGGAGAGCTGAGCACCCACAACTGGTACAGGACAGGGACTGAATCCTTGTGCTGAAGTCTGGTCCCATGGGAATCAGGCAGAGCAGCAACATGAATTATATGGTTTTTGTGCACTCAGGTCTCGCTGACCTCCAGGGAAGGCTGGAGTCAGGTGGAGGTAGGAGGGAAAGCCTCAATGGCGGTGGAGGGGCACAAGCAGCAGCACAGATGTCCCAGTGCAGGAAGGCTCACATTGGCTGCATAAAGAGAAGAACCAGGAGCCGGGATGGGAAATCATCTTAGAGCTGGCAATTATGCCAAGCCTGGAGGGCTGTGGACATCCTGACAGCATGGGCCTGGGGACAAGGGTCAGCAGTGATTTCCCATGAGAACTATTTATAGGCAAATGCAGCTGTGATCCTCTTTGCCCGGGATGCCTTGTTAAAAAGCGCTCTGTCCAAGTGGCTGCCAAGAAAACATCCGCTTCTGGGGTGGCTTTCTGTCTCAGTGGGGATGAGTGCTGTCACAGCAGTAGCCCCAAATGCAGAAGTTATTGGGTGAAGCTTTTAATCCTGCACAGCTGCTGCTGGAGGAGCATCCCACCTGCTGTGCCCATGCAGCATGTGGCCTCCAAACGCAGCAGTTCCCCTCCCTGAAGGATGGAAGGGAGGAGAAAGGCTAGCTGTTAATAAAAGACACTCCAGAACCCATCCTGACATCACTGGCGGGGGAGGTGGGCTGAAGCGTTTTTGGAAGGCTGACACAAGCAGCAGCAGCAGCAGACAGAGAGCGCTGCAGCTGGGAAGAGGCTGCAGGATGCTCCCAGCAACAGGCAGCTGGAGAAGGGAAGGGGTGGGCTGGGAGCTCAGCAATAACACCTGGATGAGGAGAGGAGGGAAGAACCAGTGTCTGATCTGCAGATGTGAGCTGGGAGAGCGTGGGCAGGGCTGTAGGAGGGCTTGGCAGTTGTGATGGGGAAGTTTTTCCCTTTGTCTGAAGGCACGGCTGCGCTTCATCCTGCCTCGCTGCCTGCATTTCCCAGGCATTTGCTTTTTCAGTTGTCTGCTGAGACTCCTGGTTCTGCCTCTCGCCTAAAAAGTACTTTCAGATCTGCTCACCTCAAAAAAACTACTCACTACCCAGCAGCTGAGGAGTAGCAAAGACTGGGCTCTGCCAGGCTCGGTTCTCCCTCAGCCCCAGGGAAGCGAGGAGCTATTTTCCCTTGTTTTACAGGAGACACAGATATGCCTCTGCTCTGTTCTGCTCACTTGCTCTAGCCCATGAGGGAGTCTGTAAAAAGCAGGAGGGATTAAAACTGATTTTTTCTATAAGCTCCGCAATGTTGTCCTGCAATGACATTTACCCTAGCAAGGAATTACTCTCCTTCCTTTTGTTTATGTACCAAATACCTGTTCCTCTGTCTTTGTTCTCTGGTTCCTTAATCAGAAGTGCCTAGATCTTAACCAAAATGTAGGCAAAGAGCCTCTTTGAGGAGAAAAACCTGGCTGTGTGTGACTCTAGAGGGGAACTAGGAACAAACCTCAACATTTCCAAGTCATTAGTGAGCAATGTCTCTGGGCTCCTCCATCTTCTGTAGCCGAGAGGCAGGGACCAGATCTCAGGACAGAGAACCCCAGAGAATGAAACTTCTGGCTAAACCAGTGACAGAAATGTTTTCCAGCCACAATAACACACCTTGAGACATGGGTTAGGGCAGGAGACTTGCAATAAAGGGGGAATTTCCTTTCTATGCCCCAGAGAAATCCATTCATTTGACCACCAGGGCTTGTGAATGAGCCGGGAGCTGCTCCAGCCCTACAGCTTAGGGAGCCTCACCGCTTTTGTTTCAGCATTAAACAGCTGGAGGGATGTCTCCGCTAAGAATATGTGCAATAACAAAATCATTACTCTCCCTAATTATGCTCGCTAATGTGCACTTATGGCCAGGAGACCTATTCCAGATTACTGAATTCGGTGAATTTATTAGCGGGGAAGCAGCAGAACAGGATTAGAAATCCCAAAGGTACAGTGTTACATAATGCACCGTGCTCATTTATTTTGACAGGCTCAGTTTAGTTTTAATTATTTATGATAATGAACCAAAAAGCCTTCTCTAGGCTGTTTTGTATAAGTAATGGAAGCTTCCTGAAGTACACCACACACATCTGCTGTTCAACATTTCCTCGGGAGTTGGACAGAAGACAGAGGGAAGGGTGCAGGGACGTCACTAATTCCCAGACACTAAAAATACCCACAGAAGTGCCGGGGAAATGTGCTGCCAGATTGTAGGGTATCGTTTGCTCCGCATGCTTGGAATAATTCACTGCAGACAAATGGCAGGCTGTGAAAGACCCTGCAACGGCCAAAGCCGCGCCACCACGTATCATTTGTGGCTCCCACAATTTACCCGAGTCATGGGCTTGACTCGTGATTTTCTTCCAGGTTGTTTCTTGCCACAAAGTCACCGTTTGTGCTCTCCAATGATCTGTGGTCTGTTGTGTCTTGTCCCTTAGGCCCTGATGAGGACCGTGTGGCACTACTGCATCATTGCGGTGCCGCTGGTGTTTGCCTTCAGCATGCTGGCCACCATCACTGACAGCATCCTCACCAAGGCTGTGCCCTCTTCCGACACGGGTAAGACTCATCAAAAAAGGTCAGACTCGTATTTTCTCATTTTTGAGTCCACTGGGCGCTTCCCAGCTCCCACCACAGCTGTGGAGCACTGGGGCACACTCCTGGTGAACACCCAGATCCGGCTGGGCACGCCATGGGTGTCAGCAGAGCAGATGAACAGGGACTGGTGTGGCTAATACAGGATGGACTTGAACAACCTTGAGCAAGCATCCTACGATCCAGTGCTTCCAGTCTTGTGCTGCCTGCTGACATTCATAGTGGTGGGCACAGAAAGGGAAGGCTTTCCCAAACTCTCCTTTCCATGGAAAGCCAAGGTATGTTAAAAAAATAACAAAACGCTGCCCTTCCACTGTGACAGTGACAGAGAGGGCTGCTTGTTCACACCTTTTAACTTAGGGCATCTCAAGGGGGGACTCTGGATTACTCTTTGCACACATGCTTTGCCTGATGCAATAATTGCCCCCCTCTCTCTGTTTTGGCCTTGTTTCAGTCAGAGTTCCTGTATTTCTCTGAGCAAGATAGCAGTGGTAGACACTTAAATCTTTATACCTGGGGCTTTAGTTCTGTTGATGAAGGAAATATGCCTACATTATTGTCATGGGAGCCTGGCTGAGTTTGTGCCAGGATGAAGCTGGCTTAACCCAGTTTGATGTCTTTTGCTCAAGCCCTTTCAGGGTTTGCTCCCAGAGCAGGTACCCAAGAGTGTCTCTGCTTTAGCTGAGGCTTTCTGGGATGCCAGTCTGTACTCTTTTCTTCCCTAGCAGCTGCCTGAGCAGATACCTCTGTGCAGACCCTACCAAGAATGGGAGCTGTAGTTTGTACAGCCCATTAGTGAAGTTTATAAAGCACTTTTGAGATGCTTCTGGGTGAAGAGCTTTTCTGAAAATCACTTCAATAGTTTATTTGTAGAGCTGACCCACTGCATCTCCTACAAATGCTGGGAGCCTGTGATTTTTGAGTGGGATATTTCTACCTGCGAGGACCACTTATCCCCAGTCTTCACCTCCCTGGGAAGAGTCTCAGCCTCAATGCTCAGCCAGGAAGAAAATCTGCTGCTTCATGACTTGGAGCAATGTTCATGTGAGGGAGAGCCAGTGGGGAAGGGCACCAAGCGGCTTTGGGACGTACAACCAAAGCTGGAATTAATCCAGGCTCTTCTCAAAGGGGTTTTGTGAGGAAAACCAGAGCAGTGCTTAGCTTTTGGAGCCTGGAGGCAAGCTTTGGTCAGAGAGGAAAATGGGTTTAGTTGCCTCACCCTGCTCCCTGCTTGCATATGTTGTTGGGCCAGCCTGTGCCTGGGCGGGATATATGGTGTCCCCATGGCAGGGCGGGATGGAGGCAGTGTGCAGAGCTGTGCAGATGCTAAGGAGCAGGTTGCAGGTCATCAGGGGATGCCACAGGTTACCGAGGGCTTTTCCCTGCCTGTCCATCCTGGGCTGATGTCATGCCAAGTGCTATTACAAGTGCAGAGTTACAGCTGGCTCAAATCTGGGCATACCACAGAGGGACGCTCTGGCATGGAGCGTTGTGGCACTGGGGGAAAACCTTGTCACTGCCACTCCTCCCTGGCCCTCACCTTTCAAACCGTGCTTTTTCCTTGCAACATTGCTGGGGGAAGAGGCATCTAATGGTCCTGTGCTTGTTTTGGATGTACCCGGGCCGGGGCCGGGGCGAAGGCAGGAATGCCTGACACAGCAGAGCCTTTCCACAGCAGCTGCAGCAGTGACAGCGTGGGTGTCTCACAGAGAAATGCAGCTATTAAAATGCCTGCCATCCATCCCTGGCTGTGGGTGGCACCCCGCAAAGGCTGCTCCACCCATACAACAGCCTAAAGGCTGCTCCTTCCTCTGTGAGCCCGAGACCGGCTCTGCAAAGAGAGCTTTTAGGTGGCATGTTAGAGACCCTCACTATGAGCGTGGTAATCTGGTTTTATGGAAAAGCTTTGCTGTCGCTGTGTCGAAATCCTTAGCACTCACTTGCAACAACTTTTAGTTAATTCAAGGAAATCACACATTGAGAATTTGCCTTTAGAAGCATCACTTTTAAGCCTTGCTGCTGTCTTTTCCTGATGGTTTTGTCAGCTTCCGGCCTGTAGAGCCCATGGAGGTTTTTCTTTGGATCAGGAAAAGGCTTTCTGAAGGAGCTGGTGTTTGGGCTGAGCTCAGGTGTCCATCTCAGCATGGGGCTGGGACGGATGGGGTGTTGCAGGAGTGTAGCCTGTCCGCCTTTGCTAGACACTGAGTCACCCATCCTTGCATTTTAAATAGGCGTCTCGGAAAGGGAGCAGTGGGAGGTGGCACAGCACCATCCCTTGCACCCATCAGCCTGCTTTAGATCCCATCCGAGGTTGCTTCCATCCAAGGCTGATGAGTTTGGCGCTTGCTCTTTGCTTATGGCTCAGGCTTTGCGCAGAAGCAAAGGTAGCAGAAATGATTTAATTAGTTTCCCTTTGATTTTTTTTCCCCTTCTCTTCATCTTCAAAGGCAGGAAGAGAAAATTCAGCTGTACATGCACGTGCTGTTCAGCTGGACGCGTGAGCTGGTGGGAGGGCAGCCCTGAGCCCAGGGGGACTTGCATTCACACAAGCACTCCTTGTCAACCCTGGTCCTTCCCCAAGAATGGAGGTCTTGTTCCTGCACAGATCCCCCCCTTCTCCTGGGGGAGGGAGGCAGGAAGCCCAGCAGAGCCTCTGTGCGTAACGGGCCCATGTGTCCTGATTTTATTTGTGCGTCAGAACCTGAGGAGGAGAGTTTGCAGCCAGGCGGGGCTCGGGGCACTGAACCCCCCAGCTTTGCTTGAGCTTTGCGGGTTCAAAGGCACCCGCTGGTGACGGTGACCTAATGGTAAAACCCGATTGCTCCATGGGCGTGTGGCTGATCTGGGCCAGCACCATCATCTGAGCGAGGCAACAGGATGTGAGCTGGAAAGGAGTCGCCTGTCTTGGAGAGCCGCCAGCACCCAGCCCTGAAACCTGCGGGAGCAGAGGAGATCTGGGGTGGGAGGGGAGGATAGGCTCCCAGCCGGCACAGGTCATGCCAAGTATGGGAAAAAGAAAGGCAAAAAAGCTGGAGAGGGAGAAAAAAGAGCAGGGAAGGTGCAGAAGGTGGGGATAGCTATGGCAAAGAAGGTGAGCATATGCGTTGGCAGAGCTGCGCGAAGCAACGCAGGAAATTTTCTGCTGACGCGGTGACTTGGCCCAGTTAAAGGTCTTGCCTTAAATGAGATCCATCACATGTGCAGCTTTGCCACAGAGCTACGGCCATGCTGCAGAGCTGAGATTTACAATGTCCCAAAGCCTGAGGGTGTCTGACACGAGGAATCTAATTTAAGCCCATTAAACAGAAATTATCTTTCTCAGCAACATGTTGGAGAAGTGCAGAGGGAGAGCCCGGCCTTTTAAGACTATGGATTTCTGCTCCAGAAAAAAAAAAAAGGAAAGGGAAAAAAGTGCCTCCTCAATCATAAGAGCCAGTTTGGCAATTGCACATAGTAATTAGTTTAATTCAAATACCTAGAGGGGAAAAAATGATTGCAAAACCTGCCCAGAGAGTTTGGTGGTTGTGGGATGGTTCCCATTGGCAAAGGGTCAAGGCAAGGTCCCACCCATGGCCTTTGTGTTCCCATGCGCGGGAGGAGCGCTCAGCAGCGCTTCCCGGGAGATTTCCCTCCCCACATGGTTACGCCCTTGGCTTGGGCTCATTGCACAAGTATTTTAAGCATGCTGATAAAAGGCCAGCAGTCGCTGCCCAGTGTTACATGAACACCTGGCTGCCTGTTCTCTCTGGGAGCTGGGGATTATTTCCCCGTGGCTGCCCACGTTAAATATCGCACTCAGCTCCACATCTTCTTGCGTACAGGACAGCATTCTCCTCATCCTTCCCAGGCGTGTGGCGACAACACCTCAGCGTGTGTCTTAGTAGAAAACTGATGCCAGCAGCCCAAATAATCACACTGATAGTGAAAAAAAAACTGCAAGAATCATTTCAGAGCTGGGCACAAGTTTATTGAATATGCTGCCAGCTTGCTGTTCCTCCCACTGTTGGGGGCTAATGATTTTCTGGCTGGACGGGTATTTTCTGCTCCTCTGAATGTGACAGCTGTCCTGAACAAAGACTGCAGGACAAAAGAGCATACTGGGTGTGTGCGGGACAGCCTTGTGTCCCAGGGGATGTCCTGGCCATCCGTCTGCACGTGGAAAAAGCCCTTGCCTTTGCCAAACTGGAGGTGCTTCCCCATCCGCTGGGTTCCTGTTAAGGATGCAAATGTGAGGGAACCGGCCCAGCCGGGCGAAGGGCTCGCATATCCATCCAAATGGAAATATCCGCTCTTTTTGCAAAGGGGGGTGGGGGAATATCTCAAGGGGGTTCTGACTTATCTGTGGTTTTATTTATTTATTCTTAAAGACCTAGTTAGGCCTAAACCTCTGACTCCTGCTGGAGAGCTGTTTCTCTGTTTCACACTAGAGAATAAATACCAGTAGTAGCTTGGGTGGAACAGGGCCCACTCAGGTAATTAGCAGATTGGAAGAATCTGTGTGATTTGCTAGGAAGGCTCAAAAATAACCCTAGAAATTACTTCTCCATCCCTAATCCCATGCAGTTGTTACCAGCCCTGCCAGGCGTGATGTTCAGCAGCACTTTCTGGGGCCAAAGGCATGCCTGGACCCTGGTGACACGAGTGGAGAGCACCCACTTGCCTTTTGGGCAGTGCTGCGATTGCCAAGACTGCTCAGGGAAGAGGTTTTTGTGGTGGAAACTGGTCCCCATGCCTGCAGGAGTCCCTAACCAGAACAAACCCTAATGGGACTGCTATGAATTAATGCAAGAAATTATTTTGAAGTGATTTGTTACTACTGCAGGGGAGCAGCATCAGGGATGAAGAGGATCCCCTGTGCTCTTCTCTGCTTTTCTGTGCCAGGACTTGCTCTCACCCTGTGTGTCTCTGCCATCTCTCCTAGGTGCCATGCTTGGGATTTGCGCCTCAGTGCAGCCCTTGACCCGGACGGTGGGTCCAACCATTGGTGGAGTTTTATACAAACAATTTGGAGTCTCCTCCTTCGGCTATTTACAGCTAATGGTCAATTTAGGTTTGTTTGTTTACCTCTTAAAGAGTAAAATCCCACTGGGAGAGATGAAAAGCCAATAACACAGTTGCAAGAAAGTAACCCCCTTATTTTTTCCATAGAAATAAATTCTTGAGTTTTATTTTTGATTCCGTAAACCTAGAATAAAATAATTTGAACAATCCTTGCATTTTGTCAACATTTCCATCTAGAGTAAGGGACAGATCAGTTTGCGAAGGTCTTGCAGCCACACTGGAGACTATGGGGGCCATGGGACCCCTGGAGCTATCGGGTTCTTCCCATCCCCCTGCAGCAGTGGCTGTCACAGCAGGCAACAGCCCCAGGACCCTCAGCTGTTGTCAGGCAGCATTCCTGCTTGGATTCACTGAAACTGAAGGGATTAGGAGCCAGTGCCCTTGCTCTGGTTTGGCTTTTTATTTCACCACCCTGAAATGATACCAAGAAAAAATGGGGGGTCAAACACATCTGCTTTTGAGCGTTGTTTTGCTGCATTAAATGTGTCTCCAGCATTCTCAGGTTAGAGGGGGCACTGAGGCCAAAGGCTTTCAAACGCTGTGGCCAGAGGATTGCTACATCCACAGCTCAGTCATGTGCAGCCCTGCCTCTGCACGAGCTGCCAGCAATGAGCGAGGATGCAAAACCCCAACGTACCAGGCTGCAGTGCCAGAGCCTCCCTGCCGCTTCCAGAAACTGGGCCAACCTTCCTTCCAGGTTTTTTCCCCCCTTCCTGTACCAAGTCTCTCTCGCTCTTACTACAGGGTTATGTAATTGCATACTTTGCAACTTCCTCTAGTGCAAAGTCTCCTGCAAGAATTGCGCTGAGATTGGGAAGGGGAAATTACCTGCTGGAAATGACCAAGTTTGGAGCGAGTACTTTGCCTGCTACGCTCACAGTCCTGACTGCCAGAGTTGAGTTGTGTGCTGCAGCATTGCTCTCGAGGAAGTTGGTTAGTGAGAATTAAGCCTCACAAAAGAAAACTTCAGTACTTTTATCCAAAAAAAATCAGATTTTTTTCCAAGCTTCTTGGTCCGGGTGCTCTAGGAAAAGAGCCTGCCTCCATTCTTCAGATATCCTGCAGAAATTTAACTCTGTCTAGAGACTGCAGAGCTTTAGAAGGAAGAGAGGAGAGCGAGTTCAGCTTGCTTTACTACAAAGCTGAGGAATCCACGGAGCGTTGGCGCTCTTATTCCGAAACCAAGAATCCAGTTTTGTGCCTTAGCACAGCACTAAGCTATGGGGGCTGGGGGAGGATGCAGGGCGTTCGCAAAGGGCAGCGTTTTCCTGTGGCAGGGAGCTCCTGCGCCTTCTGCAGCTGCCATTACTCAATTTTATGGGAAAGAGCTTCTAGAGGAGCACTTAGGCAAGCTGTGGTAGGCTTTTCTATCTCCACCACTGACCAGAACTGAACCTCAACACCTTTTCCCTCCCTGGTCAGGAGACAAGGTCAAACACAAACGGGTTATCTGGGCTTTCTCCACCTCCCACTGCCCAGTCCAGGGCACCAAAAAGCCAAGCCTTACCCACTCTTTTAAAGCCACTTCACCACTGCTGTATCCACAGATATGCCTCAACAAAAGTTACTGCAGCCCAGAGTACAGTAATAAAAAGTGAACATTTCAAGTAATTTATTTGGAATGGACACATTAATGCAAAAGCAATATTAAGACCAGTAACTGCTGAAAGACATTCAACAAAATAAATACAAATATAGATACTACAAATAATTTAAACTGTGTTTAACACCACCAGTCAGTGTTGAATCTTCCTTGCATCTCATAAATAGAAGATAATAGTTCACAAAGCTGTGCCGCTCAAAACATGTGGACGCTTTGCTAGAAGTCCTGTATGAAAGTCTTTGGTTTTTCTTTATGCATCTCAGGCAAAGCTCAGGGCTCTTTGCTCAGCAGCCGCAACGGGCTTGGAGAAAACCAAGCTGCTTCCAGCTCTCTTCTTTGCTTTCCTTCATTGGTACCCTGTCCCATTTCAGTCCAAGACACTCGATCTGGTTTATCATCCAGTGGTATGCTCTAAAGGTACCAAGAGAAAAGTGGGTTAGTTAAACAAGCAGGACAGCAAGGCACAGGAAAAAAAAAATGGAAAGTTTTAAAGGGAAAGTAAGCACTGAGCGTTTATTTTCACAGATTTTTTGTTAGCAGATTCTGTGAGGCAAGCACTGCCAAGTGCCATGTCTTATTCCCCGCCACCCCCACGCCGTCCTCTCAGCACGCTGCACAAGTCCGGCTCCCAGCAGAAATTCCCCGCGATGCGGAAAGGGGCCAAACCCCCTGCGATGGCTCGGGACAAGGGAGCGCTCCCCGAAAGCTGTGCGCTGGCGCGGCCGGGCAGCA
>VZTH01033565.1:7502-48496 GCA_013397815.1 Aleadryas rufinucha
CCCCCCTTTTGCCCCATAGATACACTAATCACATGGTCACCAGATGGCATATACAGAACTTTGAATGCAGTGCAATATTTATAGCCACCAATTTGCGGCCTTAAAGTCAGAATATTAAACTGTTTATTTCATGTGGCTGAAAAGAGGCATGTTATTGCTGTTTATTTTTGTTGTCGTTACTACTGAGAGCCCAGGAAAGAACTGGTTTGTGCAACTGAAGTGGGCAACTATGCCTTGAAATTGCCTCAGTGTTCTTGCAGCCTTGGTGAAGAGAGCAAAGCCGGTTGTAAACTCGGTTGTAAATTAGTCTGGGAACCTCCACCACCTTAATTTATTCCTATCCTGCACTAGACATTCCATTTAATTTTTAAACTTCTAGGTCAGTTCTGGAACAGGAACAAGAGGTTTCCAAGAAATATAGTCCTACCAGCTCATAAGAAAGTGGATTCTCTCTTCTCATAATGTTATCCCTAGTTGAAAATCTTGGTTGAAAAGCACTGGACTTAATTTTGTTGCAGAGCTGGGTGAGAGCTGGTCAACTCCCCACTGTGTCACAGGGTCTCCAAAGGCAAGTATGGCAAGGGTGGCGTTGCTCCCGGCCCTGCCGTCATCATTATCCTCATGTCCCTCTCAGGTGGAGGGGATCACACTGCACAGAAGCCCCTCCAGTGCTGAGGTAGCATCTGGATCCTATGGCACTTTCCCCCAAAGTTTGATTTTCTCCCCAGTTATTACAGGAGCAGCAGCCGTGCTGGATGTCAAAATGTCTTATTTGCTCTTACTGTTGGAGGCCACAAGAGGGAGAAGAAGATAACGAAGCAAAAGCACAAGCGGTTGCGTGCTCCAAATCCTCTTTGAGCTGCATAAAGTCTGTCTGCTCCTCCAGCTTCCTGGGTCCAAGTAAACAGTCATTAAGCTTTCAAAGTCTGAATATCAGAAAATCACAAATGAAAGGTAAATGAAAATGACATTGGAGCAACGTTTGCCTTTATGTTGTGCCATACCCTAACTGACAAGGACAGAATATTTCTTCCCAAAATAATACTAAATGCCTCATAGAAAAGAAAAATTAAAAATACTTTAATAAAAATAGAAATATAATTAAAGAGAACACATTTATTCCTGGAACACGTTTACAAAAAAACAGTGTGTAGGTTTTTCCTTGATAGAAGATACTGCAGAAGCTTGCATAGATTTTGGGGGTTTTGAGCCTTTATGAATTGAAAGAAAAATATTCAGTTTCCTTTGTGGGTGTTCTTTTATATATGAAGAAACTGATAATGCATACCCTGACTATTTTAAGGAAGTTAATTTGCATTACAGCACAAACTTCTAAGAAGCAGTTCTATTAAAAAATTTACAATATCATTATGAGTATGTAGACTTGCGAAAGCAAAATGTAGGAAATATATAGTGTTTCTACTAGACACTACATCAGCCCTACCAGTATTAAAAAGCCCAGAATTATAAAGGTGTATTATCACCTTTTAGAGTGTTTATGTAACAGTATTCATGCGCTCACACTGTCAACTAGAGACCTTTAGTGAACTCACTGTTTAACAACATTGCTGAAGAAAGTATGTAACGATGATGTATAAAACATGTTATCATGGGCTATAAAATAACCTTTCACTTTCTTCCTTTTGCTTTATTATTTGAATGCTGTGTTTTTAACATTGTTTGAAGACCACCAGGGGACTGTGGCAATTCATAATGTTGCTACACTGAAAATAATGTGTTTGATTTATTTTTAATGTGAATACAGTAGTGATTTTGTTTGTCAGAAGCCATTAGGAACAAAGTTGGATATTAGACTCTTCTATTGCAAATTTAATGGAATAGGAAATGTAAATAGATCATAAACAGGGATATGATTTAAAAATGCACTCTTTTATGTTTAATGAAATGACATTAAAATGTTTTGCCGCTACAAACAAAATATGTGCATTTCTAGCAAAATTATAAATCTTCTATTGCAAAAAAAAAAATATGGAGAGGAAAGATAGATTATAAAAATTAGAAGAAACTGCATTTTTTCACAGTAAATTTTATTCTGTTTCTGAACTGATTTTTTGGTTTCAATTAATTTATTCTCTCCATTTTCTTTTTCTGATCTAAAAAGAATAAGCAACAAAAGTAAAGATGTGAAAATAAATGGGCAGAACAGCTAAATGATTTTAAGTGTTTTCACTAATTTTGTGCACCTACTTATGAAAGACCAATTAAATGATATATGCAGATCTTTGTAACAAGTAGCCCAATCAGTTTAGTATTTTGTTAGGAATGACAGAATGATCTCAAACTATACCTTTTTCTGTTTTTTCTTCTCTTTTTCTGTTTTGTTTGTTTTCTCTTTGAAAATTTAATTTTAAGTTGTGCATTCTGTTTACGTCTTACAGAAGATAAAATACATATTTTCCATCATAAAACTGTAGAGTTTTTATCACATCTCATTGTGTCAGTTCCATACTTTTCCTGTCATGTCTCCAGTGCAGATTGCTTAAAAGTTAGACAGTCAATCTCAAGAAAACAAGATGAAAATAACTTTGCCTTAATGCAACAAGAGCAGTAATTTTCTTTAAAATTGTATGGACTTCAGGGTCTTTTTTTCCAAGTACATTTTTGCTTTTTCCTTTCTAGGTGGAGACATCTTTTATAGATCTAGGAAGTAAAACTTTCAAACTCAGGTGTTGCATTCTATAATAAGATATTAAGATTAAAAAAAAAAAAGAAAGTTCTATTCCTTTCAGTGTTCTCATTTCTAATCTCTTCAGTTCATGGTAAAGATCACAATTTTGCTATAGTTCTTATTTCAGCTTTCTTACTTAGCATGTTAGCAAGCTTGATCATAGTTAGATTTACTCAAAAACTATACAGAACAGCTGTACAGAAATGTGCTTTTTTGTTGTTTTGCTTTGTTTTGTATTGTTTCCTTTACTGCAGAGGGTCACAAAATATGCTGGAAACCCTAAACTAGTCTCAGGCTACAACAAACAGTGTCACTGCTCACCAAATGACAGATGCTTCACTGTTGTGACAGTGGTAGTTGTGTGGGCCACCTGGAAGAATAGAGACCATCACTTAGTTGTAAGCCACTGTCATAAAATCCTCCTTGATTTACCATCTGCTTTTTTGAAATGCACATGAAATTAAATATCTTAATGGAAGCACAGAATGGGATGGTATGGGGTGGTTCAGTGTGAAACTTTTATTGTGAGTTCAGTGAAGGAATAAACCACAGCCGCTCTTGTCTATGTTGTGCTGTTAGGGTTTTGAAAACCTGTACTCTGCTTCTTTGCCTGTAATAAATCCAATTAACAGTGAATTCCAGCTTTTATTGTAAAATACCATATTTTTATGCATTATTCCTATTTTTTCTCAACAAAATAGTTTTCAGCTCTTAGAAATTGCAAATAGATTGCTCAAATTGTTAGTATTTATATAATGTCAAATACAACAATATTTATGATACAAATTTGCAGGCAAATGAGCTATTTATTTGAGTACAGACGTGTGTGTGTTTCCTAGATCCGATTTATATTACTGTAATAGATTTAATTATATAGACCTTGTTTTCATATCAGTTTATAGAAAGAGTTATTTAGATGCAAGTCTTCCTCTGTAAGGAAGAGTTATGTAGGAGAGGCTTAAATTAACAAAATATATTTCCAGAGAATACTTAAATCAACAAGAAAGGAGTTGGGAGGAATACTTTTATGCATATAGTATCACTAAAAGGAAATACTCACTTTTTAATGACGCCTTATAATTATTAGCCTCCATGGATTCAGTCTACAACCACTAAAAAATATGTTTGATTCATAATACAGATTATAGGATTTTCCTCAGTACTCATGTGAAAAAAGATCTCAAAGACAGCATTGAAGAGATTTCCCGAGTGCTAAGGGCAACAAGAGAGAGGAACATTTTAGCGTTAGTAACTGCAACTTGTGCAGGTGACATCTATTTTTATACATCATCTGAGCTTGTTGCTTGTCTTTACAGACACAGCTAATGTTTGGAAATGTTTTTATTTTCCTGTCATTGCCGAAATAATTCTGTTCTACCTCTTTGTTGCTGTTTGTTTGTTTTGTTGTGGTTTTGGTTTGGTTTGGTTTTGGATTGGATTGGTTGATTTTTTTGGGGTGGTGGTTGCTTTTTTTCTTTCCTTTTTCTTTCCTGTTTTTTTGTTTTTTCAGCACCGAAAATTTATGCAAATAAAAAATCCTGCTCTTTAGCATAAAAAGTCCAAAGTTTTGTATATATATGTATGTAAGCATTAGTAGAGAATTTCTACATGCAATGGATGAAGCAGGATTTACAGGGAGAAACAGCTGGCGATCAAAAAATTCAATTGCAAACAATACTGGTTGGAAGTAATTCCCAGTCAGATGTGCTTGAGCTGGCTGAATGCTGGAAGGGCAGAGATGATCTTGCTGGAATTCAGCAGCGAAACAGAGCCACATCCAAGAGGCATACACGGGAGTTGAAAAGTTCAGGGAAGGCCTTAAGCATTCCAGCATTTTAGGAGAGGAGAGGTTTCTAGTTTATTTAAAGTCAAAGTGTTACTGTACAAAAACATGACTGTTATGAACTATATAATGGCAAAGGATACCGGTTTTCCTTGCTGAGTTATTGGCTTTTTTGCTTTTCAGATTTTTTCATATGTTTTAATTCTATTTCAGGTTCAGTAATATAATATAGGCAGGGAAAGGTATACACTTTTAAAAGCCACAGTTGTGCTTGGGTTATGGAAACTGGGGCAAAAGTGGTTATAGCTTTGTGATGTGTGTGGGATAGAAGACTATTTCTCTTGCAAGCATAGAATGGAAAATAAGGTGAAAATTTTCTTTTTCTTTGCATAATAGCTTTTTTGTGTAAACTAATTATCACATGGAATGTCACACAGAAATAGTCCTTCAAATATTAAATAAAAGTTTTCATAGAATTATGTACAAAATCATTCAACACTCTTTATCTCAATACTTATGCGGTGACAATAGTTATGCCTTTTTCCTGCTGCAGTTTATAAGTGAATATTAAACTCTAACGGCTACCTAGGTTGATGAGGGTGGTTTTTTTCCCTTTTCCATCAAATAATTTATCTTTTTAAAAATAATTCCTATAATTATCAAGCATTCTAGAAAGACTTTTTCTTCCATTAATGTTCTGTGTGCTAGACATTTATGCAGGTAAAAATTCTTCCAGTCTGTATCCTCAATAACATCTTATTAAGGAATAGATGGAGGGTTGTATTTATGAGTGTACCAGAACTAGGCCCATAGCTAGCATTACTTCTAAATGCCATTCAGTGTAATTTTAAAACAGCATTTTATAAGTATAATAAATACTGAATGAAAAAGAAAACAATAAAAACTTGTAACTGCCAGCAAACAAGGAAAACTCCTCTTTTTGCTTATGGTTTTGCCAAAACAAAAACTATGAAACATAGATTGTTCAGAGTTACATCCCTGATTTCTGTGAAAATGGAAAGAATTCTGTGGGGTATAAAACACCTGCTATTGCACACATATTGACAAACATAGATATATAAATTTAAAAAAAACCTTTGTTGCAGACCTCCCTTCCTTGAAATAAACCCAATTTAAAAATACTATTCTCTCTTAAGGCAGTGAAAATAATGAATCAAGTTAAATAGGGTAAGCGTATAAATTATAAGAAGTGATGTGTTTAGTCCTGTCATGGAGACTGATTTTAAGTTTAAAACAGAGGGGTGTTTCCCTTTGCAAACATTTTGGGTAGCAAAATTTAATATGAAAAGTTCCACATAAGACTAAGCAATCTTTCCCTACATGTAAAAACAGCCTTTCTATTTCAGAAAGATACACTTACCTATGAGACCACTACTGCCACAAAGAGTGCAATCGGGGCTAGACAGGCCATGAACTTATTAAGGGAATGGCAAAGAGCCTTGGTCTTCCTTTTTCCTGAGGAAAGCAAGGTTTGCAGTCCCATGTCATGTAGCATAGACCCACATACACATCTAATTAGATATCTATATAGAGCAATCTTTGGGCTTGGCTCTTTAACCCCAAAGAACACAAGCAGTCTTTTTTCCCAGCTCACTGTTTGGCTCTCACCTGCAGTACTTTTTTAGTCAGTCACCAGCCCTTGAACAGCCATCTGAATGATGCACACACAGGTGGAATATTGATGAGATGAAGCGCACACATCTGATGTAGAAATTAGATGGGCCATTTTTCATTTCTAAAGTGGTCTGCAAATATTAAAGGTCATTAAAATGAAATAAAAATAAATTTGTCTTTATGGATTGCTGCTCCTTTATGTCTCAGGCTTGCAAAGAGCTTCATGTAGGCAGGCAATTTTGTTTAAGTACAGCTTGTTTGCTGACTTCTTGCAAGATTATAGATTTCAACAATGTGAAAATGTCAATACACATATCCCGCTTTTGCCTTGGAAATGATTTTTTTTTTCAGTCAAAGCAATTATTTACTTTAACAAAAGTGTAAGACTGACTTTTTCTGCTCATGAGTGAAGCTGTCAAGTTATGCTATTTACTTGGGTGAAACTTCTTCATGAAGAGAAGGACATATGAAGAACTCCTCAAGACAGAAGAGTACTTTCTTTCTGGTGAGTGCAATGGATGTAGACAGAGGACACTGTACCAGACCACTTATATCGCTACTCTTTTTTTCAGTGAAAAATGAAATATAGTGACAGAAATATTTAAATATTGACTTTTTTTCCCCAACAAATTATTTATTTAAGAAAGATGGGGGGGAATTTTGTTACATTCCTCCTGGAACCTTTTATGAATTGAACTTATTTGTGACTATACAGCTTATAAAAAAATCTCTGTTTAATGTCCATGATCTAAGTAAAATCTCCCATAAATAAGACAGAGACACAAAATACTCCTCCAATTTCAGTATTTCTGGGGCCAACAGAACTATTTGTTTTTTATAGGTTTGATACATATACAGGACTGAAATTTTCTTGCTCACTGCCAACTGTAAATAATAATTTGTAAAAATGTAATAGATTTTCTTTTTACATATTTATCCTTCTATGAATGAGAAACAGAATATATATACAGTCTGTAAATATAATGAGGAGGATAAAGTTCACTGTCTGCATATAATTAAAGTCAGTGTTATTTTTTTACTCAAGTATTTCCATCCCAAGGAAAGGAAATTTTTTTGTTAGATGGTGCTTACAATTTGGAGCTGTATTCTAAGGAGTATAGAAGGAGACAGAAGACAGAGGAGCTATATTTTTTTGGTAAGATACATCCCTTTGACTCTGCATAAACTCTGAGTGTTATTCTGAAAAGGAAACACTCGTATTTTTTGTATGGCAAATGAATTTACTTATGTGAATGGCAGGCACTCAAACTAGAACCAAAGGTTTGAGACAAATGCTTCTGTTGCCTCCCTTAGTGAATGCTGACATTTTTAATGGCAACATCCTTTCATCGCTGTTCAACGGGGAGCACTTCAGTACCTCTTCTCCAGCACTAGCAGCCCTCAGCAGCTGCTCACTACCTGTGGGCTGGGCTGGTCTCTGCCTTCTTCCCATGAGAAGAACTAAAAGCACAGAAACTGAACCTTAGAAATCATCTACTGTTTAGCCTATTAACACCCATGATGAAGTAGTCCTATACGTTAACTACATATAGTGAATTCTATTTGATATCTGTTTACCAAATCTTTTAGATATTTTCTAATAGTTTTTATGATAGACTCTCCCTTGTCAGGAAGCCCTTAGGTTTTACCAGTATAATTTCCTTGCTTTCCTGACTGTACTGTTCAACATCTTTTATTTCTTCATCTTTTACAGAGCTGGCAGAGCATAGAAATAGTTTAGATTAATCAAAGAAACTTAATGCATCTCTATGACTTAAAAGAATGTTTAAGGCTCCAGCACTTTCCTTCTTAAGCTTGAGAAATGAAGACTTATATTTATTTTTCTTTAAAAGTTGGATGAAGTTCTTCCGTTTCTGACTCAATTTTTCACAGAGGGTTTTCTGTTTGTTTTTTACCTTTCTGAGTCGTCATGAAATCTAGCCCTCAGGAGATTAGCCTCTTTCTCACAGTTTCTGAAAAACACAGTATATTTTGTTTTAAAAATCTGTCTTTAATACTACTCCAGTAAGTAGAGATTTATCTCCACGTTTGAGTTTAAAAAGCAACTCACTTCAATAGTTCTACTACTGGAAGAGGTATAGAAAACTATAACGGCAATTTGAATTACATATATTCAATGAGGCTATGATAAAACTGTTTATTGTATGTCTGAGAAAGTTTGGGAAAAGTACAGTAGTGTGTGTAAGTCTTTATAAAGCTACTGTCATTCAATGTGCACTGGTCACAAAATGGATTCTCTTTAAATTTTGACTCTTAACTCTTAAAAAAAGAAAAAAGTCTGTTGTTGATACACATTTTCCCAAACTTTCCAAAATGGAACTTTCTATAATTTTCATACTGTAATTAGCTCTCTGTAGATATGAATGAGTCTTAGGGGAAATAAGTGCATACCATTCTTGGGACTCTTCAAGTATTTTTTTTCTCCTTCATCATTTCAAGTTCAAAAAATGCTTTGGAGTCATGTATCACATAGTGCCCACTTCTGACCACATAGTACTTTTGTTTTCAATGATTGTTATTTCTGAGATTACCATAAGAAAAAGAAAGGATTCAACCCAGTCAGTAGACTGATCTAAAATCTGTTAAAACAGTAGGAAATCTTGCAGTTTCTGCAGATAGTTTTGAAACAAACCAGGACTGGATGTTTTTGTCCTTTAGAGTTTAATTTAACTGCAGGTACTTCCTGTCTCCTTTCCATTTAATTTCAAGTTGTCTACACAGGTTTTATATGAAAAATAGAGACAGAAATTGCTGGAACAATACTCAGCAGCTGTTGGCTTTTGATTCAGTAAGCCTTTTAAAAAAAACACTCTTCAAAATAAAATATTGTTATTTAATGTTAATGTTTAGACATGAACAGTATGTCGCTGATAGCGAAGTAAGTCAGGGAATGCTATTGCACTCACTCCCATAGTTATTAGGAACAATATGAATACTGCCACTGAGTAAAAGGACGGTGATCCAAACTATTTTTCTCTCTGGTTTTCTTCTGGATCCAAGTGATTCTTAAACTCTTTAGCAGACTTAAACTGTTTCTACATGAAGCTGCTATATAAACTCTTGTACTTCATATTTTTATTACATCTCATTCAAATGATCTTTTGCACCTTGAGTTTTTAATTTGATAAGCCTTGACTAGCAGGAAGATTTTTCACTGTATTTAAAGACATTTTCCTCCCCTTAACATGATTAAGTATAAGATATTTTGCCTTTGCCCTCTCCAAGTTGTGCTGGAAGCAGATGTTAATATTTTATACACAATTTTCCTTAACCCATAATTGGAAATAAAGACAAAATAATGTAATGTTTCAAGATTCCTCAGTATTAACTAATTAAACCAGCAGCAGGCCTCGAGCATGGGACAATGGCAAACTTTCAGATGAATTAATTTTATGGAAGACCAGCTGAGTAATTGGACTCCAATTACAGGCTGTTTAGCTCCCTCATCACCTTCACATATAATTAAATTCAATTGGTTGATACAGCTTCTATTTTTATGAGGGCACTTACTAGCTTTTTGAACCCCACTGTGACTTTGGATCTAGGCCAATCAATTATTACTCATTTCTCTTTCAAATGGAAATTCTCTAGATTAGTCATATCTTCTATAATGCACTGCTCGCATTTAAAAGATCTGTCTATAACGCATTGCAGCTGAGAAATGGATGAAGAGAAATGTTTATGGATGTTTTTGTTCCACAAACAATATATAGGATGTAACTGTATATTTGTCATTGATTTCGATGAACGAAGGCCACGTGCTTTTATGAACTATCTTGAGAGATGCTACATCTCTTGAGAGATATGATGATACACAGTGTATCATTGTATTTGCAAATGCCATGCTTGTTCATGTTACAAATAATTACTGAAATCACTCATTCGGTCTAAAATTGTCTTTATTGGCATGTAAAAAGTAAGTCATTATGTATAGCTAGCTGTGAATCCCTTAGTAGTCCATTTTTCCTTCTTTAATTCCATTTCAAATTAAATAAAAACATTGTTAGTAATTAAAACAAAAAACTAAAAAAACTAAAAAACCCTAAATTACTGCTT
Source organism: Aleadryas rufinucha (assembly GCA_013397815.1). Classification (NCBI taxonomy): domain Eukaryota; kingdom Metazoa; phylum Chordata; class Aves; order Passeriformes; genus Aleadryas; species Aleadryas rufinucha. Next base: position 17,687 of record VZTH01033565.1, read on the forward strand.
ATCTAGAGAAAAATTTAAGAGCCCCTGATCCATAGGTAGTTAAATAGTTTGTCCAAAAGAAAGAAAAAGTATTTCTATTTTGAGTGTTAGAATGTTTCTATCTTAAAGCACTTGGCTTTGAATTAGTCCATATTTTCAACTGGAAACAGAACATGAATTAATAAGTACGCTTGTAGTATTTCACTCATAACTAGTCTATAAGGAGAGTCAACAAATGACTAGAACTGATATGGCACTTTTGCCTGTTCTTAGTATATTGTTTCCAGTGTATTTATTTCCAAAGAGAGCAATATATCATCGTTAATAAAACAGGAAGCAGGGAAGGAATAGTGACATCAGTGATCTTTTCCAGCTCTACTGAGTGATCAATAAAGAAAAAGGCAGTGTCAAATATGAAATATTACTTTTCTTTAGACCTTTCAGTTAGGGAAATATCAAACCTATTTCTTCAATCCTTAAACTCTTGAATTTGAATACAAGCCATTGATTAGCTATGTAAAAAATGACATTGAAACATGCCAAATTACAACAAAGTCTCTATGAAACTGCATTACTACTGATTGACTAGCAAAATACAACATTAATGATTAATGGGTTTGTAATAAATACCAGAAAAGTAGCCTTCACTACCTTCTCTTTTGGGGCTTCCTTTCCCACAAGAGCAGAAAACTCACCTCTAAAAACAGCAGGAAGTTCTCCTCTTGGGCTTTTTTTTTCTCTTCCTCTCACAGAATTAAGATAGTATACATTAGAAGGTGGGTACTTCAGATCTTCACTGCTTAATTTTGTTTTTTTTCTCCTGATTACTCTGTAACTGAAAAAAACAAATCCATATCCTGAACAAAACCCCTCACATTTTGTATAGGCACATGATATACAAGGGGAAAAAATACAATAAAAAGATTCCTGAGGAAAATGCTTTTCATTGTTTTAAGATAAGTGTGACCATCTTACTTGATGTTATCAAAATATGTTATTAATTATAGTTGCTTTTGTTATTTTAGAATAAAGAAAAGGTAGTAGAAATGTTAAAATAATGTAGTCCAGGTTTGTCTTTTGTTTGTTTGTTTTGCTTGCTTGCTTGCTTTTCTTTCTAAATATTTAAGAAGCCACTTTAAAAGAAACTAAGGAGTTCGTGTATCAAGTCAGTATTTTGATTTTTCCTTCAAGAATAAATGTTAAATTACTACCACTAATAATGTTGTAAATAAAGGTAGAAAATGAATTTTTCATATATGCCTCCTGTTTGAGGAGCATTGCAGATGCTTGTCACTCAGATTAAACAGGCTCTGATGGTGTGTTTGGTGCCCCCAGTCTAACATGTCTATCCTCCATTAACCCAGCTGGTCCCCTTGATGTCACCACAAGTTCATTAATACTTTCTTTCTGCCAAGAAGACACAGCATTTATGCAATAAAGAGCATAACTAATAAGATAGTATGGACCATTGCACTTCTAGGAGAGAGAAGAAAATTAGTAGTGCTGTCACAGACCTAATATCAACTCACTTGAGGTGGCAGTCAGGAAAGAAATCTCTCTAGAAACAATTTTTTTTTTTTTTCCCAAAGGCTAGATGCTTTAAATCACAGTGTTCATTAGACTTAGTCATCGTTTTGCTTCATCAAGCTTCTTGTTCCACATGTGTTTTGAAATATTTTTTTCTCCCTAGGTGGGTTAACGAAGATCAGAATGCACAACAGGGATTTCTTGCAGAGACAAAGTCAGAATCGATTAAGTTTAGAAGACAAACTGCACAGAGGGAAAGAAAGGAAAGGAAAGACCTCATTCACAGTATAATTTTACAGGATTTGTTATTTGTAAGTGGACAGCCACCTTTTCATGGATTTCTTTCTGAATAATGACAAGAATTAAAAAGAGAGAAAGTTGGTTCACCAGTACACTTACTCAGGAAATATAACTAGGTATTAGAGGTTTAGTGAAAACACCACCAGTACCACAAAGAGAAAAAAAAAGAAGCCCAGGAGGAGCATTTCCCACTATTTTTAGAGGTGAATTTTCTGCTCTTTTGGGAAATGAAACCCAAAATGTTCATAATCTGGCTTCGGCATATATTGACCAAATCATAATCTCATTAATTGTCCTACTGCCATCAAGAGTTTTTTGCATATCTTTTTTCCACTTTCTTTCCCTACCTCATGATTGAGACCATAGACTGCATTTTGAGAAACACCTTTAAATATAAGACAAAAAAAAAAAATCAAATCAGAAAGGCAAATTCCTTGCCTCCACATCTGGTTTCTTTAGAAGTTAACTGGCAGGCACATTGTTCCTTTAGTAGTGTTGCTGACCTTAAATGTTGACTCCCATTCTGCACAGCTTTGAACAATGCTAAATGAAGAAAACTTAATAAGAGAATCAAAAAGTTACTGAAACATTCATAGGCTGTATATTTAGAAGTGCATAGCTTTCTGTTATTTAAATGAAAGGCACTTAGGTATGAGGCAAAAACTTAATAATTGAATAGCTTTTAAGTTTAATCCCTGCAATACAGTGTGTTGGCAATGCAGCATGCTGCTTCTGTGGCTTCGAAGACACTTTAACTCCTAATCGTTGATACCATCAGTGTTCCCCTCCAAAAACATTCCTCATATACAGTACAACAAAGAACAGTGTGTGCCCATGGCCTGAGCTTAACAAAGTGCATTGAGAAGGACGGCTTCCTGGGCAGAAAAGCACATCAATAACACAGTGGGAAGTGGCACCAACAGAAGGTAAACACGGGTCAGTCAGGGAAGGCTTAGTAGGTGGTGGGGCACAGATTTTCACATACAATGAAGGGAATGACATCAGAGAGATTCATCTTTCTCTGTGCTTGAATTCTCAGTTATTAACTAAGGCATAACATCATACGGGACAACAAAGGCACAGAATCAGCCAGTTTTTGATTGCCTCACAGATGGCACTTAAATGTAGATTTCAGTGCTGCTGAGAGAATGACTGTGGCAATTGTATTAGCTGAACCATTCAGCTCAAGGAAAACAAAACAAAACAAAAAAAGTGATGCATTAATGTTCTGGTTAAGTAAATATTATTCAGACATGTAAGCCACTAGGCTTACCCAGTTCTCTGTCATTATTTATTAGGTACATGTGAATGGTGTATAAGAGTTTCAAATTCCCATGCATAATTTTTCTGTCAAGGACTGGCAAAAAAATAATAAAAAATAGATGTTCCCTGTATGTAGCTGCTTATATTTTATAGCTGAGCAGGAAATATTTCTTTATTTATTTCAGCTAGATTTAGCAAGAGATGAGTCTTTACAAAAGAGGCTTTTCTTTTCCATGCTGCATTAAAGTGTATTCATCTGTAACCCTTTTTATCTCTGACCTTTTTCCTAATAGAGAAATTGTTAAGGAATAGGGAAGAATTTAAATGCCACTCATATCAGACAAGAAGATGATTTTTACAAGCTGCTTTGATTATGAAGAGTGTTTATTTATGGAACTGTTCACAGATTTTTAATGCACTATCTTGATTTTGATTAGTGCTTTATACTGCAACTTTTAATTTTGCTCACAAAATTTAGACAAGAGATTTCTGTGCATGAAACTTTTTGTACTTTTAAAACTTAAAAAGGTTATGTAAATGCTGTTGATTCTTTATTGCAGTGGTATCTAAACTTTTTTGACTGTGGAAACATTTAAAAAAAAATTATAAGCATGCACTGCCAATATATGCACATTTGTGTTTTTCTTTATAATTTGTATAAAGTACTACTATATTAGCATATCATATACATTATAAAGCATGCATAAAATTAGATATTAAAAATAATGAGACAAAGATGAAATAAAACCTGCTGTTTTTTAAAATATATTTTATTTAATAATGATCCAAAAAAAAATTCTTCCTGCACCCCGGTGGATTGTCTTGTGCACTCCATGTGGGTGTGGGTGCACACACATCACTTTGGAGACAACTTCCTTATTAACAATTTGCCATCTAATAATTATAAAAATCTAAAAATCACTGCAGAAGGAATATTTTAGAACAAAATATATAGAAGCTTTATTAATTTTATCCAAACTTAAGGTTTTTTCCCCACTTTTTGAAGCACTAATTTAGTGGAACTTCCTGCAGACCCTAATTGACTTCCTAATGAGACCTTTGTCCAAATTAGATATCCATAACTGCAAAAGGCTATGATTTTGCAGGAATGGAAGACTAACATGGATGAAACAGTGAAGTACATGCTGGAAAATGTGTTACTTAATTCTCAGCTTTGTTATAGTTCCAGTAGTGTAGTAAAAAGAGAAGTCAAAGTAGATTTCCAGTCCTAGATTGTAAATCTGAAATTAGGCCACCTGCATAAGAAATCTTAGCTATCTAAAATGTCAGTGAGTCAGTCTTTTGCTCAGACAAGCAGCATGTGCTTTTCCAAGTGCTTTCACTTACCAGAATAAATGAGTTTGTTTATCCAAAAGAGTTCAGGAAATTAACTAATTTATTTGATATGGATTTTCAGATGACCATAACCCAGCAGTGACACTGGAGATCTGAGGTATTTAATGAAGCAGACTGAAGGGTGACCTACTTCATGGAGGCTGTTATCCATTGTAGTTATGGCTTTTGCCAAATGAGCAAAGTCCATGCCTGAGAATGTTTGAAAAAGAGCTGCATTTATCAAAAGTTATCTTTAAAAAATAAGAATACAATCCTCTTGTTATTTGTATTTATTTTGTATATCTATTAAGTATGTGTGGCTATCATTTGAACAAACAAGCCAAATCACTCTATACAGAGAGGGTGCAATGAGGAACCTCCACAAAGAAAGCTCCTTGCTGAATTCAGGGGCCTGTGAGAACTGAATTTTGTAGTCCAGAGCCCCACACGATGGATGTGCCAATTTGCTATCCTCTGGAAATATTTTATTACACTAAATATTACTTTTTTTCCCCATATTTTTATTTTAAATATTCACAGCTGAAAGAGATGAAAACACTTCTTAGAAGAAAAAAAGAACACAAAAGGTCAGGGGGAGGAAAGAATTTAAACATCTAACAGGAATTTCTGATTTTGGAAACCTATATTGTTTATGTAGTCAATGGAATTTTCCTAAAGTGATTTTGAACATCTAAAGGTTAGAAACCAGTCTCTGGAGGCTATAAATAAAGAGCCTAATTAGGGCACCCACACTGATATTTTTATCTCGTATTACTCTCTGCTCCTCTTTTAGATTGACCATTATAAGTAGCTTTATAAAACCATTGATTTCTCATTTCTAAATAGTAGGTTGCTTTGAATATTTCATGGTTCATGGATGTTGAGAAAGCCAGCCAAGGCTAAGGAAGATCTCAGATTAACAATACAGTGCATTGCTTAAGGCAAGTTAATGCAACAAAATTGGTAATGTCTTTCCTGAAGATATCTTGTTCTGATTACCTCCTCCGAGAATTTTATGAAAATATCTTTGTCAGTCATTACATTTCCATGCCTTCAAATCCAGGGGATGTATTCAAATTAATTAATTTCAAAATTAATTTGCATTTGAGTACTTTTTGTTTTCTGTTGTTTGAGAAATTATTTCAGATGTGAAAAGTAAGCAAAATAAAATGGCTTTTTGCAGCATCTTAGAAGAAAAGAATCTTACAAAATTCAAGAAAAGATGAAAACTTTTTATCTCAATGAGCTTCAATAATATAAGAACTGTTGGCTATTTAAACATACCAATGTCTGCAATTTTTACTTGAAATGTCTATGACAGCAACATGTAGGACACATTGATTTAGCAAGGACATAAAATTGAGACATGGAATTACCATCTTCATGAGATTCTGCATGAACTGCAATCAATCAGCAACAACAGGTCAAAGCTGCAGCATGTTCTCTTTGTCTGTGCAAAGATATACTTCTGTGGCTGTCACCTTAAACCTCTCTTCTCCGCCTATGGATTTTTTTTATCCTTATATTTCATCTAGCCATTATCAGCACAAGACTTCTGCAGAATGGAGACTGCATTTTTTTAAAACTAGAAATCTGGATGCAGCCCTGAGGGCTGAATAGGGCTCCTGGTTATTCTTGTGATATATGCAAAAAGAAGAAAAGAACACGGTGCTTTCTTCAAGGTTAAGCTGTAAGTTTCCACAGACATAATTTCACATATAGGTGGGGACATTTTAGAATCTAATGATTTTACAAGACACAGAGGTGACTGTGGGAAACCTAGATTTCCATGCAGAAGCTCTGCCACTATTACTAGCATGATCACACTTCTGTCTTCTCAGGGAAGCACCTGGTATCAGTGGTATGAGGTGAATCTTGTTTATCAAGAAAACCTTACAATGTTCATGCAAAGGCACAGAAAAGTCCCACTGGCTACATAAAATGCTATTAAATAAAATAATATTTTATTTGTAATAAGTGGAAAGTATGACTTTATGAACTAACTAGCAACTTTGCCCAAGCAAAAAATATGACTGACTGAGGAAAAAGGTGTTAATAGATTTTTTCATTTATCAACAAAATAATAAGAAATTTGTCCAGAAAAGTGAAATCCAGTTGAAGGAAAATGCTGGATTTTTAAAATTTTATTTCCTCCACCTTTTTTCCTCTCTTCCTTTCCCACCTCCACCACGGGAACTTGCTCATGATAAGATTGCTCAGATACTTTTCAAAGAAAGAATTTTTATTTATCAGTTTTGATAGAACATTGCAAAAAAGTGGATTTAAAAACATCAAATACCCTTTAAAAATCTCATCTAACCTCTTATCTGGCTAAAAAGCTTTCATTTTAACTTGTGGGAACAGGTAGCAAAATCTGTTCAACGACAGAAAATTATTGAGAATAGTCAAATATATATATGGCTGCAAATGCTTGTGCAAAGATCAGACAGCACTGAATGAGGAGATGATCAAATGAAGAGGTGACAAATTTGTAAATGAAATTACTTTCACACGAAGTAATAAAAATAATACTAACAATATATGTAGAATAGGAGACTCAAAATTACTTTTAATTGCAAAGACTTTCTGTGAGTCATTGTAGATCTCTGAAACTGTCAGGAGTGGTCAGAAAAAGATCTTGTAGCAATTCTAGAAGAATGGCAAGTATGATCAGCTATTAGAGGGAAGACTAAACAGATTAAGACTTTTTGTGTAGACAAGAACAACTGAGGAAAGGAAGCAATGCATTAATAATTTCTTTTAAAAAAATAGTCCAGACATTATTCACGTGATGAAGAACTGAAATTTGGAACTCATTGGCACAAAGGAACACAAGGGATGTTGAGTACAGGCAGGTGTAGTAGGAGTGCAGTAGGAGTGGATAGACCCACTCATCTGTACATTAAAATGGTTTGATCCATATTCAGTGTTCAGTAAAATATCCAAGTCTGCTGCCTACCAGGGGCTGAACGAGTCAGTCATTTACTAATTTCCCTTTCTGTTTTTCTTCCTTTCTTAGTCGTTTGCTTGGTTGGCTTTTTTTTTTTTTTTTTTTTTTTTTTTTTTTTTTTTTTTTTTTTTTTATTTTTTTTTTTTGTTTTTTTTTTTTTATTTATATCAAGNTGTTTTTGTTTCGTAATTCTTTCCTTAGGTATCTCTTTTTGATCAGTAACATCAGAGATATGATGCTTGCATAGGGGGATCCTTGTTCTGATCAAGCATGTCTGTTTTTATCCTGTTTAGATTTTTGTACATTTTATTTCAAATTTCTAAAAAAAAAAAAAAATCAGATAGAAATCAGATAAACATGTATAAAATATGGTTTTTCTACACCATTTCAGCCCTAACTGGCTCTTCTATGCTTACTACAATACTTGTTTATATTGACTCTCAGAATCTTATATTTTTTGTTCAAACTTTTCTACTCAGACTAATTTCACAATCACTTTGATGTATAAATACAGATGTATGCACTTTCTACATAATATGTATGTGTATGAATGCATATTTATGGAATAGATGAATGTGTATGCAAAATAGATTTGATTTTACTGTTAGTGAAATATCTATTTAATTGATAGATACAGGAGAAAAAAACTCCAGAGATCATGGTTAGTCAAAATAAACCTTAACATTTCAAAGGAAACTCAATTTTAAAGGTGTTTGCCAGAAAATTAGACTCATGTTTATGAATAAGAACTAAGCTGAGCTATAAATTAATATTTAATGCTAAAAAAAAAAATTAAAACCCATGTGCCGTTAATTGCATTAAATTTCCAGATTAGACTTGCTGACAGTTTGCATTAGAGATTTCTAAAACTCCTTTTCTATGGAGCTCAAAAAACAAGCCAGAAATTCTCTGGATTCATCCTAGCTTATCATTTCACAGTTCCTTTCTGGAATCTGAAACATGGTTTGACTCTAATATTTGGTGTTAACATTTCAAATTTAGTGTTTTGGAAGAATCCAAACTAGTTTTATCTTCCAGTGCAACAATGCATTTGCATCTGAGTCTTTCAGAATTACCACCCTCTCCAACACTGGTTCATTTTGAAGAATGTAATTGTCAAAATGCTAATGCATTAATATTGTAGTTTTTCAGGAAGTACTTTCCATTTAGAATATTTCTGGAACTCCTACAGTATTTTATTGCAGTAATTGCAGGTTAAGGCTGTGTGAGGAGGAGGGGAGTACCCTATAGAGAGATAACATTTCACTAATAAAGAAAAATACTACAATATCTTTTCACAAAAAACTTTACCACAGGTGCTTTTTCTGTAAGAGAACATATACTTCCAAATTAAAACCATGCTATTTTCTTGCATCCATAAAATTATACTTGTTAGTCTTGGCACTATGACCCTAAAGAAAATATGCTTCTCAGAAATACTATAGAGCAGCTAGTGGTTCTGGAAAAAGTAAAACATCAGGGGAACTTTCAACTTAATATATATTGGCACCTCATGACATTTTTGTCAGTACTGCTTATTCAAGGAGGTAAGGAGATTTTGAAAGACCATTTAGCAAAAATCAGTCTGGTGGTGGATTTATAAACACATTACATTATAACTGTCTGACAGAAAGATAGAAATAATGTCCCATTTGCCATCAAAGCTGCTCCAAGACAGAGAAAAGGAACAATTCTGTCTGGGCATGGTCAGTTTAATTTTGACAAATTCTCAGAGCTCATCAGATTGCCAAATGACACTGAGAAAGAACAGATACACCCCCTTCCTACCCCTCCTTTCCTTTCTTGGTTCCTTAACATATTGGACCTCTTCCATCAGTCAATTACACTGCAAAACACTGTTGTTGTTGGCAATACTCTCAAAGGGAAGGATTAAACAATTTGGGATCAGAAGCACATTGCACTGTAAAAATCAGACTTCCAAGAATTTTTTTCCTTTCAATATTTAGGGTGCTCAGAGATCACTGGAGATTGAGCTCATACACTAATAAGAGGATATGGAGTCAGACCTAACTGGACAGACACCTGTTGCAACATCAATTTGGAATTCTTTTTACATATTAAGCAGTTCAGGGGAAATAAAACTAATGGGTGTTGGGATCTAAAAGCTGAAATAACTACAAATGGGCTCCATCTTTTCTTTACTAGCTAAGTTTATCTCATGTGTTACTTTTTACTTTCTATACTTTGCATTTTGATTGTCATGAAGATGACAAATCTACCAGCTGGAATGAAGAATTAGTATTAACATTTTATCAGATATTGAATTATTAGTTATTAAATCAAAATCCATTTTCATTAGCAGAGATATTTCACCAAAGCAGTGTCATTTAGAGAAAAGCCCAATGTTCATGTGATGATTTTTTTCAATTCCTTTTTCCTGTAAGACAAGGCAAATTGTTTCAGTTCATTTTAATTTGTTTTGCAAGCATTATCTTCCCACTGCTTTTACAGAAGCAGGCAAAGAGTTCTCTTGAAAACATATTTGGAGTAGAGACAAATGTGATAACATATTTTGCTACACTTTTTTCTTTTAAGGTTTTACAAAACTATAAATAGCAACTGCATGTAACAGTATTGGAAAATTCATGTATTGAGTTACATTTCCACAGACATTGTCATACAGTTGATTTTATGCCTTGTATTAATCATTTTGCAACAATTTTACAACAATCCATTTACAATCAGTGTTTTCCAGAATTCTTATTCAGAAGTCCCCTCAAAGTTTCAGTTTATGACTTTTAATCACAAGGACTCAATGATACAAAGAATTTAGGCCAGAGCTGAAACCTGGGAGGATGTGTAAGTTCAGAGCAGATTTTCAAGAGACAGTTTCCTCTAGCTGTGCCAAAATTCCTCTCCCAGCGGTTGAATTGATTATGCCCTGCTGAATAAGAGGGTCTCTTTTTATTGTCAGGTCCATGAAAAGCAGCAGCAACATTTCAAAACCAGGGGAAAAAAGGACCAAATAGAGGAAAAGAAAAGAAGGAAGCATCTCAGTCAGACTTCATATCCAATATTTCCAATAATTTTGCTTGTCTTTCATCATGCATTATGTAATTAAGTTATTTTTATTTACTCTTATAGATTATTTTTCAAGAATAAATGTGTCAGGGCAATAGGAATAGCTGCTAACGATTGAAAATCCAGGCTACAACGCATTAATCTCTAGAATGGTAACACCAAGTGAAAAACATCTTCGTTTTGCCTTGATAACATAAGAAACAGGTTCCTGTAAAGGAAGCTTTATAAACCATGATCAAGACAAATAATAAAATAGAGAATTTGAAGAGGATCATGGAAATGACTTCTCTGTTGAGTAGTACTTATCTTGTAGGTAATGGCATACTTTGAGACATTTGAATATTGCTGTTTATTTAACTATACTGTACCTGTAGAGGTACTGTACAGGTACTGTATAAACCTGTAGAGGTTTTTTGGTCAGTTGTTTTGGTCTGGTTGTCAGTTTGGGAAGTTCTGTCTGTTTGTTTTCCTTACAAGGAAGCAAAATATCTTTTTGAACTGCTCATTCATTTATATTCAGAGCCTCTCTTTTCCGGATGGTTAGTCCAAAATTATTCAGCGTCTCTTTTCAGAAGTTTGATCTGGAAACTTCTGCTAAAATTTTGTCTCGTGTGAATGACAATAAAAAAGGTAAATGGGGAGAGGTTTGGTAAGGCAATATTGGTATAAATTTTTTACAATAATGTGTAGAATACTGCTAACTTTTGCCTTAAATAACTGAGGACAAAGATTTGAAATAAGTGTCATATTCCTTTTTTTTTTTTTTTTTAACTGAAACAGCTGCTATAATTAGAAAAAATAGAGTGCTTCTTAGCCACATAACCCCTTGTTCAGGGAGTCAGACAAATATAATAGGCGATGGAACAAAAAAGGTAATAGAATCTCATTCACTAAAGGATAGTCAAAGAGTGTATTTTGTACTTGACTACAGAACATTATTACTGTAAATCAGGATCAATGTCCCATGGGATGTGATCTCCATTTAATATAATTTTTCTGATGTCATGCCTTTGTTATTACACTGAGCAAGCCATGTTGGTCTGGAGACCTACAGGTGCAATTGCCAAAAAGCCATAGGAAGGCAAGATCATGGTCAAGATCACAGTGCAGTTCCATTGGTGAAAAAGGATTTTTTTCTTTTTAATTTTCCCAACAGTTTGATTCCACTCCTTTAGGATTTAGTAATTTTTATTCTAGTATTGTCACTTGTGAAAAGTTTCTTTGCTCCAATCTATGTTAGGACACAGCTGAAAAGATTGGATCAAATTCACTCCTGAGGCAACCCTGTTAATTTCAAGGGAGAAAAATTGCAAGTGTATGTCTAATGAAGATTTGCTCAACACCAGTGAACAAAACTAAAATATTTCCACAATTATGGGTGCTGTTATCTTTGAAAAACTATTTGAATGATCTAGAAAAATCATAACATATTTGAAAGAAAAAAGCACATATAAATAACATATGCACACATCCTTTCCAATGCCCCTATATTCTTTAATTTTGGTTTCATTAACTGACATCAGACTTTAGTATTACTCTGAAAGCTTGAAGTTATATTGCTCATTAATCAGGGTAAGAGCATGGCCCATGAGCACTGGACCATGAACTTCTCTACTACTTAATTCCTCCTTGCTTTTTGTCTATCTTGGCCTGTGCTATCCAGGCACAGTATGGGAGAAAGCAAGGTCAGGCATTGTCCATCAGCCTGTGTGGGCCAGACCACCCCACTCTGAGGGGAGAAGAGAGTCTGCCTTCAGGACCAGAGAAAAGACAATATTGTCCATTTTTTGTATTAGTACACAATTAGTGTGATGTTTGTGGCCACAAAGAACCACACTGGGTAGAAGCCTGCTCATCATTAGCAAAGGTCTGTTTAGTGCTGCCACGATACCTAAAATTATTTCAAAAAAATGTTCTCTCAGGTTCTCTGACAGAGGTTGTGAAAACTCCCTTAGGCTTTCTAGTTTGCCTTCTTTTTCCTTTCTTTTACAGAATTTTGTTGGGCTAATAGCAAAGTGTGAGCTCACAGCTACTTATTTGGCTTTCTGAGAGTGATTGCCCTTTCTTTAAAAAGGAATCTTAATTGATGATAGAATACATACCTACACTATGTTCTCAGTCTGTTCACACATAACTGTGTATGTCCTGGAGAAATGTAAATGACAGAACCTCCATTTCAGTAAAGTAATTACTGTTTTCACAGAGATTGGTAAATGTAAAACTCAGTACAAATGATAATAGTTATTGCTACTATTATTTGCTTCCAAAGCACACATGGTATATGTCCTTAGGTACTTAGAGAGAAAGTTGTACTACGTGTTCAGATTAAGAAGCAAAATTTCCTTTTATGTCTCTCTTGATTATCCTAAATTCAGACCCCCATTAGTAGATATTTGCTGGTTGTTTATGTGTTGGCTAAAAGGGGAAGATGGACAAAAATATAGGTGGAATTAAGATTCTACTTCTTGACTAATGTAACTGAGATAGTTTTGATCAATAAATCTCTGTATTCACTTTAAAAAAAGGAGATGAAAAAAAATGTTGTCTCAGAAAAGTACCTTCTTCTTTCAGTTGATCTGCTACTTAGATTGTTCATGAACTTTTCCTAAGAAGTTTTGCTTGCTGTTTTAAAAAAAAAGTGTGAGCTTTGGTAAACACCTCTCACCCTTTATCTTTTCTTCTGTACAATTTTGTAGTTATTTTGATCATCTAATAGTTTGTCTAAATCAATTATCTAGTGGTGAGTGAAAATTCAGATAGGTAATGTATTTCAGGATTATATTTCTACTGTACGGATGGAAACAAATGATCTCTCTCAGATCTGGTCAATTAGGTACAAAGCTTTATTAAAAATTACTGCCACTGTGTACCAACAGGCTTTTCCTGTCTCTGCTCTGTTATGTTGTTGCCTCTAATTTTATGACATTGATTTCAGCAATACATGGGCCTTTTCACAGAATTATGGAACCACAAGTTGGAAAAGGTCCTTAAGGTCATCAAGTCCAAGTGTAAACCTCATACTGCCAAGTTCACCACTAAACCATGTCCCTAATTTTAATTTTGATTTTATTTGTCCTGTTACCCTTCCTTGAGAGTCACACCTTCTAGAACAGTTGTCACAGAATCACGGAATAGGCTGAGTTGGAAGGGACCCACAAGGATCATCGTGTCCAACTCCTGGCCGTGCTCAGGTCAGCCCTAAGAAACACAATGTGCCCGAGAGCATTGTCCAAATGCTTCTTGAACTCTGTCAGGCTGGTGCTGTGACCACTTCCCTGGGTAGCCAGTTCCAGTGCACAGCCGCCCTCTGGGTGAAGAACCCTTTTCTAATATTCAGCCTAAACCTCCCCGACACTACTTAAGGTCATTTCCTTGGGTCCTGTCGTTGGTCATAAGACCAGTGTCTGCCCCTCCTGTGCCCCTCACAAGGAAGTTGTAGACTGCAATGAGGTCTCCCGTCAGCCTCCTCCGGCTGAACAGACCAAGTGCCCTCACCCGCTCCTCCCACGGCTTCCCCTCAAGGCCCTTCACCATCTTTGTTGCCCTCCTTTGGATGCTCTCTAATAGTTTAATGTCTTTCTGATATTGTAGCACCCAAAACTGCACACAATATTCAAGGTGAGGCCACCCCAGTGCAGAGCAGAGCGGGACAATCCCCTCCCTTGCCTGGCTGGTGATGCTGTACCTGATGTCCCCCACGACATGGGTGACCCTCCTGGCTGCCAGGGCACTGCTGGCTCATAACCTGTGCACTACTGTCATGTACACAGAACAATGATGTTAAAGCTGCTGTTAAAGTTGCAGTTCTATGGAAGTAAAACTAGTAATAGCAATATTTTCATAATAAAATATGCTTAATCTTTTAATCTTGCATATCATCTATGAATTAATATTTTAAGTCCCTCACTGGAGAAAGTATTGCAGTAGTTTTATATTGATAGCACTGGCAGCCTCTCTCTCTCTCTTCTTTCAATAATAAAGATGGTTAAAGATATATGTAACAACTGCTATAGAAATTCTGTAAAATTTAATCAGATTTGACACAAAACCCTATTGCTCTACTGCATAAAATGAAAATACAGATATGATGGTTTCAGCATGATCATGACATGGAGTTTTATACCTCTATCTCACCTCAAATAAAAAGCTGTCAAATATTTTTCTGTGTCGGGGTAAGTGTCAGGCTCAGATGAGAGCAAGCTGGCCAAGTTGCGTACGACTCAGATTTAAATGATTAGTGTGGGATGTGGAAAGCAACAGGAGGCTTTGGATGAGGTTATATCATCTCCTCTGCTTTGAGTGTATGTGCCTGGCTTTTGTTCATGAAGTTCTCAACATAGGGATCTGATTAGATTTGCAGTTTCTTCTAGATGATCAAACAGTATAATAGTACTAACCCTTCCTGCTCCACCTGCATCTGGTTAAGAGCTCATGCGATTTCCTCTCCAAGCAGAGTTCTTCTCTGGTGACTTAAAATTTTATTGACATAATGGTGGAGTACAGCAAAAATGGAAGGACACCTTAAATTCATGCTGAGGATATAAGTGACACAATACAGCTGCCTATTGGATAGAAAGGAGCAATTTATAGTGAGCACAGTGATGTTTGTATGTAAGGATATATATATACTGATGGCCATTTGACTCCTTTGTTGAATTCTGGGGTCAGTTTTGACTCAGAAAATCTCCAGCTAACCTGGCAATGATCCATATAGGACACATTCTCTCACAGTTCCATGTGCAACCAAATCAAAGACAGAAGTATAGCCTGGAGTTCAAGGATATTTGTCCCTGGATTGCCCTGGAATAATCAGATATTTTATTTTTCAGTTTTGCAATATAAGGATTGCAATAGTCATAATCTGATGCATTTATACTGATTTTGGCTGGGATAGAGTTAATTTTTTTTCCTAGGAGCTTGTACGTTATGTTTTGAATTTGTATGAAAAGAGTGTTTATAACACTGGGATGTTTCAGCTGTTGCTGAGTGGCACTAACACAGAGTCAAGAGCGTTTCTGCCTCTCACACCACCCCACTAGTGAGCAGGCTGGGAGTGCACAAGGAGCTGGGAAGGGGCACAGCTGGGACAGCCAAATGGCAAAAGGATTTTGTTCTTCATCCCATACCATATGGTGTCATGCTCAGCATATAATACAGGGGAAAGAAGAAGTAAGGGAGGACATTTGGAGTGATGGCATTTGTCTTCCCAAGTCACCATTACATGTGGTGGATCCCTGATTTCCCAGAGGTGGTAAAACATCTGTTTGTCCATAGGAAGTGACAAATTAATTCCTTTTTTTTTGCTTTACCTATAGCTGTCTGCAAAAGCAGCTTTTGCTTTACCTATTAAATTCTTTTTATTTCAACCCACGAGTTTTCTCACTTGTACCCTTCTGATTCTCTTCCCATCCTAGCATAGGGGAGTGAGTGAGAAGTTGAGGGGCTGAGCTGCTTACTGGGGTTAAAAAATGACAGTACTCTATGTATGCAAACGTGTCACTTCTCTGGCTTTTTAAGTGTATTCACACTGTATTTTTTTAACCCATGCTAAGTTATTAATAGTAAATACAGCAGATTAAAATAAGGTCACTTATTTTTAATTTAATTTGCTTTTAGATCTGAGTGAAACTATCCTAAGTTTCCACATTATTGTCTTCCTCTAGTTCCCTTTGTCTGTGTTTAATATTTGCTTAATATTGGAAAAGGATAAAGTTTTTAATAATACCTACACATCTGATATTGACAGATGAATCTACCCTTGAGTCAGGGGGACAAGGCAGAGGTAGGTCCTTCAAATGGTGCAGCCCACCCACAAATTTAGGCAAATCTTGCCCCAACATTGTGAGTTTTACATTATATAAACAGAAGCTTAAGAAAATAGATGATCCTTAAAGTAGAGTTTACTGAATTCACAAATGTGCCTTAGGAGATGTCCCTTGCATACAGAGTAGTGCTTCTTTTATATTTACTCTTTGCACTCATAGATATTAATTTTATTTCTGTGGAGTTTCCCTGTCTTAGGCAAGTAATATGTCTGCTTTTGCGCAGTCTGAAGTCCAGTGATTGTGTGCTTTGACTAAGGGTCAGCTAAAATATAGATTGTTTTAATCATTTGGTCTCTGTATCATAGCTAAACATGGATCTATCTACTCTTTTGTCCATTTCTAAACTATAAAACCTGTTCCACTTGCAGTTTTGGAGCATCCCAACACCTGGTGCTTGCTGTGCACTCTTTGAAAATTATGTTACCTCATGTGCTTACTCTGTGTTGTTCATTCATTATACTGGAGACAAGTATGGATCTTCTATACCTGAGACAGGTCAGCAAGGAAATTGCAGGCACATAGAGAAATTTCAAGCACCTGCAAATATCCAATATGAGGGCAACCTGTATCTTATGCCTCATTCTTCTTTTGGATAAGGCCTTAAATAAATTGCATTTATTTTGCTCACCAGTTCAATACAATTTCAAGCTCATTGTATTTCATATTGTTGGTTTCAGTACCGTGTTCATCTTATTAACATCTGTGATGTTAAAATTATGTTGGGATTATATAATTTCATTTTTTAAAGGGATTATTTAAGACTTTTCAGGGATTTATTTTTTATTTTTATTGATCATTTCATACAGAAAGCTAAACCAAATTTTCTGCTTAGCAGAGGATAAAAATTGGGTCATTTTGCCATTTTCCCCACTGGTTATCAGGTCTGCAGCCACTAAGTCAGTTAGAAGATGCTACCTTAGCACTGAAAATTGCAATTTGGCAAAAAAAAAGTTAAGTATGGAAGGCTTTTGTGAGAATTGCCTTGGATAACAAAGTACTTTTGGAAGTTTTGACTAACTAAGCAGCAATATAATTATGTGGTCCTTACAGGAGGTATCAGAAGCAAACCACCCAAACCAGTAATGAATGCAGTAGTTTTATGGCTTTGTTTTGTTTTGGTTTTGGTTGTTTTTTAAAGGTTTTTTTCCATGCAGAGAACTGACACCTGAGAACTGACTGCAGATTTATTTGATTTAAAGAATAATGAACATCATGTATCAGGTACTGGAAATAAGAAATGTGTTGCAGCTGGAAATATGAGTCTGTTAATTCACATAAGTATTGCTACTTAGACGAAGGGTTTTCTTTATGTTGGATGGAAAATGATTTTGCTTTCATAATTTCTTGGCAAGGAGTCTAATTGTAATTGTTGCCAGATGGGTGGTCTCAGGTGAGTTTAAATAGGCAGCCTTCAAGCAACACTTTAATATTCTGACCTTTTCATTGGGAAAATTTCATTTATAGGCCCTGTAGGAAGTTAGTTTCCACAAATAATATATTTGGGATAGAAGGAAACTCCTCCCTCAGATTCTAGTAAGTCAGTAAGACTAGAATTACTCAGCTCGCCTTAATAGCGTCAAACTTCATTCACGTCTGCTACACTGAACTATTTAGGGTCATTTGCAAAACCAAATTTGTAATTGCCTTCTTCCTGTAATCTGCCTGTCTAGCATAGCTGCAGAGCAGGAATTGCAGTGATCTCCTTAATTCTTTCTGCAGTGGATTGATACCAGTCAAAACCATCACATCCTTTAAATCTTACTAGCACAGGCAAGCTCGCTTCTTAGACTTGTGGAATAGATACACTTTCACATGAAAAAGGTCAATCTTTACTTATTTTATGGAGCATAAGTTTCAAACGAACTAAAGCAATATTATCTACACATTTGAGCTACCTCAGATGTCTAACCAGCTGCCTGGCTACACAGACCTTATGAATTCTTCTACACTAAATCTTAGTTCCAAGCACAGGATCTAGTTCTTTCTGATAGCTGGTGGGTTTGTGACCTCCCTGGAATAGCTGGAGCTGTAAACCATTGAATGGATAAATGATGCATAATGGTAGTTTCCTCATCTGTGACAGATGCAATAATGGCCTGGGCATATTTTTCAGGTAATATAAGTGAAAACTTTGTCCTTTCTTCTATCCCAGAAGTCTTACCTTTTTGACTTTGGTGCTAGAAGTGGCATGTACTATCTGCTTTTAAAAAAACTTTAAAAATATATCTACAATGGATATAGCAAAAAGTATAAAACCTTTTTTTTTTCATGGTAATATTAAGTTCATTCTTATTTTTGGTTATTCTTAGCATGTTGCACATTTTAATTATGTAATATCAGGCAACTAAAACTCCTTCAGAAATTTCTTTCAGAGGATCTCTCTTTTTCAAATTTTCAAATGTTTACTATGCTAACAATGTTTTGAGCATTTTTATGTTTTCACACTTAATTTATATGACAGACATATAAAGCCTTTTATCTATGACTGAAATATCTTCAGCTGCTGTGAAAAAACCTAGTTGTATTGCCAAGTTTGGAACTAGGACTTAAGTAGAGTTTCAGTTTTCACTGTTTATTGCCTTTTACTTGTTTTCATATAGCATTTCTCTTGAAGCTTTTTTTTTTTTTTTACCATTAAATTGAAGGAGTTTTATAGATTGAAGAGGTTTAATTTCTTTAGGCAACCTAGAAAGTCTTCCCAGTTACCAGACATAAATTCATGCCTGCTTCTGCCCTGACTCCATAAAGGGGCAAGGTCTTGATGTAGAACATCCTCTTCCCCATACCTAGGGAAAGGAAATCCAGGAAAGCGATCTGGACATATTTAGATAAAGTCTTGGCTGCCATGGTATCCTTATTTAATGCTCTTAATCCTTACAGGTAGGTTTGACATAAATACGTTCTAATATTTGCTTTAAAATGGATGTTTATCTGCAAGCGACCTTATTTATTGCATTTGGTACAAAGCATAAGGACAAAAGATAGGTAGAAATTAATTTAACTTTAAAGGTCTGTTGACATTAAAGCCTGTCACACAAGGACTCTTTTACTAGCAGGAGATGTCAAGAGTCATATAACCCTATGATGTTTTCCCTTTCTTATCTGCCTATAGAGGACAGCTGGAATAGTGAAGTTTATAACATAACCAAAAGGGTCCTACTAATTTAATAATTTAAAACTATTTTACATTAAAACTGTAGTTTTTCTGCAGATCAGTCTATTCCAATTAAATTAGTTGTTTCAATGCACAATTTCATATGTTTTGGGTTTTTTTTTAATATACATTGAAAGAAAAAAGTAAAATTATGTTAAGAAATGAACACCTAATCGTAGAGAATGCTAGAGCACTAAAAATCGTAGAATAGCATCATCTGTTGCTGTCTGTATTTAAGTAGTGCCTAGGAACCCAAATAATGAGTTTTGACCCTTCTCAGTTATGTGGTGTGAAGTAGAGCTGAAGTATTTTCTTGCTCCAGTTGAGGTGACAGTCTGTGTACTGAATGCAGGATGAAAACAGAGCACTGCAAAGAGACCATGAGACAAACATTGCTTAGCAATATAGACTATGTTTTACTGCACCAATTGCTTAGGGGCTTTGGTTTCTTTTATGCATCATAGCCAATAACAGCTTTAGGAAGAGAATTGATGGTGGATTACAAGATAGCTCTAGGGGTCTTTTAAAGGAGATCCTCCCTGGCATGAAAGGCAGTATGAGAGCAAGCCTGAAATTGATCCCTGCAAAATGTAGCAAGAGTGATGAAGGCACGCAGGCGTGGGCTCATAGAAAACAGAAGCGTAGGTATGTAATGTGAGGATTGGCCATTAGGATACCTGTTAATAAAGAAAAATAGTGTATATTTGATGAGATAGAAAAATCAGTGGAAGGGCATAAAGGGAAGAGAAGCAAGCTAGGAAAATATTCCTTACGGTAGCATTCTGAATAGATTTGACTGAGGAAAGATCATCTCTCAAAGCTGAAAAGAAAGACTTTCCAATAAGCAAGATATGAGATGATGAGGATCTTGGGAGAGATTTAACCACATAGGCAGAGAGGATTATGGTATCTTATAGCTATTATGCAGAATGAATCAACAAAAATTAGATGTAGCTGGGCTATGAGGCTCTGGAGAGCGGACTGAGTCAAAGATGATGCCTAGGTTATGGTTCTTGCTCTTATACTGAGTCTTATTGGTTCTTTATCATTAAATTTGATTGTTCATCATAACTTTTGGAATAATTGTGTAAAAATATTTCAGTAGAATAAGAAAAGGACAAATGTCTTTTTCAAAGTAGAAAGGGAAAATTGCCAAGAAGTGTGGAGGGACTAAGGGAAAACCTCCTAAAATACCGGCTCTAAGTAAAACATATAATCACCTTCAACCATTTGTGACAATGAAGTTCTGGGACAACTAAGGTAAAGGAAAAACATGAGCAATAATTCAGCTTCACTAGCTCAGTTCAGCAGTTCAGCACTGACTTTGAGATTTTTGTTCTCTGTCATGTTCACTACCAGGAACATTTTAATTCCCTGCTCATGGTGTGCCTACCTGTCCCTAGCTGGAAAGCAGCTTATCTTTTCTCACTCACCAACTCACCTGGGTCTCTTAGACTCTGAAATATGCAGCATCATATAGAAACTTCTGCACTTGCTTTTTGCACTGACTGTTTGGAATGCTTATACCATAACGTGGTCACTGTAGGTCACTTTACTCGGAGCTGATTGAAAGTTGTCATCTAAAATGGTAAGACAATTCTAATTGCGGACAAAAATGAATATGTTTTTTTTTAGATATGAGCAAACTCTGACTTGTTTTTTACCCTTTTCCCAATCCTTATCTATCTCGGTTTAACTTCTTACTTTTTACCTCTATGTTATCTATGTGTCTTATTCCTCATTAATTTGGGTTATCTTGCTAACATGTATCTTTACTTTCAGAGCCATGAATCTTCTTTCTCAGTGTGCACAAATGAAAAAGGAATCCTTTTTTGATATAAATCTGGCAATGTCTACACCTACTTTTCAGACTAGGAAATTGTAAAACTCTATTGCTGCTTGGGATTACATCTCCCTTTATCCCTTAATATTACATTACATAACATTAATTAAACTAGGAGATAAAATGTCTGGGTAGAACTTTCATAGGAATTTTATTTATTTATTTACTCACAGAACTTTTCTAGGCAGAAAATACCTCGGTGTAAATGTGAAAAGACAGGTCTAAACCATCTACCAGGTATAGTTCCTTGGCTGAAAGGAGGTTTTGAATCCATAAGGTAATTCTTGTCAGTAGATACCATTAAATAGGCAAGTGACCTTTTTGAGAAAAACAAAAGGAAACTAACCCTCCCAAAACCTCATGAAAAATCACCTCCAAAAACCAAAAAAAATTCCCAAACAATCAAAAGCATGATACACAGTAACTCAAGCCCATTTACTGGTTTGATTTATTCACTTTGACAGGAATGGTGCACAGCTCTCTGCGGACAATATGATTCCAGATACTTACTTCTTGATTTGTTTTGCTATCATTTTCCCTATTGCTTTCTATTAGAAATCAGGTTATAAAGGCTCACATATAAAAAAAGTTTTCAGTCAAGTCAGACAAAATATTAAAATATCAATGTCAAATAAAAATCTTTTCAGATACAATAGGACCAGTGCGTATTGGTTTTTATTGTTTATTTGCTGCTTATTTAAAATATTCTCACAATGCTGCTTGTACTTACTCCTGAAAATAATGAGCTGTTACATGGATTTTACATGCTGGCCCTCCCATGAGTGCTTTTAGCAAGCTCTGCCTTTTGAGCAGCCTGTTTTAATGGAGATTGAGGCAGTGGAGAGAAGAAAGCAACAATAAAAGGTTACAAGTTAGGAAAAAAGGTTGTGATTAACTAGCTTGACATTCACTACCACTTTGGTACAAGGTAGGGAAAAAATGTTTCCTGTAAAATAGCTGCATCATTTAGAGCTGTTCATATTTCTTGTAAGGTATTCATCTTTATTTTTTGTTTTTATCTACTATATTGAATACTAAAATGCTAAATATAATTCATAATAATTGACTAATATTTTAAATAGTAATCATGTTTTTCTACAGTTCTTTGAGTTGAGAGCCTTTCCTTCAGCTTTTTTAAAACTCTGTTTTTTACTATTCTAAGTCTATATTCACTCCAAATAAATTTTATAAAGGGTAACTTCTAGTTTTCTTATACTGTGGATAGGGAAAATGATTTATTATTGAATGCAATTCACAAAATAACCATACAGGTAAATACTAAGCTAACTGTTGCGGTGTAAACTTATAAAAAGACTGTGATTTAAGTCACATGATTTAAAAAGTGGCATTCAACCTCAAGCTGTAAGGGAGGAACTGCTTTTTACAGATGTGAATCTAAATTTGCAATCTTAATTAGCCATATTTAGCACTCGAGTCAAAGAAAATCTGACTAAAATTAAGTATTTGACTAGTTTTTAAAAGGAAAATTTAGGGGACACTAAGTTCTGTCATTGCTGAAGATGTTCATTAACCACCAGTACCCACATTGTTGGAGGATGGAACTTTCTCATACTACCTGACTAACTTCAGAGACAAAAGTATTAATAGAAGGAAGAGTTAAAACTGGTATTTCTCTTCTCCTAAATATGTTACTGTAGTACTAAATAATGTCTCATTTCCTTCTCTATATCTCCCCAATGAGTATTTGCATATTCAGTACTCATGCTTATACATACCACACAAAATTAAGATCACCTTCACAGGACATATGACCATTCTGTAAATTGCACTGTCCCTTTTACCAGATCTCTTTACCACCACTTCAACTGTTATCTTTCCCTTTATTCTTGCTAAGCCAATAAACTATTTCTGCTTCAGAAACCTGAAAACATTTGTTTTCTCTATGGTGGTGGGTTGATCCCATCAGGCACCTAAAAATCACATGGCCAGCTTCTTGCTCCCCTCTGCTCCAGCTGGACAAGGCAGTGAGCAGGAAGAGTAAAATTAAATATTACTGGGTCTTGGTGAATACAATTTAAAGGGTGGAGGAATGAGGGGAAAAAACCCAAACAAGCAAGTGATGCAAAGGTAATCCTTCACCACCTCCCACCAGTATGCCCAGCTACTCTCTGAGCAATGACTGTCTCCCCATAGTTTTTAATGATGAGCATAAATAATGTTACGTTGCTTGGAATATCCTTTTGGTCAGTTTGGGTCAACTGCTAAGGCTGTGTCACCTCCCAACTTCTTTTGCATCCTGTCTACTCATTGAAGGGAGCAGATTGGAGAAAAAAAATATGAACCAAAACAAAACAAAAACCCAAAATCCTTAGTGTTGTACAAGCAATGCTCAGAAATAGCCACAACACTGTTTTTGTCAACCATGCTTTAGTAAGAAATCCAAAACACAGTACTATACTGGCTACTTTGAAGAATATTGACTCCAACCCAGCCAGACACATAAAGTGAATATATTTATAAACATATTTAAGTTATATACATTTAAGTTCAGTCATATTACCTGAACAAGTGAGAGACACATATTCAAGTATTTCCCTTTCTTTTGCCCAACCTTTTACCTTTCTGCTTTCTTTGCCCCTCCCCTCCTTTCCCTTGCCCCTCTCCTTCCCTCCCCTCCTTNTCACAATGCTGCTTGTACTTACTCCTGAAAATAATGAGCTGTTACATGGATTTTACATGCTGGCCCTCCCATGAGTGCTTTTAGCAAGCTCTGCCTTTTGAGCAGCCTGTTTTAATGGAGATTGAGGCAGTGGAGAGAAGAAAGCAACAATAAAAGGTTACAAGTTAGGAAAAAAGGTTGTGATTAACTAGCTTGACATTCACTACCACTTTGGTACAAGGTAGGGAAAAAATGTTTCCTGTAAAATAGCTGCATCATTTAGAGCTGTTCATATTTCTTGTAAGGTATTCATCTTTATTTTTTGTTTTTATCTACTATATTGAATACTAAAATGCTAAATATAATTCATAATAATTGACTAATATTTTAAATAGTAATCATGTTTTTCTACAGTTCTTTGAGTTGAGAGCCTTTCCTTCAGCTTTTTTAAAACTCTGTTTTTTACTATTCTAAGTCTATATTCACTCCAAATAAATTTTATAAAGGGTAACTTCTAGTTTTCTTATACTGTGGATAGGGAAAATGATTTATTATTGAATGCAATTCACAAAATAACCATACAGGTAAATACTAAGCTAACTGTTGCGGTGTAAACTTATAAAAAGACTGTGATTTAAGTCACATGATTTAAAAAGTGGCATTCAACCTCAAGCTGTAAGGGAGGAACTGCTTTTTACAGATGTGAATCTAAATTTGCAATCTTAATTAGCCATATTTAGCACTCGAGTCAAAGAAAATCTGACTAAAATTAAGTATTTGACTAGTTTTTAAAAGGAAAATTTAGGGGACACTAAGTTCTGTCATTGCTGAAGATGTTCATTAACCACCAGTACCCACATTGTTGGAGGATGGAACTTTCTCATACTACCTGACTAACTTCAGAGACAAAAGTATTAATAGAAGGAAGAGTTAAAACTGGTATTTCTCTTCTCCTAAATATGTTACTGTAGTACTAAATAATGTCTCATTTCCTTCTCTATATCTCCCCAATGAGTATTTGCATATTCAGTACTCATGCTTATACATACCACACAAAATTAAGATCACCTTCACAGGACATATGACCATTCTGTAAATTGCACTGTCCCTTTTACCAGATCTCTTTACCACCACTTCAACTGTTATCTTTCCCTTTATTCTTGCTAAGCCAATAAACTATTTCTGCTTCAGAAACCTGAAAACATTTGTTTTCTCTATGGTGGTGGGTTGATCCCATCAGGCACCTAAAAATCACATGGCCAGCTTCTTGCTCCCCTCTGCTCCAGCTGGACAAGGCAGTGAGCAGGAAGAGTAAAATTAAATATTACTGGGTCTTGGTGAATACAATTTAAAGGGTGGAGGAATGAGGGGAAAAAACCCAAACAAGCAAGTGATGCAAAGGTAATCCTTCACCACCTCCCACCAGTATGCCCAGCTACTCTCTGAGCAATGACTGTCTCCCCATAGTTTTTAATGATGAGCATAAATAATGTTACGTTGCTTGGAATATCCTTTTGGTCAGTTTGGGTCAACTGCTAAGGCTGTGTCACCTCCCAACTTCTTTTGCATCCTGTCTACTCATTGAAGGGAGCAGATTGGAGAAAAAAAATATGAACCAAAACAAAACAAAAACCCAAAATCCTTAGTGTTGTACAAGCAATGCTCAGAAATAGCCACAACACTGTTTTTGTCAACCATGCTTTAGTAAGAAATCCAAAACACAGTACTATACTGGCTACTGTGAAGAATATTGACTCCAACCCAGCCAGACACATAAAGTGAATATATTTATAAACATATTTAAGTTATATACATTTAAGTTCAGTCATATTACCTGAACAAGTGAGAGACACATATTCAAGTATTTCCCTTTCTTTTGCCCAACCTTTTACCTTTCTGCTTTCTTTGCCCCTCCCCTCCTTTCCCTTGCCCCTCTCCTTCCCTCCCCTCCTTNAGGATGAGTGGTACAGTACATGCTATATACAACTGGCAATGTGTTATTCCTACCCTTACATTTGCTGTAGAGCTTCTACCAAATTCAAGAAGCAGAAAACTTTTTGTGGGTGATTACATGTATTATGGGAATGTTGTTGTTTTGTTTGTTTTTTTCAGCATGCTTTCTTTCTTCTGTAGGAGATAAAGTGAAGCAAGTACTGGGGAGATTAAT
Organism: Aleadryas rufinucha; assembly: GCA_013397815.1. Classification (NCBI taxonomy): domain Eukaryota; kingdom Metazoa; phylum Chordata; class Aves; order Passeriformes; genus Aleadryas; species Aleadryas rufinucha. The sequence goes on from VZTH01033565.1 coordinate 43,692, forward strand.
CATGACAGTGTATTATAGTTTTCACTTTTTCTGTCTATCAAGAAAGGGTAGTCCTTCAGGAGCCATAAAATAATAATAAAAACATCATTCTGAAGAACTGAGTCTCAGTGCTTAACACTGTTTTTCTAATGGCATTTCACCTTTCATTTCTATTCAACTGAAAGCATTTCCTGCAGTAAAACAAACTGTGATACTGATGAGCACTGACATTTGCTAACAGTATCAAGTAGTAAAACAAAGGCTGAGAGTATAATAGACCCAACAGGAGAGTACTCACAGATTAGAAGAGAAAGAACACCAACAGCTCTTAATTGTCAATTCAGCCTGCTAATATCGGATTAAAAAAAAAAGTGAAAATCGGTTTATTATTATTTTCTTTTGAAGTTAGCATCTCTGGCCAAATAAAGAGCCAGAAGAAGAGTGGCAGAAGTAGCTTGGGAGTTGTAGGACAAAGAGAATACAAGGTCAAGGGACTGGGAACAACAGCAAGAAAGACAGCTCAGTTTTAAGAAGTCCTTGACTTGTTACCTAATTTAAGCCCTGGACTGTGCTGTAAAGCCAGTCATAAGCAAACTACAGATTTTAAATTGAAAAACAAATAAAACTCTGAATATGTATGGAAGAAAAAATAATTTCTTTTCAATTAAAATACTGCACTTAATTTTCCTGATCTATGCCAAGTCCTTATTTTTTTGGTCTGTTAACAAAAGGTGAGTGGAGGATTTAGTTGAGCTGTGTAAAAAATTGGACAGCAACTAGTAAGTATAGAGTACCTATGACACTTTCAGGTCTTAAACTTGTTTTGTATTCATAAATGTTGACTTCAGCATTCTTTGGAATCAATTTAAAGTTAAAAATATGGTTTCTACATATCACTTTATACAAAAACTTTATTTTTTGAGCAACTAATAGATGTTAACTCTATTTACAATAATAAATGTGCTCCAAAATCTGTGCCCATGAGTGTGCAAGTACAATGGAAACAGAACACATTTATATGGAATTGAATATTTTCTTTGAAATGTCAATGACTTTTTTAATGCCCAAGGTTGTATAAAAAAACTCATGTGTGAAGCATTTAATAAAAAAAACAAACCAGAAATGAATAAATGGAGACATGCAATAGAATGTCTTAGAGATACAAATATCTGTTGTAGAAAGTCAAAGGAAAAATATTACTGTTGGTTTTAAGTTTCCATTCTTCTGGCTTCTCAAACTCAGGTCTCGATTTTCTCTATAATGCTGTTATATCCAAGGATAAAGTGAATGTCTGTTCAAGGAGGGATACTCTTTCTTAAGTTTTATCTTTGTACTATGTCGCATTCTAATTTCTTTTATAAAAAAGGATTTAGCGTGCTTCTAAGATTGCTGCATAAATAAATGGAAATAAGTATGCACACACAAGCATTTTTCCTAATACATCCCTTGAAGGAAATTTAGATGTGAAAAAGTAAAAAATCAGTCTGAAAAACTGACTGGAGGAAACCTTTTCACCTGAAATGAAACTCTGCTGCTAGTGTGTGAAGATGTAGCATAGAGGACTAAGACTATGTTGAGCTAGAGGTATCGTAAGGAAGAGCATGTGGGAGAAAGGACACAAAAAGAAAAAGCAGAGATAATAAGCATCAAGAAAAAAAGAAGTTGTGCAGTGATAAGTGTGAAGGCAAGAAATCTCCGTGTGGGATGGAGAGGTGAGGAAAAAAAAAAGAAAAAAACGGCTAGAAAGACAAAGAACCAATTGACCCAGCATGCGTAGTCCCCAGCTCTCTCTACCACCAGTGGAGAGAGGTGGTATCATTGAGTGAGGCAGACACTGACTGAACCTACTGCTGCCCCATGTGAGATGGCAGCTACTCATCTCTGCTGACTGTTGGGACGTGATGAGTAATGCACACCTCAGAATCCAGAGGAGTTATCACTCCAGTGTAGCCTGTTAACCATAGCCAAGCAATGGTATTAAGTCCACTCATGTAGGAAAAATGGATACTGATTTTGTCATTTATTATTTCAGAATATACATTCTTCATTATTCAGATGATAAATAATCATGGGAGGAGTCAGTAAAATCCTTTACATAATAAGTAAGTCATCTCTTTGGAAGACTTTTACATCAAATATGTTCATCAGAGTTTTTTCTTCAATATACTCTGGATATAGGTGCTCGGGAGTAATCAGATAATTAGAAATACTAGTGATCATTTTCAGTGGAAGATAAAAGTGCACTTCTAGTGTAATGATCTTGAGTATTTTGAAAAGCAGCATATTACACTGACCCATGATTTCAGCTTTCTGATCAGTTAAACTTAGCAGTCAATTCCATTTAGTCAGATGGCACTAGTGCAATATGTTCTTTTTTTTTGTCTTTAATCTTTTGTCTTTTATTTTTCAGCTGCTCTTTCTGTTGGAAAGAGGAAGCAGTTGACTAGCTGCTGCAGTATCTCCATTAGGATTGGACTGGGACCCCAGTGTTCTCTTGCAGTAATTTACAATTAAGCCTTCAGAACTCAATGAATTTGCATACTGGACATCGTAAAGAATTCACATGCATATGCCCTAATACAGTCTGATTTCTTTGTGAAAATGGACTGACTGTTTGAAGCAAAACACAATTCCCTCTTACAACAACGTTTCTCTACATATCCTTCACCCTGTGCCCTGGTCATTCTTTATTGAAAGCAAACCAGTACTTCTTAGATGACAAGCATTTTTATGTAATTAGTGGTGCTCACCATTTCAATATACCATATTATTTGGAAAGGTAACTAAAATGTGTTTGCATAAGCAGTGCCCACATATAATTATTAGATAATTTACACTCTCAGGTTCTGCAAAGACATTTAAGAACACAGTTCAGTCAAACAGAAGGAGTACAAATTGCTGTAAGAAGGATTTTTATATCAAATTTGGACCTTATTTATACATTCAGACTGCAAAGTTGTAGCAGGAGAATTGCCATTACATTGAAATTTGTACCTCACCCTTCACCATCACAAGACTTCTGTGATTTCAATTTACAGTGAAAATCCTATAATTTCCACCACATGAACAAGCCTTTAATGTGTAGAAGGTCTCCTTCCTCCCATAATTATAAATTCATATGTTGTGAATGTTGGATGTAATATTTCCCATTGTTAAATACTTGCACATTTTGGAAAATGAGTGGAAGTCATTTGGGTTAAGTAAAGTCAGCCTTTTTTTCCTGTTGTTTTGCTTCTGTTCTCATATCCAAGGAGCAGCAGTGCACATGTCATAATGGAGTGGGGAGACCTTGTAGAGCCCTGCTATTAAACAGTGCATTAAGCAAAGCCTCTTCAGACAGTCCATTCTGAGGAGAGGTCTGCTCCATACAAACAAAGCTCTTGAGATGCACTTTGTTGTGTTCTTACCATTCAGAAAAGCTCTATTATCCTGTGCCTGTGACTCTGTGCACAATATTTCAATTGGTTCCATTTCATTGGTTTTACAGGGAACAATAAAATAGGCCTGTTGTTCCTGGCCATCCAGCATGAGAATAGACTATGCTGAATCTCTATCATCAAGCATTTAAAAGCCTCATAAAATATTTAATGTATTCATTCCTTTTAGAAGTCACAGACAAACAGCCTTGTTCCATGAAACCAAAATTATTTTTTTAATTACAGAAGTACTAGTCATTTACTACAAACCTAAACAAAAGTTCTTAGGAATTAGTGCACTTAAAATTACATATAAAACAACAGAGGAAAATATCCGTGATATTTTCTCAAAGCTGTTTGTGTTGCAAGCATCAGCAGCTGCTTTCTGACTAACTTGAGAAATTAGGAAGATAAGTCCCTTAGTCTCTTTTCAAGGAAAGCTGTCTTAACAGTATAGAAAGAGCTCTGTTGTGTAGCGTTAGCACTCTTGCTACTTTCAGATGTAATTAGAAAAAAAATTATTCTCATTAGTATGATGCAAAATCACACAACAGCAGTTTTATTTTATAATAATTTCAGTGCATTTCAGATTTCCTTATGCTTGTTAGGCTGACAATCCCCAGATATGCTGCATTCAGTTTGGAAAGAGATGTCAAGGGAAAGCTCAGGTGATGAGGTCTGGTTTTGGTACTCAAAATTTCCTCATTGCAATGTGAGGTGCATCTGGACAAGCATGCATTTACAGCCCAGGGTGATGGGGCAACACAGACTTCTTCAGTGTTGGCTGACTTGCTTCCTCCCACAGCTGGAGGCTGAGATTTTTCAGCAGCCTTCCTGCCAGACACATGGTGCTCTCTCAGCATGGGGAGGCACTGGAACTGCTTAGGAGCCACATGCTGCTCGAAAGACACTTGCTGACTATCTTGCTTCAATGATAATCTATATTTAGCTTCACATGTAACATGTCCAGTCAGGAGGAAGTCTCTCTGTCTTGCTTTTGTTTTATAGTCTTTTCTGCTTTTTAATGAGGAAAGGAAGTATTTTTTTAAGAGCAAGCACCCTCTTAAATAGTAAAAGAGTGAGACAGAGAGAGAAGAAGAAAGCTGTGCCTTTTTTTTTTCCCATGGTATTATCTCTCTAAACTGCTACACGTTAGAACAGGTTTCCATGGCTATGCAGGATTGTTTTATTCAGTTATTAGTGTTATTGTCAATGCTTTTAAATTATGGAACATAAATATCAAATACATTCTCTAGTTTCATGTAATTGCATGGTAACTTATACTGTTGCAGAACACATAATTATTTTTGGCTCTCAAGAAAAGTGCAGGCTGGGCAGTTTTCACTGAGGTCTGCTAAGTGCAGCATCTAAGTTAACTGCTTGAACCTGTAATTATCAAGCTGCAACCTT
>VZTH01033565.1:52924-85691 GCA_013397815.1 Aleadryas rufinucha
TGCAATTAAAAAAAACAAACCCCCCCCCCCCCCAACAAATCCACAGCTTTAAAAAAAGTTATCACTTGTTCTTATTTCATTAATATATTTTATTTATAGGAATTCAGTAAATGTGTTACTGTTCAGCCTTAGGTGCAACAACACAATTAAGACTATCACAACTTTTAACATTGTCTTAAAAGAAGAAAACTATTGGTTTTTTGAATGGATTGTCTAAGCAACTAGAGTTCAAGGCTTGGACATCCACGCAGACATGGAGGAAATCCAGGAGAGAATACAGGTGGGTTTCTCTGATAAAGCTGATCTTAGGTATCTCTCAAGTCTACATCACTCAGCTCAGCTTGCCATGCCCAGTCTGTCTGAACAAAGAAGTTATGTTGAAACAGAATTAAGGTACAGCTAGGACTTCTGGATATTAATCCTTCCTGTAGCACATTCATACTTCTTGCTGCAAAACTTCGTCATGGGACTGCTTTCTCTTTCACCATCCTTTATTCTTCTATTGCCCTTCCTAAAAGCTGCACCTAAAAGAGAAATTAGGCAGATTCTGGTGGAGGATCCAGAAGTCCATAAGATACATTGCCTACGCTGGGTTCCCAGTGAGTCAGAACAACTCTACTTCAGTTGCGAAGAGGTCACCTGGAAAGCCAGCAGAATGCTCAATTTCTTTACCATCTATGAATCCAGGGTATATATTCATGGAAACTAGTGAGTGGTCCCAAGGCTCATAATTTTTTTGGTTTTACATAGGTTTGTAATCTCCTGGTCTGTCAGAAGCAAGCCATAAAGTAATGTTTGATAGCAGTCTGTGAGCTGAAACAGCACAGTTCTTTCATTTTTTTTGCCAAGTAACATGGCAGTCACCTCTAAGATTTCTTCACAAAAGAATGTTCTAGTTGATATAAATCTGGATTACACTCAATGTATCACAATCTGCCAGCAGAAAAATATAATGAATTGCTATTTTTTGAACTTTTTCAAGAAAAGAAGAATGAAAAGTAATGCTGTGAAAGTTGAGTGACCTTAACAAATGCAAACAACAAGGATATATTAAAATTCAAAGATGAAGAAATGTGTAAATTTGTAGTATTTGATCTGCAATGAAGTCTGTGCTTCTGTTGCTGTATAGAAAATACAGCCTCTTCTCCAGTGTCAGAAGGATTTAGTTTAGTGAAAATGATGCTTTCAAAAAAGTCATAAAAGATCTATAGAAAACTAAATTCCACCTCTTCAGAATAAGAACTGTGGTGATCCAAGCAATATACCTTATAATAACTTTTAACTCCATTCTCCCTAGTTAAGCATAGAAATATTTACAGGATCAAATCTGTAAGATTTGCCTTTAAGTATTTTTTGTCATTTCAGGATATGAAAATGTGGAGTGCAAATTAATGCATGCCTTTACAGATGGATAAAGATGTGAAAGTTAATTGTTTTTCTACACATGGTTTATACAATGAAAATAGTTAGTTTGATAAAAATTTTTGCACCTTCATTGTCTTATTTATGTTTGAGCTTCCTTAAGAATATGGTAATACTTGTGGCTGGGCAACATCAGAAAAAAAAGTAATGAAAAAGGACACCTATTTTGTAAAGATATTCAAAATGTGGACACAGTTGTGGCTTAATTTGTTGAAATACAATTGGGCAGTATAAAAATAATCCATATTAGCATCCAGCTGTCAGTGATAAAAAAGCTTGAAAAATCATTCCCTGGGCTCAGTTTCATAATGTTATAATAATTAACACAAAATAACTTCAAACCAAATACAATTGTGCTACACTTATTAGCAGGAGGCCATTGTGCGTATTCTCAGGAGTTTTATTTGAATAATACTAGTATATCCATATCCATGAAGACTCTCACTGGGATAAAAAATCTCTCTCCCTGAAAACATTTACAAAGAAAGGATTCAGATCCGATTTTTAAATGTGTTTTAAATCAGCTGAAGCTAAGATCTCAGATAATTAAATAAATACCACTTAAATAATAGTCCATTTAATGCTCTGTCTGCAGAAGTTCACAACATTCAAAACAATTAGTTTTTCTTCAAGTTTTTGTATTGTCCTCTGTATATGGTTGAATATTTTCCTGTACTCCTGACAAGCTTTAAGAAATATTCTCCCTGATGTTTGCATAATGGCAATGTGGATGATAGACTTCGTGAACAATTTAGGTAATTATTTAATACAACCTTGAATGTTCCTCGTACTTCTAGTCAGAAACATTATCAAGGCTTGGAGATGGACAAGATCACGACAACAAATGCTCAAGTTCATTAGAAAGTAATATTATGTAGTAGAATTATTAGAGAAGGCCTGTCCTCAAATAAGTTGGGTGATAATGAAAGTCATTTTTGTATGAATAAATCCAACATTGCTATATGGTTGACAAACATCACTTAACTGATATGTTGTTTTACATATGTTAATTTGATTTGAGATACATATGTCGTTTTAAATAACAGCAGGAGTAAATATTTTTAAGTCTTTATAAACAAGACTGTCCTTGTTTGCAATTATCTGGCCTAATCGAATCCAATGAGGAGGAGTTCTATTATGAAGGCTTAAATAAGTGTAAATGACTTTAGAAATGTTTGAAACTATATCTGCTCAGGTTTGTTGTGGTTATCAAATGGTTATGTAACATATTAAAGCTGCTACAGTTGCACATCCTGAATTTTTATTTTTCAACAATAACATTAACTTTTTTCCTCCATAGTATTGTGCCGATACTATCTTACCTGTCAAAATGAATAGATAAAATTTTATTGTCAATGACATACTGCATAGGGCCTGAGGATAAAACATCGAAGTTCTGCAGAAACAAGTCTGTTTGAGAGAAGAATCCTAAAAGTGACAGTGCATATATTTACTTGAATTCATGAGATCACTATAAATGAACAGCAATGGTGAATTACAGAACTTGCACATTTCCACACTAATAGGAACATTGAGTTCAGAGATTTGTGGAGGGAGGTTATTATTATTTACTTGTTTCTTTTAATAAATGGAAGAACACTTATAAGCTGCAATTCCAAAAGTCAAGCTAAATGTAGCTGCCTGGGTTTTTTTCGATCCACAGGACACTCTCAAGGTTGGTAGTATGAAATGTTGACAACTCTTACGCAGATTTTCAAAGTTCATGCAGAGAGCAGTCCAACAATAGAATCTTTAGAAACAGGATATCTAAGGCACTGAAGTTGTTACAGTATGATGAGCTGCACGAGGGTGTTTTTTATAATAGCCTTCAATGGAGTTGTAGATTGGAATATAAGAGCTTTGTCCTAAAAAGAGGCATAAAATAGAACGATTCTCTGAAAGTCTTGTAGTTGCCATGTTGACTAATTTGTCACCATTAGCTCCCTTTATTGATGGCGAGGATAGATTTTTTCCTTGTGGCTTAAGTATTTGAAAAAATGAGATTGCCAGGTAATTCACTAGGTCAGCATGGAACAAAAGGGATGTGTGATAGCTGACGTCTTTAGAACCCCAAGCTGCCAAGTTCAAATCTAATGTCTTATTTTATTTATCAAGGCAGACGATTTTAGTGAAAAGTGCACCAAATTACCAATGTACATAGGCAGGTGGGATCATGGACATAAAATGTCTCTAAAGCTGGGAGCTCTAAATGGAGGTGCAGCAACATGACATTGTCTTGTTTCCAGTTGACCATTGTACATATAATGTTAGACTAGCACAGTCAGAACTTTCAAGTCTGTGCTGTATTGTGCTAGTGGAAATTGGGTTTGCTACCTTCTGTCTTCAACAGCTTTCTGTCTCTTTCTAATTGAAAGTTACTCTTTGTTCAATTCACCAGAGATATATGCCTGGATGGTAACATCATTTCCATTTGTCCTTCCTGTGGCAGTCTGTAATACTTCTTCAGGGATGGAGTGTCTCGGTTGAGGGACTGGGTGCCTTGCTCAGAGTAGAGCGTGCCTTTCCATGAGAGCCAGCAGTGGCAGTCTCTCTGTAAAAGCAGCAGCATATCCTCCTTCCCCAGGAAAGCCTTGGCTCTTGTGGAAGCAGTTGCATCTTTTCAGCCATCCTGCAAAACCACTGCCTCTTTGTTTTTTTTCCCTCAGCAGCCCTCCTGCAGTGCCTGGCAGGTTGCTGAGTAGGAAGGGGAGGTAGCAAACCAGGGTGGGCCAAGGCATGTCTGCTGCAGCCAAGTACACCAGGTTTCCTGTGGGCGTTGACAGTAACAAAGTGGTGACACTTGCATCTGTCCCTCTCCCTTCTCACCCTCCTGCCAATTTCTTCAGATGTTTCAATAGTTGCCTTCTGATCTTGCTCTTTCTTCTCCCCCTTCAAGACTGATCCCATGGGTAAAGTTCAGCACCTACTTTCAGGCAGAATCTTTTCTTGTGACGATAGCTGAGATTATGGTACAGGGTTTAGAACACACTGTTATTGTTCATTTCATTGGCAGAATAAAATTTAAAGCAGTTTAGTCCTAGATCCACAAATGTATGTAAATACCTAATACCTGCTTAATTTACTTGAAGTCAGGTACTTAAGTGCCTTTTGGAGTCTGGATCCTAGTATTTGCTTTCTTCTGAGTATGTGTGATTTTCTGTAATTGCATTACAGGGAAAGTGGAGTTTCAAGATCTTTAGACATTAGAGTGAGACATTTTGTGGTTGGCTTTGAATGCTGATATGTTATACTAATGCAGAGACTTGTATTCATATGATTAGGAATTCAGAGGTTTATTTGATATCTCCATAGTCTGAATATACACAGTATAATCACAGACAGAGTAAACTAAATAAAAACCTTAACTGCCAATTTACTGGTAAGACTTTATTACAGTAAAATTGATTAATGTTTACATTTAATGTGAAGTTTTGGTTCTTACTATTAAACTGGCTAGGGATGGTTTAAAGTTCTGATTAGCTCAATGAAAACTGTTAGTCAGTCTTGCCTCAGAAATCTGAAAAGGTAAACATTTATGTGATTCAATATGTGAGTTTAATAACTAAACAGATCACCACTGAGCTGCTGAGACAAGTTTAAGAGGATCAGATAAATATTATAAGAACAGCATCTTTTCATTCAATTGGGTTTTCACGTTTTGAAGACAATCAGTTACTCAATTTTGTGTTGTTTAGTTATTTGACAAGAGGCACCAATAACTACAGTTTCAGGTTTTTACTGATTCTGTTGAATCATTTGGCTGCAGAGGAGTTTGGTGTCAGGATCATCAATGGCAACATGACAAATAAATTGGTAATATGAGAGATATTTCAGAGCAGATACTATGCAACACTAGTTTTATTAAATTAATCCTCCTCCAGTTTCCCTGATTGAAGACTTCATATACTTCTCAAAAATGAAAGACTGGGAGATAAACCACATGGGTCCTCTTCTCAGGCCACCTTCCTCTCACTCTCATGCCTCCTATCTGTACACTGGTCAGAATGGAAGAAGGATTGATCTTGAGATGATTTTCTTTGTTCACTCTTTCCGTAATTTTAGAGACTCCTAAGACTTTGAAGGGAGGCCTAATGTAGGCTTTAGAATTAACACACAGAAAAAGAGAATTTTAGGCAAGGACTCTCCCTGTAATTTAAGACACTGTATGTACAAAATTACTGAAATCTCCATCCCTTTTTTACTTGCAACTGCAGTGGGCTGAATGGGATTATCCAGTTATCCTTTTCCTGTCTTTTGATCCAATTTGCCTACGTAGACATATACATACCAGTCAAGACTGTATAAGTTTCAGCAGCATGAAACTTTTTCACTCCCAAGTAAAGTGGAATGTGAGGCACTGGAAATAATATTTGCCTTTTAGATCTGTGATAAAAGCATGTTATTAATGCTATTCAAGTTTAATTTCAGGTGACTTTGGGGGAAAAGGCCAAGAACTGGGTTTGCATGCATTCCAGTGGGCATTTGACCCAAACCCCAGCATCTGAATTAATAAACAGACAGCAGCCACATTTCACAACAGAGACTTTTCTGCTCTCAGCAGTTTAAGAAAGACATTGATAAGATGGTGTCCTTTCTTTTTTGAGTCCATTGATTGGGCTACTTTGAATTCATCATGTCCTAATTATTTAATTTGATAGATTAGGTGAATGGATGAATGTGCTGATATCCATGAAGTCAGTTTGGAGTATGATACTTAGTAATCAGCTGTGGTTTAATTTACTCACTTACGCTGACAAGAGGGGTATGGTGGGATGTCAAAACTGAGTGGACAAGACCTATATGAATGTGATTATGAATTTTCCAGGTATTTTCTGGAATAGGGGAGACCTTTTGCCATCCATGTAAATATCAAGCAGTGTAAAATAGTTGGAATTGCACAGGAATGCCATAGTGAGATACAGAAGCCAAGGACAAAATTTGAGGTGGCTGGATGGGCTTTGAGCAGACGAAGCTCTGTGGTTACAGGCTCTTTGGTTCTCCGAACCCTAACCCTAAGCAGAATAGAATCTTGGTGATACATCTGAGGTCCCCATCACCTTGGGTGGCCCAGACTGGCTAAGTGTTGAGGCAGCCATGTGGATGCTCTACTGTGATCCTCTTGGCATGTCTTTTCCAGCGGCAGTATCCTGGGAGCTGTAGGCTCTGTGACTAGCTGAACCCTAATGAGATACTGTTGAGCCCCCAATCTCCATGGGTGCCCTAGATTCGAAAGGTGTGAAGGCAGCAATGCTGGTGCCCTAAAATGATGCACTGGGTGTGTGTTTTCCAACCCCATTGCCCCTGGAAATGTGAGCTTTCTGGCTGGCAGCATTGTTAGAGTTCAGTGAATATTTTTGAAGCTCAAGGAATGCTTTTTAATGTTCCTTGTTTCTGTAAATGCCAAATACACAGTGTAATACCAGTGTCTATACTTGAAGACAGTCTTAAGCTCAAAATTTATTCTTCATAACATGGCTTTCAATGTCTAAGGCAGAACGAAATAAGGTGCAACATAGCCTCTCATTCTGAGTTCACTATATTGCAGTAATGTGTAAAGTTCTATATAATTATGAGTAACTCATGAGCTAAGCTATTTAAAATGGACTGATTTAGATCAGGAAATGCTAGTAAGGTTAAAGCTGAAGCAGAAAAAAACCTCAAACAAAGTAAAACCAACAAAACCCAATGAAACAAATAAAAAAAGCCCAACCCAAAAAAACCCCAACCAAACAACCAACCAAAAAACCAAAAAGAAACCCCAAACCACAGAGCTGTGGGCATCATAGCAGCTGAGTTGATCTTTCCTTCGGGCCAGAAAAACTCTCTAATCATGTGTATACATTAGGGATGGTCTTGGGGTTGTCCCATAGGACAGACCACAATGTGCAAGCGCAACTGTAGACGTGCTGCGAATGTATTAACTAATAGTGTTAGATGCTGTAGGTCTCTGTGTCCTGTAGGAAAGAAAATGTAAAGCATGCCAAGGAAATACCAAGGGAATGAAATGGGAGCTGAAATCTGGAGTACCATATAGTGGTTAATGAAATCAAATCTTTTAGGCTTGTAAATACAGATGTAATGTGAGCCATCTGTATAGTTTTCTGAATATTTTAAAGTTAAACTTAACAGTGATCATTTTTGCTTACAATATGATAAAAATGCATCTGTGATTTTTAGTAGTATTGTTTATACTGAAGACCTACTATCAGCTTTCTTGCTGGTAAAAATTAGAATTTGAAAAGGGGATTAAAAATTCAGTATTACACTCTAAACACATCTTCTGATTTTTGTCTTAAATTTTTGAAGATCTTGTCATACACCTGATTTTGCAACTACGACCTTGTATTCACTTTCCTTCCTCTTTCCCTTTACTAGGTCATAATTTATTTTAATATCTCTCTGGCAGAGGTTTAAAATTCTCATACTATCACATTCAAGTACATTACACTTCCTTGATAAATAGAAATAAATGAAATAGCAATTGTCTGAATTTTTTTTTGTTCTGAAAAATATTTCACAAAATGTGTACCTTGTTACATAAAATTTTGTATCAATTTTTTAAAAAAAATTAAATATAATTATCACCTCCTTGTTATACAGTACTGAAAGCTGAGGCTAGAATAGGAAACTGCAAACACAGCTTTGTGAAAAACACACAAAAAATATATAAAATAAAACGAAATAATATTTCTTTCCTAAAACTGAATATAAGTGCTTGAGATGCCATAAAATAAATGTCTATAAAAATTGTTACAAGTTCCTATACAATCCAGGTCATTATCTGAATGTATTTTGGGGGGAAAAAAGGTCACATATTATCCTACGTTTTAATTATAGTATGCAGACACATACACATCTAACTAATTAGTACATAGAATCATATAAAGGTTTGGGTTGAAAGGGACCTTTAAAGGCCATCTAGTCCAGCCCCTGTGCAATGAGCAGGGTTATCTTCCGCTAGATCAGGTTGCACAGAGCCTTGCCCTGAAAGTTTCCAAGGACTGGGAATCTACCACCTCTCTGGGCAACCTGTTCCAGTGTTTCACCACTGTCATTGTAAAAAACCTTCTTCCTTACATCTAATCTCAATTAACTCTTTTTTTTTTTTTTTTGTTTAAAGTCATTACCTCCTGTCCTGTTGCAACAGGTCCTGCTAAAAAGTCTCCATCTTTGTCCAAGGCTCCCTTCAGGCACTAGAAGGAATCTCTATAATGAATCTTCAAGACCTTCAATCACAACTGTAGACAAAGGGGAATCATGCTACTTTCTTACAGAACTCCTCCAAATACTGTAAGGCTGTTATAAGGTCTCCCTGCAGCTCTTTGGCTTGAACAACGCCAACCGTCTCAACCTGCCTTCACGGGAGAGGTGCTCCATTCCCCTGATCGTTACTGTAGCCCTCCTAACTCTCCAACAGGTGAATGTCCTGCCTGTGCTGAGGATTTTTTGCTGAATGCAGCACCTCTGGTGGGGTCTCATAAAATCAGAGTAGAGGGGCAGTCTCCCCTGACCTGCTAGCCCTGCTCCTTTTGTTGAATCCTAGGGTTAATTCATTCATCTTGCTTATTTATGTGCTTTACTTACAAGGTTTTCCTGAATTGTCGCACTAAATTGTGAGATTTGGAAAAAAATAATTAATTTAATTGACTTTAGAAACATCTGAGAAATATTTTTCAGTCAACAGTAGTAGCTGCTGTTTATTAAATCAAGCCTTTTAAGCAATGATATATAAGATACTCAATCAAATTGATTGATTTGAATAATCAAATCAGTAATCAACAATACTGATTTGCTAAATTCTAGAATTCTAGTTTTCATCTGCAGAAGATCTCAGGAATTTTAAAACAATAATTTTATTTTTATTTTTTTTTTTTTTAAAGGCAAACAGACTTCAGGAGAGATTAATTTGGCCTGAGTAGATAATTTCTAGAGCTATTCTATTATTCTGAAATGTTGAGGTTATGATTTCTTTTAATTAACCCTTATGATTAGTTTTTGGGATATCTAAAAGCATAAATAAAAGAATTTACAAATATTTGCAAGATTTTTTTTTATTTCCAATTCAATAAAAAATGAAAATAATATATTTTTATAGATTTTGAAGGGAATTTTTGAAAACTGCTCACTTTTAAAAAGTGATTGAGGAAACTTAGTTAGCTTGTTAGCCTAGAATAAAACACAAAATCTTTCCAAACAATGTTAAAATGATAATATAAAAGCTAATCTTTAATTGAAAGCCTTCAAAGTGATATGCACACATGATATACCATATTTCTGCAATTTTTGTAAAGTTAGTTGATGAGTATATATGTCAAATATTGTCCAATTAGAAGAGCAGTTGGTTAGGTAATTTTCCCCCGGGTTCTGCCCCACCGGAGCTCTTCCCCCATCTTTTAGCCCTACACTTTATTGTGTCTACAATGTATTGTGCAAAACAAAGTATCCTTGCTAGACTAAAGGCAAGACTAAACAGAGTTTCAAGAATGTATTCGTAAGTTTTTGTTAAACTATGGGAAAGGGCAGGAAAAGTACTAGAAGTGGTAAATATGTATTAAGAGTCTACAAAGTTACAAATATATGAAAAATATATTAAAAACTAAAAGTCTTTAGGCATCGCACTGACTAAATTACATAATTTCATTTTTGTTTCATCTTGAATTTTCATGGAAGAATGAACACATTACTTTTTTTCCTAATTATTTGCAAATAATCACACACCTAGAAGTTTTTCTTAACAAATATGGTATTCTGAAGCAGAACTTGCTAGGAGAAGACGTTTGTACTTTCATCAAAATTTTAATGGTCTGTATTGTTCTTCAGTGTTTTCATATGACCTCCTGAGAAAAGTATTTAAGGGTGTGTTTTTTCTGACTAGGTAATAAAGATTTGAACGTATTTCTTTGCTTATATAATTTTAGGGAAACGGATTTTGGAATACCATGTGTAGAGAGACTGGATTTATACTGCACTTGGAGGATGTAGGATAAAGCAGTTACAGCAGTAGGCTTGTTTAAACCAATTTCTTGTGCAGCTGTTTCTGGGTTGGTACAGACAAATTTGATTTTAAGGCTCAGTTCAAGCTCAAGATCTGTACTTATGCTTTTTCTGCCAGGTTAAGACTTGCTTGATTTAGAGACAGAATGAGGAGGAATCTCTGTAGGCAGAATCTTGGCAAGAGTCTCAGACAGACACCATGTAGGAAGGAAATAAGGGCCTGTATAAATACAGTCTGGTTGTAGAGGACTAAGGTTCATTAAAGAAAATAATTATGGAAAATATTTTAATTTTTGTTAATTTAATAGCAATAAAAATGAGAACAGACATTTTTGGTGTTTTCACTTCAGAGATAGAACTGTAAAATATGATACAAAACTTGAGAAATTAGAACCATGATCTTTACATCAGTGTTCCATCATGGCAGAAGTGCTCTTACTTTGTGCTTTTATTATGTCACAGTTCACTACCTTACTTTTTCAGGGTAGGATTGACTCAGATGAGTGCAATGAAGCAAAAAATGTAGTCTAACCAGGATCTTCAACTCACAGAGACAAGAAGAAGCATATGGGATCACTGAGCTGACAACAGCTGGTCATTGCATCATTTTTTTTTCAACTTTTTCCAAAGGAATTTTTTTAAAAGCACATCTCATTTACTGACCAGAATGACCTAACAGGTGGTACTTTCAGGTGGTCTCTTTTGGAAGACAGAGGAAAGTACATTTGTTTTCTTTATCTTATGATAACTTTTGGGAGGATATCTCAGAGGAATGTTTGGTCTACCTTATGAGACACTGTAGTTTTTGATCTCTCTTGAATCAGATTAGAGTAAAAGCAAACAAACGTGGGCCATTCCTCTTTAAGCCCGTTCCAAGAATTTACAATTCCAATGGTTCACTTCTAGCATTAAGGAAGATATATAAACACTTTGATGGCTCGATTTCTTTTTAATTAAAGTTTAATTATCTGCCATTCAGTTGCTAGAGATGAAAGTACATATGTAGGGGTTTTAGGATGTGCATATACAAAGGTTTGAGGAAAGAGTATGCCCACATAGCCATTAAGGGAAAACACTTAAAGAGCAGGAAAGCAATCTGTAGAAGCAGAAAAATAGGCAGTGGTGGCCAGTTTGAGGATGCAAGAACACTAAAGATGGAGTAGACAAGAGAGACAAAAACAAACGGCAAACAGTCAACACTTTGGGGGCAGCACAAGCAACACGGCTCTAATGCTGTGTTGCTGTGGACAGGAGTAGAATGCCCTCCAGAGAAAGAGAATATTTTTGAACTGGCAGAAGAAGAGATTATTTTGGCTGCTATCTTTGAAATGAAAGATTTGAAAGCAGTACAAGAAATCAGAGGAAGAAACTAAGAATATGACAAGGATGAAGTTGTCATTACTGTTACCTCCTTTATCTTTTGTTTTGTTTATTTTTTTCAGTCTTGTGGAGGAATAGCCAACATGTTTGACTAAGGTCTTCCTATTCAGGGCAAGAAACAATAAGACTTTCTTGAAAAAAGGACAATTCTTTATACTAAAAGAGATTACTGAGACCTTACTGCCTGGGAAATATAACTTTAGAACTTTGTAAACAAAGACAATAAATACTAAAAGAGAAGAAAGAACAGTGTTCATCATAAACTAAGCAGAAAGCAGTAGAAAATTATAGAGAATAAGTATTATTTATTTATGTTTTTTTTTTCTGCAGTGGAAATACAATCACTTTCAATAATAGGTTATCAATACAGTGTGCTGACCAGGGTAATGTGGTGTGAATATTGTGGTGTATTTATGATCTGTTTTCAAATTTTAAAATAAACCAAGAATTAAGTGACATAAATGACTTTTAGAAATTATGCCTGCTAGAAACTACATTCTGATCAGCTAAGAGGAAAAAATCTGCATCGACTGTTAATTGAGGCACAGTTTTGAACCAGGGGTGTGGATTCAATGTCTGCAGATAAAGTACAGCCAGTAATGATAGGGGAATTATAAAAAATAAGAATGGAAAATTCCTAAGTTAAAATGTCATATTATTCAAGGTAGAACAGAAAGAGAGTTCTAATGTTATGTGGCCCAGACCAACATCATAGACCATTCTGGATAATCTGGATAATCCATCCTGGGAGCATGGCAGATTGCCAGAGCTGATCAGTCCTGCTTCCTAATCCAGCATAGCACAAAAAGTTATAGCACTCCCTAATCCAAAGTAAGCCTTTTGATACAAATCTTAGTTCTCTGATGCATACAGTAACACACAGAATAAATGAGTCATGAGAGAGGGTGGGTTGGCTAGAAAAGCCAAGTGGTGCTTGCAACAGAAGACAGCTACTCCCTAAAAATTCATCCTCTGTGTAAAGAAGCAGGAAGGAAAATTACTGTGTTAAATAGCAGACAGTGCTGGCATAGGAAAAAATTCATTTACTGACTGTGGAAAACTTACCTTAAGGACATTGATAGCATTGGAGGACTTTGAATTATTTGAAGAATTGGGGAAGCAAGAATCACAACAAACTTTTGCAGGATGCTTTCTTACCAGGGAAAGACAGCAGGCTTAATTCTGTCCTCTAAATAAATTCCAATTTTTCCTAAAAATTCCTGAGTAAATCTTATATTGAGATAGCAAATAATTTCATTTAATTTCATTCTGTTTTTACTCCCTTTCTCAGTCTCTGCTATTTCCATAATGGTTTATTTATAATCTGTTTCAGGATGACATTGATTCGTAACCAAAACAATTGTACACTGGGAGTCAGAGTTCAACTCCGATGAAGAGTTTTGCCTATAGAAACATTGCCTATAGAAAAAGGAAGGAGAAGGCAGACTTGCACTAGGTAACAAGGCACAGATCATCGAATGCCTAAGAAATCAGTAATATGATTTTGAGAACTGTAGAGTTGAACCTGGCTGGATGCCAGACACCCACCAAAGCCTCTCTGTCATTCTACTCCACAGCTGGACAGAGAAGAGAATATTTTATGGAGGGTTCATGAGTTGAGGTAAGGACAGAGAGATCATTCACCAAATACCACTACAGGCAAAACAGACTAAAATTAGAGGTATGAATTGAATTTATTACTAAAAGAATCCTAATGGGATAATAAGAAGTAAAATAAGACTTCAAAAACACCTTCCCCCACCCCTCCCTCCTTCCCAGCTCTACCTCCTAGCCCACAGTGGTGCAGGCAGATGGCGAATGGGGGTTATGGTCAGTTCATCACATGTTTCTGCCATCGCTCAGGAAGAGGAATACTTCTCCTGCTCCAGCGTGGGTCACTCTTCCATGGGGTGCACTCCTTTAAGAACAGGCTGCTCCAGTGTGGTCCCACACAGGGTTGGAAGTCCTACCAGGAAACATGCTCCATTGTGAATTCCTCTCTCACAGGTGTCTGCCAGGACCTTGCTCCACTGTGGATTTCCCACGGGTTCACAGCCTCTTCTCAGGCATCTGCCTGCTCCAGCGTGGGTCTCCTCCACAGGTTGCAGGTGGATTTCTGCATCCCTGTGGTCCTCTGTGAGCTTGAGGGGAACAACCTTCTTCACCATGGTCTTCACCACATGCTGTCAAGGAATCTCAGTTCAGGCACCTGGAGCACCTCCTCCCTCTATTTCTCCACTGACCTTGATGTCTGCAGAGCTGTTCGTCTCACATTCTCACCCCTCTCTTCTCTGGCCACAAATACATCCTCACAGCAGCTTTTTTTTTCTTCTTAAATAAGTTATCACAGAGGTATTGCCACCATGTTTGATTGACCCAGCCTTGGCCAGCAGCACATCTGTCTTGGAGCTGGCTGGCATCGGCTCTGCTGGACATGGAGGAAGCTTCTGACAGCTTGTCACCGAAACTACCTCTGTGGCCCCTGGCTACCAAAACCTGGCCATGCAAACCCAATACAAGAATAAATAGGATTTGGAGCACAGGAAAGGGCTAGAGAATAAAACTATAATTTAAGGGTAAACAAAGAGATTTGGTGACTAAATTTCAGCCCTCCTATTTGCAGCTCATCTTTGACAAAAGTTTACATTACATCAAATGATGCTATTTTTTTCAAAAGAAGATTATTTACTTTAGAGTTTCTCTCCAAATCGGTTTGAAACTGTTGTTATCCTGTTGATGCTATCATGTACCTACTGTGTGTGCAGAAATATTGCCCTATTTGATTTCAGAAAATTCGGTCAGTGAACTAAAGTTATGACACTTGTCTAAACAAAGCAACTGTCAGTTCATATCACAAGCTCCTTCTAAATAAAGAGCTGCACAGCTCCAAAATTTGTTTTTCTTTAATGAATTCAAGCCTTTCCACTGTCGTTATTCATTCTTTCTAAAAACATTGGAAAATGCAATACATTACTCAGCTGTGACCTAGCATGTCCTAAGGTGCATATTTTATTGATGTAAATAAATGAGATTCTAGTCTACCCAAATGATGATGTTTTGATTTAATAGAAACACTGTTTACCTTAAAAGTTGTCATTATTGCAATGATTATTTTCCCTGGAGGCTCTGATGATAATCTGGAGGACAACTGCTAGAAGCCTGCTTAGTATCTGCAGATTCACTGGGCAATTAAACTATTCAATTATGGAGCAAAAGGAGAAAACAGTTAACATGTTTGCTGCTTTCTGTTGTTTACTCCAATACATATTTTTCCTTACATTGAAAGAAGGAGGTTTGAAAGTGCATTAGTATCATGCTTGCATAAATGTAAAATTCTTTAGATAAAATTACAGTGTTAGGCTCCATTGTTACTAGGTATGAAATTAAAATGAGTCAGACACTGGGGACTTGCTATTATTTCAAATTAAAATTAAATAAAAATGTATTTTTTACAGTGCTCAGAGCTAGAAGAACTGTTGTAGATGTTTTCTTGGGCTTTTGATGTCAGCTGTCCCTCTAGTTTTCTTCCTGGATATCAATCTTGAAAACCAACACACATATAAATTCTATTTCCCTTCTTTCTGCCTTTAGGTGGTATCCAGTGTTATCACCAGGAATTCATTTTATAAAGGTCACCAACTTAATGAAATAGTTTTTAATGTTTATGCTCATATATTCCTTTGAAAAATAGATTTACCTTAACTAGGTATTCATCAGTACAAATTAACTGGGCATATTAAATGCCATATCATTGCATGAGAAAAAGAAATGAAAAATGTGCTGTTACTGCTCTGGGGGAAAAAAAATGTAGCATGCTGAATCAATGAGAAGGAAAAACTGAGATCTTTTATGGGTTGGACAGCCAAGGAGCCTAGATGACTCCTAGTGGATATTCCTCCCTGAGGTTGTTGGAAGCTAAACAGGTAGGATAGGTTTTTACAAAAATTCCGTTTCTCTTTAAAATATATATGCCACATATATTTTAAAGCTAATAATGCTGGGAAATTTGAGGTAAATTAAAGAAAAAAAGGGTCATGCCACCATCAGTTTTCCCCACAATTAAATCCATCTTGGAAAGAATTGTGGGTGACACTGGATTTCCAGGAAAGACATAAAATAGGAAATAAAAGGGAGTTAATTTCTGAAATTATTACCCATTCAGAAGTTGAAATTAGTTATTATAAGCCTACAGTTGTTTTAGTGTTTCAGTTTAGATAGGAAATAAACACATAGGCCATTCAAGGTCTCTGTGATTTAAAAAAATCAAATGAGATCAAAAGAGCAAAAATTCTAGAGTTTCTGTTTCAAAGACCCTCTCTTTCTGTTGAAGTACAGTAGAGGAAATATAATCTTGATTAAAGTACATGTCAGATCCAGCATAGGACAATAAAATCCAGGACTAACAATTTTTTTGTTGCACAGTCTGTGAGTATTTAATTCTTCCATATGGAATTAGCTTTTTGTGTACCTCACATATTTACAGTAAAATTAATGATCTCTGCTTGTATGAAGTATCTTTATGACAAGATATCACATTCCAATATTCTTCAATGAGGTTATTTTAGATATTACACACAGGAAGGGTATAAAGTTTAATATGAAATGCACTCAATTTAAGATATTTTTCATTACATGAGATTTTTGATTTAGCAGATACCAAATATACAAAGAACATAATATAATTTTAAGTTGCACTTTATAAAATACAGTAATTACAATATGCAATTCATCCCTCAATGTCAAGGTGATTCACAGAATTTTTGAAGTTGGAAAGGTCCTCTGGAGCTCATCTGGTCTGAGCCCCTGCTTGAGCATAGACACCTAGAGCCAGGTGCCCAGGGCCATGTCCAGGCAGCTTTTGAATATCTCTAAAGATGGAGAAGCCATAACTTCTCTGGGCAACCTGTACCAGCACTTAGTCACCCTTACAAAAGTGTTTCCTGATGTTCAGGACAAAGCGCCTGTGTTTCAGTTTGTGCCCATTGTCTCTTGTCCTCTTACTGGATGTCAATGAAAAGAATCTGGCTCTGTCCTCTCTGCAAGCACCTTTCAGTTATTTATGTACATTAATAAAGGCCCCCTTGGGCCTTTTCTTCTCTAGGCTAAACAGTCTCAACCGTCTCCATCTCAAGGTGAGACTGACTGGCAGATAATTCCCTGGGACCTTTTTCTTGCCCTTCTTTAAAATATGAGTTGCTTTCCTCCAGTCTTTGAGCACTTCCTCCTGTTGCCATTGTCAATCAAAGGTTATAGAGAATGGCCTGGCAATGACATCTGTCAGTTCCTTCAGCACTTGTGGGAGCATCCCATGGAGGGCCCATGGACTTCCCAGGCAACCAGTGACAGGACAAGAGGACAGTCTTAAGCTGTGCCAGGAGAAGTTTAGGCTGAACATCAGGAAAAAAATTCTTCACAGAAATAGTGATTGGGCATTGGAATGGGCTGGCCAGGGAGGTGGTGGAGTCACCATCCCTGGAGGTATTTAAAGAAAGACTGACCATCGTACTTACTTCCATGCTTTAGTTGATAAGGTGGTCTTAGGTCATAGGTTGGACTCGATGATCTCAAAGGTCTTTTCCAACCTAGTTAACTCTGTGATTCTGTGGTCTTGTAACTTATGTATCTCCATTCCTAAACTACAACAATCATCTTTGCCTATCTCTATTGACCCTTCCATTTTTGGGGGGTTATTGGTCAGTCACAAAAGAAGGAAGCAGTTTCTATACATTTGTAATATAGAAAGAAATCTTTGTTAGATTACAGTATTAAAAATTGCCAGATTATACACATTCAAAAAAAAAAAAATTGCCAATAAAGGCTCTGGCATTTAGCAGCTTTATATTTCTGGAGTAAAAGCTTCTTCTCCTCTTTGAAAACTCTTTATTTCACTAGTCTGATTATAGTACTAAGAATTAGTTACCACAGTAACAGAACAAGACAGCAGATATTTTTGCTGACTTTTACTAAAATGTGAAACCATTGCTATTGCACAGCAGTTGCTGAGATATAAAACACTCCTAATTTGAAGGTGATACAAAATGCTTCCAGCAAATTCTGTTCCATGAAGCTTATGATACAAGTCAGATATGTAGTTCAAGTGAGACAAACCCATGGAAAATACATATAGATTAGAGATAAACTACATATTTAATTCAACCCTCATCACAAAAAAACCAACCAGCCAGCCAGCCAACCAACCAACCTAAAAAGGAAAAACACCCAGCACAACCCCAAAAACCTCCAAAGCCAAACCAATGAACAAAACAAAAAGTATCCAGAACAAATAAGCTTAATTTGTACTCAAGTTGAGAAATCAATTCCTATGCATGTAGGGTGTGATCACAGCAGTAAGAAGGGAGATAACTGAGCATGAGATGTGCCATGCTGTGGCATTAATTTTGCATAAATTTACTAGATCTCCTTAGATGGTTTTAATTGTTTTGACCCTAGGTCAAGAAAGAGGAACTAGATAATTGGTCTGTGCTCATTTGCAGCTTGATTAGTCTACTGCCATACAGCTGTGCATCACCGTATAGGTTGAGATTTCTAACTACTCCAATGGGTTCTTAAGAGAAGCTAAGCCTGAAAAAGTAATCTCTTGCCCTTCTATTACTGCTCACTCTAGAAAATTAAGCATAATCTGACCTCAAGATAATTAAGTAAAGAGATTTAAATGTATCATATACTTTGAGTCATTATCACTTTTACATATTATTTTTACACCTGACTTAAGAATAATTACTGTCAATTCACCATGGCATGGAAGCAGGCTCAAGTCTAAATTGATTTCGGTGTAGAAAAATGATCTTCCTGTGGGAGACTGAGTACCGCAAACTTTGACTGATGTTTTTGCCAGAAATATTGTCATGTCGATCACTCCACTTTGCATGGTAAAATTTCAGTTTTCATTTGGCCATACCGCTACCGCTGTGGAACAAACATATTGACATAAGTCTCACTTTTGTCTTTGACACTACCTACTCAAATAGTGTTTGTTTATTTAACTCATGTCTAAAACAATTGGTTTTGAGATGTCCAAATGGTACCTGAAATACATCAAGGTTGAATGCCAAGGCCACTAAAGAAATCTGTTAAAATTAAGGTTGATTAATCAGTCTTTTGCTAAAACAAACTTAAAATCCTACTGGAGTTTTCTTCTTAAAATATTGCAAACAACATAAGTTGATATAATGTATTTGATTCTTCCTTATAAATAGCTGCAACTATTTTGTCTTTCTAAATAAATTCTGCTTTACAGTAAATTTATTACTCTAGATCAAAATTTAAGCCATTTCCAGATCACAAGAGACAAAATCTGGTGATTAAATATCAGAAAAGGCTTATTTAATAGTAAAACAAATCTGTATTTTCTTAGACATATCTAACTATCTAGTGTAAAAAGGAAAAAAAAATCATCAAATCATTATTCTGCAAAAGTATTTTTTTCATTTACCTAGTTCTCTATTAGTGCATAGCCTGTAAGATATGTTCTGGTTCTAGAAAGATGTTTACATGTGCTTAACTTTATACACCTGCATGACTAATATCATTTGGACTACTGTGTCTAGAGTAAAATGATTGCAAAAATATTCTGGGCTTCAGTTTAGTAAAAGACGTGAGAAAGTAACACTCTCCTGGCTGAAATGAAACTGGAGACTTTTGAAAAGTAAGTAAGTTGATAAAAAACTGCATAGCTAGATAAAGATTGACTGATTTAAGTTTTCAAAAATTCAAATTAAAAAAAAAACAACTTCAGCAGCCTCTGCTTCAGATGGATTACAACATACTGATGCTTATTTCTAATTTCCTTAGACTAGTTTAGACATATGTATCTCACACAGTTATATTTCTTACCTTCAAATTATAAAAAAGACATTCAGAAACACATTTTTAATGCAACTTTGCTTCTTGTTGCCTTTAATATGAGAATCATGTTTGGTTCTCGTGTTGTGAGCATGTATGCATTGGTGAAGCAGGTTGTATAATATCACCTCTGTAGCTTCAGGAAATTTTGTGACTTCCAGCTGCTAGACCAGGACAGCAAAACTTCCCTAAAAGTTTTGCATCATATGTCATGGTCTGGTGCGACGTCTCAGATACTTGAATGTCTCAGATGGAATTATCTGCCTCTGTTTAGGCTCTTGAAATCCCACCTGACAAATTGCAGCAGATGAAATCTTAGCTGCAGTGTGTGAGCTCAGGATTCACACTGTATAACTAAATTTCCCTAACCAATTATAGTCTGCTAGATTTCAAATGGGAAGAAAGGTGTCCAATTCTTCATAGAAGCAGGAAAAGGACTTGTAATAATAAGAAACAGGACAGCAGATGAGATTTTGGACCAGGTGATAGGAAAGAACAAAAGATTCTGGAGCAGGAGTCAAAAATAATCAACAGGTTATTAATATTGTTAGATATGGAATTTAACACAAACGTACCTATTTCTCCTCCGACTGTTATAATTAGGAATGAATTAGCAAGATCTTTGGCAGGGAAGGCAAAAATCTTGGTGTAGGAAGACAACAGGATGGAAGCTAAAGACATCTCAATTCCTTTTTCCTATTTTCCAAAAAATACAATTTTAGTTTTGAGGGTTTTTTTGTTTGTTTATTTGTGTGGGGTTTTTAAATTTTTTTAAAAAATATTTTTTATTTTCCACCAGGATTTTTCCTACATTTACTAAATTCCTTTTTTTCTATATGTTGATTTAGATAATAGTTCATATGTTATACCTGTGCTGTTCATATTTTATATATTTGGGCTGTAAGAGTTATATGCTAGTATTTCCTGAGTCTCAACTGTGTATTTTGTACAGAGTTCTTGCCCAGAGGAGTCTAGAGTCTAGTCGGGCTTAGACAAAACAATTTGAAGATCAAAGTAAAAGGCCTAATTGTAGCAGAAGCCTGGGGATCTGGAAGAATTTGCCTCCATCAGTAGCACAAATGCCTAGGGGCTGATTTAACAAGAAAATGAAAGGTTTATGAAAAGGTAGATGTAGTTTACTCCACAAGAAAAAAATAAAAGGGCAAGGGATAGACAAAACGTTAACATGTGCTGGCCCTACTGACTATTTCACATTTGCAACAAGCACATTAATTCACAACAGTCTCCCATCATCTGACCTGCTTAAATGCATGCTTGTTGAATTTTTCACCGTTACATTTTCCATCATGTGTGGAAAAGCATTTCTTTATTCTTCAGTTCTTCTTTGAAATCTCTTAAAAAAGTTTATAGAAACCTTGACCACCTGTAGATAGAGGTGTGATAATGATTAATGTAGTGCTCCATGGTCTCTGTACTGCCTATAACATTCTTGCTATGATCATGTGGTCTGCACATCTGGTTTCAGTAGCTATTGGTTGGCTCTACCTCTTTAAGCCAACAATTTGTCATCTTTAACAAGAAAAAAGGTAAGTTCATTAATTCATGGCATGGTCTATCAAGTTTTCTACCCTACAAAGAACCAGGAACAGTAATCAAAACAGAAACTAAAAGCAAAATATTTTGGGTGTGTACTTTTTCCTAGAAGAGAAAGTAACAAGTACTATTAAAATAAATTTAAAAAAAAATACAAATAATAGTAAATCAAAAGAATGAAGCTGATTATTTTACTGAAAAATAACAGGAGAATTTTTTTTTTTAAGAACAGCAGTACAACTGAAAAATGGCAATAACATTTCACAGATGCTTTTATTAGTATTATAATCTAAAGCAGAGAAATCAGGCATGATCTTGAATAAACAAACATCATGCTAGTGATACAAAATTTCTTTTTGATATATTCTTATTTTTAAATATGTCCCTATAATTGTTCCTAGGAGCAATTTTTATCAGAATTAAAAATACTATACAAATTGTTTCCCAATGTGTAAAAAATGTCTGGAGCAAAGATGAATCACAGTAGCATGACTTTCATGAGACAAAGGAAAGGGAAGGTTCAGGAAGGGAAGGGAGGTTCGGGAAGGTTTGGGAAGCGAAGGGAAGGTTCAAGAAGGGAAGATTTGGGAAGAGGAGAGGAGAGGAAAGGAAAGGAAAGGAAAGGAAAGGAAAGGAAAGGAAAGGAAAGGAAAATTCTATATCTATTCAAGTGATACACATAGGAAAAAATAGGTAAGTAAATAGGGGGAATTTTTTTGGAGTAATAATTGCTGTAAATTCAATAAGTGATGTCTGTTCATGTATCTTTTCTTGCTGTAACCTGTAACATAATTCAGATTAGTTTACTCTAAACCACGGTTAATAAAATCAAAATTGCATCTGTGCCAAAATGGGGTACATTGGAGTGGACATTATTATCTCGACTTCTACGCATCCCTTTTGGGCCAGACATGTCAAAGAAATTTAAGAAGCAGGAAAAAATTATGAATTCAATTTTCCATATTGTAATTTTTCTTTCAGTGCAGGGAAGTAATTTGCTTGAGATCAGTTTATAATCCCGTGTACAAATAGCAAGTCAAATGCAGGTCTCTCAACCTTTCTCTGTGGGTGTGTGATCACATATCTTGGATTATTAGCTAAAATGCAAAATCATCCTGTGCCAAATAGTGTCTTTTAAGGGCTGATGTGTCTTCTGGTTCCTGTTTTGGAAAAGATTATGGCAGGTGGCTTTCTGTAACTGACTAATGTAAATTTATATTCAAGTAGCTGCATAAGATGCTTTGTATTCTAACTCTATTGTTTAATGGCTGCATTCTCTGAAAACACTTAATGAACAGTTCACTGTTCAAGATGACTTCCACATGAAACTGCACCAACAGAATCCTAGTTGATTTTTCAAAATGACCAAAGGAAAACACTCATGCAGGTTAAACATGCCCTCACACAAATTCAGTATATAGAAATTAAATTGTATCGTGTAACAGAGAGGTCATAATGCAAGTTTTCAAGGGTTTCTAGCCATTACAAATACATGATGAGGTATAGCTATAGTGGGCTGAAGTTTCATAGGTACCAGCTGAAGGACCTGTATTCCAGTATAGTCAGCTTATTTGAAACAAGGCTTTCAGATCACTGTGGACATATTCGTCCTCTGTGCTGGAAAACCAGTGCTGCCAAAAGATAAATGAACAGCTTAATTAGT
Organism: Aleadryas rufinucha; assembly: GCA_013397815.1. NCBI lineage: Eukaryota > Metazoa > Chordata > Aves > Passeriformes > Aleadryas > Aleadryas rufinucha. The sequence goes on from VZTH01033565.1 coordinate 75,801, forward strand.
TCATTTCAGTTTATAAAACAGTTAAAAAACAGTGGTTCTAGGAGTTTCACACATTATACAAAAAATAATTCTGGATCAACTAATAGTAAAATTGTCATTTAATGGTAGTAGATTTAAACAAAGATTTGGCCTCTTCCCCCAGGCAAGGGCAAGAGGAAGTGGGATCAAACTGCGGTAGGGAAGGTTCAGGTTGGACATGGGAATAGACTGCCCAGAAAAATGGTGGACTCACATCCCTGGAAGTGCTCAAGAAACAACTGGATGTGGCACTCGGTGCTATGGTTCAGTTTAAACTGTTGTTCGGTCAAAGGTTGGACTCGATGATCTTGGAGGTCTTTTCCAATCTTAATGATTCTATGATTCTATTCTATGGTTATTGGTGATGTGTCTAAAAAGTCATTTGGACAAAATTCTTCTTTCAGTAATACCACTGCAATTCCAATTCTACTGACATCAGCCCAACTGACTCGTGCCAGAATTGACTGTTAGACTCGGGCTCACACCTTATTAAAAATCTGTTTACACCCTTTTATGTATTACAATGAAATTGCCACTAGAAATCTGACGCAGTGTAAATTATAAACTGAAATGTCAGAAAAGAGAAGCACAACAGTTAAAGCAAGTAAAAAAAGGCAGTGTGACTATCTGAATGGTAAAGAGACCTATTCTTAATTTAATTGCACTTCCCTGTAAAAGAACAGTATGTACCTGACAGATGTAGAATCCATTATGTTCATGTGTCGGTAAGGAGGTCAAAGTCTGCAGCTCATGAAGCCTAAGTGAATGTAATGGTTGTTAATTATGCCCCTTTTCTGAATCTCTCAGCAGAATTTTGTGGTATTTTTGTTTTGTCTAATCCACAAGGTATAAAGTGACGATGTGTTTACATTTCCTTTCAAGTGCTGCTTTATGCAGCAAAAAGGGGTTTTTTTGCCTTTGCAAATGCTGCTTACTTACATTTATGATAACCGAGCCACCCAGGTTCTCAACCCTTGCTCTTCTCTCAGTTGTCACATTGCACACTTGTTCAGTGGCCCAGAAAATCCACTGCTATGTGTTATACAAGAGAAATATTAATGGGGAGAGCCACAGATTTTAAAGTAACTGCATGTCTGTTTGGAAAATGGGATTAATTCAGAACTTCAATTTTGAATTCTGCAGTTGGCTTCTCTGGGCTATGAGGACATGAAAAAGCTGCACAAGAGCAGTGCTGGCAGACTCTGCTATTTTTACCTGGAGTCAATAGAACAGATGACCTTTCTTTTTAAGAAAATGCCATTTTTGTGATGTGGTCCAGCTTCTATCGCACATCTCCAAGGTGACTTTTAATGCAGTCTCTCACAGAGTTAGGTTATTCTCTGAAAAGAGTAGCACCTTACAGTATTCTTCATGACTAGGGCAGTATTTTCTCAACTGACAGGGAGGCTACATACCATTGTTTTTAACTTACAGCAGTAAAATGAGGAATCTTCTATAACAGAACTCGTGGTATGTGTGAATCTGGTCAGCAGAATCACTTTTCTCTCTTATTTTTGCACTCAGGATGAAACGTGAAATGTGAGCTAATAAAACCTAGTGGTAGCTCAGCTGGAAAGTCTGAGGGCTGATTTAGGTCAGGAATCAGGATTCATCACCTGAGAGTTTGCAGTTCAGTAGAGTCTGAAGTTTTGATTCAGATACAGATTTAGCCAAGTTTATGTGCTGCTTTGATAAATGTATAATAGCTGAAGAAACTAAGTAATGGATGTGGGTTTTTTTTGTTTGGTTTTTTTTTTTTTTTTTTTTTTTTTTTTTTTTTTGTTATTTGTCCAGTCTTGTGGTTGTGTATAGCAGTTTAGAAATAGAAGATACACCCAAAGTTTATGCATTTCACTTGGACATAATACCAAAAAAAGTAGTCATAAAATAATATAATGTTGTATGGGTTGGCTGTCTTCTAATTTTTTATTCATTTTTTTCTTCTAGTTCCAGAGCATTCGAGTTTTATATTTATGTTGTCATATGAAGGAGCATTTTCACAGTGCTACAGTATTACAAGTTACATTCCAGATTAGGTGAGGCGTGTTATTAAAAAAATGATGTTTTGGTGGGGCAAATAAATAAGAAGTGTAGATTTAGCGACCTCAAGTAAAAAGGTTTCTCGTTTCACTGGAATCCCCAAACATGTTTCTCTACTGATCCCCTCTAATCCTCCACCACAATACCAGACACTCTCATTTGGATTTATCAAAAGACAATATGTAGGTATATCGAGAGACAAATTGTGGATATGCTAGTAGGAAACATGTTGGTGTGTCATTATGAAAGGGTTGGCTGGGGAGGGAAAAAAAAAAACAACAAAAGCCCAGAATATAGTAAGTCATAATTTTTTCTTTTAGTAGATTCCTAAATAATTTACAACAAGGAGACATATGGGAAACTGATGAAGCGCAGTAACTACTGCTAACCAGCTTTTCTGTACTTTGTTTTGTTGCTCCCTTCATTAGTTTGAGATTACTTCATTAGGAGTAGAAAATGAAGGAAGCCCAGAACTGAAAACCTAGACAAATACTTGAAGAATGAAAGAGAAAAGGAGATCCCAGAGGGAAAACTATGACTCCAGATGTTTACAGTGAACTCCTATAAACTATGAAGCAGTGACTCAGGCCAGTGCAACTGCTCTTAACCATGCAGAAGAAACAAGTTTCAGAAAGCAAGTGGGAAACAAAAATTTCCATAACATGGAAAAAAAGTAAAAGTGTATTTGTAAAGACCAAAGAACTAGTGGAGTCTTAGAGAAGAAAAATAAGGAAAAGCATCTGAAATGAGAATAACATCAATGTTTACCATAAAATAGACAATAAATTCATTTAATTTGTCTTCATTTCTTTCCTGAAAATATCAAATTTAATGATCTTTTTAATTACCTGTAGAAGGGATTTCTGTTCTGTCACTACTAGACTTATTACTTGTAAGTTTTATCATTAGCAGGCGAGCAAAAGTTAAGGTAGAAGGGAAGCTTTGTTAATAGCTAAGCATGTCAATTTCCTGATAATCATAAATATAATGTTTGTATGCTTTGAGGCCTATGAATAGTTGGTGTTGTTCAGCCCAACTGACTGGAAAGGAGGAACTGACTGCTTAGGACTTCCTTTTGACTTCAGTGGACAGCAAGTTACAGTCAGACTAACAACATTCAAGTTCATCACAGAGATACCACATACAAACATAACCCCTTAAAACTATGGCAGCATTGAAAGATTCTCCAAGTAATGCAACTTATCTTATGAATTAGGAAAGAAGAACAACTCCCAGATCACAAAAAAGTGTGAGGTTGGTGCCATAAAAAGCTAAAACCAGCCATTAAGACACTGTGTCTGTGTTGTAAATTATAAACAGCTACTAGTCCTGATGCTGTCAAAAGCCTGAAATGTTACTGTTAGAAGGTTTTCCTAGGTAGCATAACAAAAAACAATGGAATGTGAAAAATCAAGGATTATATGGTCCTTTCTCTAATAGCTTACTTGTTTTGCAGTGGTGTATTTTTCTTCTGGAGAAGATAGAAAGAGTTTTGGTTTTCATCTGTTAAATTATCTAAAATTTTATGTTGCTTATTCTGAGGCTATTATGTATATCTTTGGAATAACTGATGCTAGTACTTGGACTTTCTTTCAGTTACTTCAAGTGGATTTTTGGCTGCTTCTGGCCAAGGTTTCCCAATGTATATATTTGATAACTGCCTTCCTGTATAATAAAATAAAATAAAATAAAATAAAATAAAATAAAATAAAATAAAATAAAATAAAATAAAATAAAATAATTAAAAGAAAAATCCAACTCCCAAGTCTTTCACATATGCTAAAAAGACATTGAAAAATATTTTGAAACACTAGTGTTCTTTAGTTTGGGAACAGCAATTGTTGCCATATCAATTCTTATTGACTCTGCTTTAAGATGTAGCTTAACTTAGTGGAAAAAGGACTGGGAAAAAAGGAATCTATCTTAGATGAACTACCCCAACTAATAGTANATAACTGCCTTCCTGTATAATAAAATAAAATAAAATAAAATAAAATAAAATAAAATAAAATAAAATAATTAAAAGAAAAATCCAACTCCCAAGTCTTTCACATATGCTAAAAAGACATTGAAAAATATTTTGAAACACTAGTGTTCTTTAGTTTGGGAACAGCAATTGTTGCCATATCAATTCTTATTGACTCTGCTTTAAGATGTAGCTTAACTTAGTGGAAAAAGGACTGGGAAAAAAGGAATCTATCTTAGATGAACTACCCCAACTAATAGTAAACTAGGTGGTTTGCCTATGTGTAGCAATTTAGCCGTGAAACCAAAAAGCTCCTTTCAGGCTAATGTTCATTGCTTCTTGCTAACCCTGTAAAATACATGATCCTGGGACAGGGAACCAATTTACACTTTTGTGTTTGCACAGAACAGGAGTTTGGGTGAAGATTGCTGTTAAGAGAGTGCAAATAAGAAGTCCCACAGCTATTAATATCTATTGTGTTTACTCTGAGAACACTGAACTTAGTTGGTGCTGTAAGCTCAGAACTTGTAAGAATACAAACAAAGTTGAATTTTGCTGCCAGGAAGTTGGAAAATGAGAGGTTGAGTGCTGGAGAGAAAATGAACTGGGATTTTTTTGACTTCTGTTGGACTGTGGATATAGGGATACTGCTGCATATTACCATGCCCCCCAAAATAGTCCAGAGTCTGTTTGGACTATTTTTCTTTGATGGTACAGAACTTTGTATACATCTGATATAAGGCTGGGAGGGTGGGGAGTAAAAGGACCATTGTTGTCTTGGTGTCTTCAGGCATCTGGTTTTTCAATAACTTCCTACTGTGCCTGCTGTCATATCAGACCTGACTGATCATCCAGGTGTCTGTGGATAATAAAGGAAAGAGATGTAATAGGAAAATTGGCAGTGTCTCTGGCTTCCCTCTAGAGACAGCCTGCTAGGATTCTATTAAATGTGCAAAAATGCCTATTGCTTTTTCAGCAATCAGCCTAAATGTCTGGGATGTGACACAAAACAGGTGGAAGAAACTGCATTAGAGTTTCTTAGATCAGCTAAATATAGAGGTTTTGCAAACAATTTTTGTTCAACCAACACTCCTTAGAATGTTTCTTTCTAAATCAATTTGAGAATTTTTTGCATTAGCTCTGCTTTTCAGTTTAACCAAAAGCTTTTATAATTTTCAGTATTCACTCTGGCAACTTGCAACACACAGCCTAAGAACAGAAAAATACCTTCTGGCTTGTACATCTAAACAAACTTTCTACAATTTGAATATTTGAAATGAAAGGTGAGTCACAAGCCAGGAGTTTAAGGAAGAAAGGCTCCTTTCATTTTTGTTGTCGTTGAGGGTGTTTTTTTGATAATGCAATAAAAAAAAAATAGCAATAAGAATTGCTTTCAGGTATTAATGAAACCAGATTTACTGTCATGAAGATGTTCTATACTAACGTCTTCTGCTAACTAACTACTGATAGATTTGAACAAGTTATTAAATACTCTGACAGAGTCTAGGAAAAGTACTATGTACAATTATTTAACTCTTACATTAGTAGAGGAATGGTGTCTCCCTGCCTGATAGAATAGGCATGCAACCAACTCTATAAAGTTGTTCTTAACTTGACTGTTCTTGATGCAGTCTTGCTCAAATCACCGTCATTATATTCGTTCATTGAGCAAATCTCCCCTGTTCTGTACTTCATGGGAGTAATGTGAGGGTTAAATTATCAGTCTCAAGTGTACAGATATTACAGAAGAGGAGGACAGTAAGTCTTCAGCTGGGGCTCAATTAGTCCTGCAGTTAGGTAGATGATCTGTCTTGCTACAAAATATTCCTCAATATTTGCTGAATTCTTGTCTACCATTTCTATCCAAACCATACCACGTCTAACTAAACCTCATAGATCTTACACCCAAAGGAACCAAACACTTGTTTTCCCCTATCTAATCTGCTTTTTCTTTATATTTTGGCTTTTTTTTTTTCTACAGAGTAAACTAAGGCTCAAGTCCTCACACAGATACTTCATACATCTCTTAAATTCAGTCCCAAATGTCAGGCTCTGCATTTTCTAACCAAACCAATATATATTTGATCTGCCAGAACATGCACTATAGTATACTGAGAGCAAAGTTTTAGTTTGAAACATGTTCCTTCTTAAAACAAATGTTTAATGTGAGTCAATAAAGTAATCTACGACATACAAAGGATTGGTCTACTTAATCTAATGGCTTTACAATCTCTATCAAGCACCAAAACAATACTGAAATTTTCAGGATATAATAGTATGCTGATCATCTTATGATTCACCAAGAATTAATGTAATACTTACTTACAGTAATAGAATCATAGGGTTGTTAAGGTTGGAAAAGACCTCTAAGGTCATCAAGTTCAACTGTTAACCCTTCACTGCCACGTTTGCCACTAAACCATATCCCCACATACCACACCCGCAGGTTGTATGAGCATTTCCAGGGATTGTGACTCAACCACTTCCCTGGGCAATCTGTTCCAATGTCCAGTGACTGCTTCAGTGTAAAAAGCTTTCCTAATATCAAATCTAAAGCTCCCCTGGTTGAACTTGTGAACATTTCCTCCCATCCTGTCGCTTGTTACTTGGGAGAAGAGACTGAGTCCTCCCTCCCCACCTTGTAGTTGTTCAGAGCAATAAGGTCTCCCCTGAGCCTCTTTTTCTCCAGGCTAAACATGCCCAGCTCCCTCAGCTGCTGCTCATAAGACTTGTGCTCCAAACCCTTCCCCAGTTCCATTGTCCTCCTCTGGACTCATTTCACTACCTTAATGTCTCTCTCAGCAAGGGGCCCAAAACTGAACACAAGATTCGATGTACAACCTCACCAGGATATGCAGGGATTTTATCTCTAGAGAAGCTTCAGGTCTTAGCTTTCTACAAGACTTACCTCAAGGCATCATTCTGAACCTCAACATGTTTTGTTCAGTCAGATCAGATTAGACAAAACAGCATCCAATTACCACATTTTACCTTGTGTAGTTGTATAATGAGTCACACTAAAATTGCTGCTTCATACAATGGTTTTTTTAATGCAAAAATCAAGAAGTTAATAATCTTCATTGCAAAACTTAATATTTATCTTTAGCATTGCTCGACAGAAACTGTGCCGTAATGTCCATTAGTGGGACTTCGCAGGAGAGATATTAGAGAAGGAACTACTCTTACAATGTTTTATACGTTTTTATCTGTTTATTTTCAAAGTGTTCCCCAGCTTTATGTACGAAGGCTGATTCCTGTAGCTTGCAGCAAGAAAATTTCTTAAATCGATGCTGGAATTTAGTGCCTTACCAAGCTTGCATAAAACCCAACATTATCATATTTGATTTATATAATTCTGCATTATCAAGAAAAACCATGCTAACAAGCACTGAAAAAACTGAAAACTTTATCATTTAACATAATATGCTTTTATTTTTATTCCAATTTAACAAATAAGATCACTTTAGTTTTTCAAGGATATCAATATTTCAACATTTGATTTATTATTATAGAGTTAAATTTCTTCACTCTTCTTTTTTCTGATTGAATTTTCGAAGAACTAAATTGTCTCCCATGACAAGACCATATTTTCAAAAATTATGCATCCTGTGCCTGATAAAAAACCCAGAAATATCTAAATCCCACAAGGTTCCTAAATAGTCCAAGTGAAGTTTTTGTCTCTATCTTTAGATATCTATTCAAGTGAATGATTTTTCCTACACGTAAGAACTCCTGACTTTTCTTTTCTAAATTAGTCTCTGACTTATGGCCTACATATGGAAAATCTATGAAAAAAGTCTGTCATTAAATAACACTGCTCTTTAGCCAGCCTCCCTTCTGTTTTCTGTGGAGCCATTCAAATATGATATTAATCATCTAAGTACCTTTGTGTCTACAAAGGTAGACAGTTAGTTGCTGTAAATACATGTTAATGTCATTCTTGGTTGGTGACCTTTCAGTTACCATGAAGATAAATAAAATGTCTGAAAATCTTTCTGTAGAGTCCTTTTATTATATGAACTGCACACCCACAATTATATCTTTAGTGCATATTTTTAGCATTACGAAATGCATTATAATTGTTAACAGTAATGTTTTACTGCAAAGTGACTTGACTTTACGAAAATAAACCAAAGGCAAATCCCAGTTTTACATGAAATGGAGATTGATGGTTTTCAAGAGGGAGATATTGTAAAGTTTTTGTAGTTTTGTACTAAGTTGCAGTGAATTAGCTGGAACTCTATGCTTTGTGATTTTCATCATGAAAGATGAAAATGTGAGAGACATTGATACACTCCATTTTTGCTTGAGGCAGTTTTCTTCCAACCTATTCATAGTTCTGGGCATATATTAGGCAAATATATTTCACCATGTTCCTTGAAAATAGTAGAACTTTATACTAAGCTTTACTTCCCTTTTATTTACAGGGAAGTTTATACATCCAGAAATAAATACTCATCCACTTGGAAGGTTCCTTCAAACACTAGGGCCTTGCACCTCACCACGGTCTCAAACTTTTAATAGAATATTATCAGAAGTTTGCCCTGTATCCCATGATTTTGTTGTTTGGGTTTTTTAATATAAATATCATTGTTGGGTGGTGTTTTTTTGTTGTTTTTGATTGTTTGGGTTTTTTTGTAAACTAAACATTTAAAAGGGTAAATATTGCAGCTAAATTTTACTCATGTCAGTTTCCAGATTTTATCAGAGAAGTTCTCTTCACAAAAAGACTAGGCCCAAACTTAGCCTACAAATATATACTTAAAGTTAAAAGTTGGGTTAATTTTACTAAACGTAAAGGGAATATTGACGTACTTGGGTAAGAATGAAGAAAAATGCCATGCAGTTTTTAATTCTAGAAGAGGAAACACAGTCACAGTTAACTCCATATATTGTCTTTGAATGGCTTTGTGTTAAGTACAAATAGATGGCTCTATTTGTACTTAACACACAGACTATTTCAATGTTGGTATTATTTTAAACTTGCATCATTTTTATGAAATTTTTACAGTTTAGCCCACTTCTCGAGCTTGTCCAGGTCTCTCTGGATGGCATTTCCTCCTTCAGGTGGGTCAACAGTACCACCCAGCTTGGTGTCATCTGCAAATTTGTTGACAGTGCACTTGATCCCTTCATCTATGTCATTAAGAAGATATTAAATAATACTGGTCTCAATTCAGACCCCCAGGGGACACCACTTATCACTGATGTCTACAGGGATTCAGCCCAATCAACAAAGGTGTGTTTGTAATTGTAATTTTATAGCTGGAATGACAGACCGAATTATTTTTAGATTTTTAACTTTTATTTTTACATTTCCATGCAGCTAGTCAGTAATTATTTATAATATGATAACATTAGTCACTTAGCCTTATTCTGCCCCAATATGAAGAGTGACTTTAAAGAGAAGCTGCACACATATATAGTCACCTTACTGTGGGAGGGTAATGCAGAAGTAAGATTGACCTAAGACTTAAATGTGTGGTTTACATATCAGTAAAAAGCATTTTCAGACATATATATTGATTACATATGTGGTAGGTTGAGCCTGAGCTGATGGACAGCTCGTTTGACCAGTAGTGCTTTTTGAAATTTCCATATTTAAAAGCTGGCGAAGACAGGAAGTGCCCTCTATGGGTCAATTTGGCCGTTCCTGCAGGATGAGGGGGAAGATGGCGCTGAGGTTTTCAGTCCTTGGAGCGGCCTTGAGCCCCCTTCCCCCTCCCCCGGTGCCGGAGGCACGGCCCGGGGATGCCGGCGTGCCAGCAGGAGAATTTCTCAGAGCTCGGCAGCTGAGAAACAACTCTATTCGCTGCAAGTAGCTGCAACATCCAGCAGAAGCTTCTGAGGACTAACCCCAGCGCCCC